>VXBO01000481.1:105806-130944 GCA_013400135.1 Rhinoptilus africanus
TTATGTACTGTTTTTCTTTTTTTTGGAAAAAAATTTTTTTTTTTTTTTTTTTTTTTTTTTGTTCACAATCAGAACATACCGCGGGCACCAGATCCTGTATTCATTGCTCAGGCAAAATTCCTGTTAGGTTTGGTAGGCTTCCCACCCAAGAAATACTGCAGGATCAGCCACATAGGTATGCAGGTTCCTATTCATTCTACGCGCTGCCCCCCTCACGCTAAAAGCTAAGGAGGAGGGGAAAAACTTAGCAACTCCACCTTGAATCGAGTAAAAGTAGTTCTCCAGGCTCAATGTCGTATGTAACTATTTCACCTCCGCTTGCAAAAAGATGTGTTAACAGACACCCCTCCCTCCCACTACACCGAAACAAAAAGAAAACACACACACCGCAGACGGAAGAAAAAAAGGCAGCCAATCTTAACGAAAAGTTACTGGTGTGAGACTGATAGATGTTAATATGACAAGCAACGGAAAGGTTATGAGGACCTATGTGTTTGGCCCGTGAGCTGCATAGCTGTGCCGTAAGTTTGGTTCTTTAGTTTTTTTTAAAAAAAAGTTAAAACTTCTTTGTTATTTCCATGTTTAAAATTAACAACAACAATAACAACAACAAAATGTTCTATTCACAAGATCTAGTCTCCTTTCCCTGTCCCCCCCCTCGAAAAGAAATACTCATTTTACATGAGAAACTTAATTGTGCTGTATTTGTAACACCTCACACTGACAGAAAATAAACATGTGGCAAACAAAACCGCACAATCAGTCACATGAAATCTATCAAATCCTAAAATTATAACTGAATACTAACAAACAGCTTACCTGGAATAAAGGATGACAATTCACAAACAGTTATCTAGGAATTAAAGTCTCTCTCTTTTTTTTTTGTTTTTTTTTTTACTAAAATAATTAAAAAAATCACAGTATTTTAAGAAATAAAACCCACACTGGGATTTTAAGCACAATTTGTTTTCCTTTCTTTAAAACTTTTTTTCTTCCTCCATTCACCACCTTGCCCAGCAGTCTCTCTACATTTAACCACAACGACAACAGGTAGTACTGACAAATGCAGAGATCTCCCTTGGTTAATTCTGAGGTACTAGGAAACAGGTGACTGTTTTAAGCGAAGCAGTTTCTGTTTTGTTTTTGTTTTCCTTTTTTTTTTCTTTTTTTTTTTTTTTCTTTTCTAAAGCAGTTGCATTCAGTCTGGAAAAGCATTATGTATTAAAACTAGAAAAACGCACCCAAATTTGTGCGTTGAAAAGTTATCCCCCTAATTCTTCCATGCTCACGATGCTTCCATTCACAATCAATCCAAGTCTCCACTGCAAAGCATGATGTGTAATGTAGGAATACGGGGAGTTGCTTCATTAGTCCGAGATGAATGTAACTTCCCATTGTCAAGATCCAGAAGAAAAGATGCAGTGATGTAATGGAGCCACTTATTCCATCACTTAAATAACTTTAATATACACACACTCACACAGGTACCAGTGCTTTGAAAATAGATCATTCAGTCCTAAAAGCAGCTTTGTTTCTTCCTTCTGCCCACCNCCATTCATCACGTTCAAGTACGTTGATTAGAATCACACCAAATGCTTATTCGTTTTTGGCCTCCGAGTTGTCTTGGAGAGGTTTGTCAGTAGCTACCATGCTGACTGCTGTTTCACTGTTGTGGGAATAGTCCATCACCATTTTCTCAATGCCTTCTTTTTCTTCTGGCAGTGTGCTAACAGTTTCTTCTACATCCTCCTTTGGCTGGCTGTCCTCACTGCTCCTGTGCTTGCTTTCGTTCAGTGCCCTGGAAAGCCCAGTGGCAGAAAACAGAAACACTTACAGTTGATACAGAGAACAGCAAAGACAATCTGTGTGTATCATGTGAGGGAGAAAAACAGATCACTTTGTAAAAAGGTAGATGCAGTCAGCCACACCACGTCCACCTCATACTTAAGAGGAGAGGCATCAAATGATGCTACCAGTGGTACCCATGACTTTTTAGCTTTGAATCCAAATCTTTATTTGCTCTACGCTGGGACAGATATGAGATGAGAGGGAGAACCCCAATTCTAACTTTCAAAAGTTTATTTCCCTTTTCCCAGCCCCTTATGAACAAGACTTACAAGGTACTACACCAACGGCAGAGGAAAAGAGTACTTTCCCCAAAGAGTTAATGACCCAATGAAACTTTTCAGAGGTTGGAACACTGCAAGTACTCCCAGTTAGGCAGGCAAGGTTAAGAGTAAGAGAAATAACACTTCTCATCACATCACAGTTAACCTGCAACATTGTATTCAAATGTCTTCCACATGTGTGCAACCTTGAATGAAATGTACTCTTTGAAGAAACTCTGGTCAGCAAAGGTATCTCTGCTACTGATGAGATCTTCATCAAAAGTCAGAAGACGAATGTTTCAAAGATGCCTGTTCTTATCTGTGATGCATATCATCCCACAGTGTGCAAACTGCTATAGAAAGGCAAAGATCTTCACTATGAAGATGAACTAGGGAACTTCACTATGCATATTTTAGGAGGAGTTTATTCAGATTGATTTTACTTCCCTTGAAGGTCTTGACATTTCTCTGCACTGCTATGCAAGTTTAGCAACAAAGGAGAAGAAAAACCCAGCTCCTAGAAGTCCACTTCTTAGAACATTCTGTATAATTTTGTGCTATTTTGTGCTATTTTTATGCTGCTCCATTGACAGGTAAAATCAACAATATACTCAGGTAAAGTAAATCCTGGGCCAAGTGGTTTTCGGCTTGGGACAACCTTAAGTTTTAGAATCACAGTTAAACCCTACAATCTACAGCCACACGGAGATAAAAATGCAGCAGAGTTAAAAAGGATGAACAGGAACTTCTCATGCAGGGACATCTGACAACTGTATCTACACTTGCGATAGACAGAATTGTTCTTCGTAGAATTGTGTTTGTCTTCATCACAGAGCTTCCTGGGAGATGAGGAACCGGGTAGGGGAATGCACAGAGATCTACTGTTACCTTTGGCTGTTTGGCAAAGGAGTGTAAGCCAACTTACATGCCGTGTCTCAGCACGTGTCGCTCCCACTCAGAGCCTTCTGTGAATGATCGGCCACAGAACTCGCATGGGAAGCGCTTCTCTGGAGCACCGCCGTCAGGAAACATCATAGGATCTGGAAAAAGACAGCATAGCCCATGAATTCTGAAGTGCCACGGCAAGAAGGGACCACCGTGATCCTATTCTGATCCTCTCTGCTGCACCTTCTCATCCCTGAGGAGCAAAAGGACTTACCTATCAAATAACTGTGTGTGTGAAAATGCAACTCCCCCAAAGAAAAGTGACACTGCAAGCGACAAATCCCATCCTGAGTCTTAAATGATCTCCGCAAATACAGGTAACAAGTTATTACTACCTGCTCCCGTATTTCAACAAATGAAGAGACCGCGGAGTTCTAATTCAAAACCAAAGCTGAGAAGTTTAGGGCTAAAATGGCTTGAAAGCAAAATCAAAAAATCCACTAAAGTCCATCTATAATTTCTGAATTGGTAGTATAAATTTTAGGAAATAAAGAGTCAGTATATTTAACAGGTGATCGATGCTCATAGTAAATAGATATCCCTTCATCATGAAATCCCATGGGTTAACTAAGTCCTGCATCTTAACTGCATAGGTGTTCCATCCCATCCTAATCTTTTATACAAAGTGCTTGGGGCCTCATTTGCAGAAGTGTCAAGCACCTAGTAATACAAGTGAAGTCCCTAGCAGCTCAGAGAGCGGTATTTCTGAAAGCCAAGCACCATGTGAACACAGCCAGCTTTAACAAAAGATGAAACATTTTCTCACAAATTAAGAAGATCACCGCACAAGCCATTAAAAATAATTGCATGGACTATCTCACTTGGTTCTTTTTCTGGAAATGAGACAGCACCATCTGCTCAGAGCATTAATTCCTTAGCAGGGATTATCTTAAGCAAGAAATCAACAGAATGTCTTTCTGACTCCTCCCAAATTACATAATGAAAGAAAAGGGATTTTGCTTCATTTTGGTTCTGATCTCTGTTCACTTGATTTCTTCACTCACAGATTTATTCTGTTCAAGATCAGCCTATGAACTTAAAATTTCCCACACATTCCCTATTATCTGTATTGAAGTCCTGTAACTGTACTTTTGTGACACATTTTCCTCTAGTTAGCCTTTACTGAAGTTCCGTATGGTATGGTTCTTAACATCATTTTTTGCCTCTCCCCCCTGAAAGAAAAAACCTTACTTTGTATTTCCTACTGTCAGTGATTTAGTCTGTGGTTAAATACGATAAAGCAAGGTGCCGTGTCAAGAGGTAAACTGGAAAATAAGTCAATGCCATTAGTTCAGTTTACATCCGGATTTTAATATCTTACGTGTGGTACAATTTATAAACACACCACAACACGCAGACCAGTCTTGGTACGGGGACAAATATTTTCGGAGGGTAGAAGTTCTGGAGCCATTTTACCAGGGACTTTAGTGACAGTAAAAGGGGTAATGGTTTGAAATTGAAGGAGGTTACGTTTATATTGGAGACAAGATATTTTTTAATATGAGCATGGAGAGACACTGGAACAGGCTGCCCAGAGAAGGTGTGGATGCCCCATCTCTGGAAGTGTTCTAGGTCAGGCTGTATGGGGCTTTGAGTAACTTGATCTAGTGATATCTCTGCCCATGGCAGGGACTATATGATCTTTAAAGGTCCCTTCCAACCCAAACCAGTCTATGATTTACACTTGCATCTCCCATTAAGATTAGCAAGTGCTAATCTAGTAAATCCATCACCTCTTCAGAAAACACTATCTCATTCACCCTACTTCAGTTTTGCATTTAAGACTGTGAATTTGGACGGCTTCCCTGGGGGAGCATCAGAAGCTGCTCTTCTCTAGGGCCTGCAGAAGAGAAGTAACAGACTGCACAGAGACCTCCCTACGGTTTTCCTGCATCACACATACAAGCACTCATGGACATTTATTTTTCTCTACTGTGGAAGCAGTCCTCTCAACTCCAGTTTCTGCTGAGACCAAGACATAAATGTCAGTAGGGGCAGCCGGTTCTTCTGGGATCCAGTCCCTATCAGGGGCAGCTATTCCTTCCATGGTGTATGCCAGACACCTTCTTTCCCATCCTCATCTTTTTCCTCCCAGGTCAATTTTTCTACTATCCTTCACTGGCAGCCAACCACTCCTTTCCTTTCCCATCCAAGACATCAGTTCAGCTCTTCTTGTTCACATGGGCGATAGTCCTTCTTTGGTCCACTGTCCAACAGCCTATTTGGAGAAGCAACAAGCTCTTCTTTGCACCTTCAGTTCTGCACATACCAGCCTGAAGTCAGAATGGCAAATTTAGGCAGCTGTTTGATTCACAGGAAGAAATCCTAGTTCTGCCAAAGTCACAGACTTCAGAGGGTTCAGACAGCATTTGCTTCCAGACACTTGGAGCACACAGAGGCACTCTCAGCAAATCCTACTTCCTGCTAACACCACAAGGCTAGAATTGTCAAAAGCACGTGAGTGGCATACAGGATTACACAGTCTGATGTGGTTTGAAAGCTGTGACAGCATTAGCTGCTGTGACAGGCTATATTTAAAATCATAGGTCTGGCCCTCTGCTAAAAAGGCAAACCATTTCTGTGTTAGAACTATCTTTTGAAAATCCATAGGGAGATGTCACCATGCAACTCAGCATCCAACCACACCTTCAGCTCCTGTCTCACCAGTACATTTTTCAAAAGTGTACCTTTCATCTTGTACCTTACAATGGTAATCCACTATTCAACTAGAAAAATATAGTCCATACAACTGGATCTTTTCTAAATACCCTTGCTGTATTAGGCATAAGGGTTTTCTACCTATTTTTGTATCATATATTACAAACAGATTTAAAAAAATAAAAGACAACAATGGTGAAACATTAACCCTACAGGCCAGACAGGAAAGAATAGCTGCACAACAAATTTGGAAATATATATTTTAATTTTATTTTTTTTTACATTGGTCATCTCTACAACCATGTAGAAATCCTTTTAGCCAGTCATAGATAAAAAAAAAAACAGATACAGGTGAAAGAAGTGCAAAATAAATATTAGAATTACTAAGACACTATCCCTTGCTTAACTACTGATCACATCAAACATGGGGATAACACTTACCTATTATCCCTGCAAATTTAAATCTCCAGCATAGAAGGTTATATTTTCACATTTTCATAGTGTAACCTAAAGCCAATTTAAATAACAAACTTCACCGTGGGCTGTTCCCCTCCCCATGGTGCATTTACAGGGATTTGCAAGATTTGTCAGATAGCACTTTCTTCTTGGTCTAGATACCACGGCTTCCAAGGTCACTTCAGCACCTGTGCTTGTATGTAATGCTAAGGTAATCCTCACAAGGACATCATGACTCCTCATCCCCTGCTAGCTGTGGGTCTATACAAAACATTAATCAGTCTGCTACATCTGCAACTGAGGTGAGCTGGTTCTCTAGTCAAATTGTTACACAAATCACTGTTCCAGCCATGAAGCTCTGAGGGTCAAAGCTGTCCCCAAACAGACACTCAAGCATGTTTCCACACAAGTGGAACTTGAACTTCGAAATGCATATGGAACAAACATCCCTTCAGGTTCTCCTCTGATTTTTCCACTGCACCATCTAAGATCTTCTGAAGGATATTTTCATTAAAACATAAGTGGTTTTCTATCCAACTCACTTCCTTTTTCTAAATAAAAGCTATCACTAACCAAACTTGAAATGAGTGCTAGAGATAAGCACAAACCAGATTTATGCTGCAGGGACACTAAACAAAAGCCAAGATGCTGGGGTCTTGCGATCAAAAGGTAAAAAGCATGATCTGAGCCCCTCCTGTTCTGTAAAGAGCGTATGAATCCAGAAATTATAATTTTTCAAGGTCTGAAAAGATGTAGGAAGACATTTTCTTTTGTGAACAACTCCTGAGTGAGTGTGAAAGCTGAAAATTCAGGAGGAACAAGGTAAACATGGTGGCATACCTTTAGTTAAAGTACACAGAACTTCGCTAACTGCAGCTGTCAGCATCAGAAGAGTGAGCGACCCCAGGAACCTGACATTCAGACATCACAGAGCTAAAAATGTTAGAGCTGTGAACATTGTGCATTTAACTGATGAGCTATGCAGGAGCGTAGACTAGACAACACAGTTTACACCAGACACTGCAATAACCTAGCTTTCATGGGGGAATGTTGTTGGAAGGAAAGGACAAGAAACTGTTAGCTTAATTTGCAGAGAACTTAGTTTTTCCCTGCTGATCTAACTTTGACAAAATCAGAAGCATTAGCAAGCACGTGGCCTAGCCTTCCTGAAATCACAGGGATTAGTCGTAGGTAGGAACTTAGGCACGTATTTAAATATAGTGCAGGTGGGGCATAGACCTACCCTAACTCCAGAGCTGCCAACTGCAGCAACGGCAACAGGACTGACTTCCTTTGACAAGGAATGCTGGGCACAGAGTTAATAACAGCTCATAAATAAATTTGGCCACGACACCTTCATCCGTAGCTTGAACAATGCCAAGCAAAAAGCTGAAAATTGGTTACCAAATCTGACAGACCACTAAAATACTCACATAGTTTTCCAAGCCCTTATAGATGTTATCTGCATGGGCTGATAAGTCACAGATGCTATCTGTGTTTTCTCATAGTACATATTTTAACAGACAGAAAACTTGTAATAAGGATTAGAAACGTGAGATTCCCCCAGGAGCAGTGTCTTCACAAAAGCCCCATTCTGCTCCTGCTGGCACGCCTGCATGGCTCTACAGGAATGTGCTGCAGAGTCAACAGCTGACCTTGCTTGGTGGGACTGGTGGGGCATGTTGCAGTGCCAAAAAAAAAAAAAAAGAAAAGAGCTGCACTGACCTCTCTCTTCAGTCTTGGGGCTTAACTCTTCTTCTTTTTCTTCTTCATCACTGCTGGAGCTCTCTGTTTTTCCCTTCATTTGTTCCAGCTGATCCAAGTTAACCCGTCCAACCAGCTCAAAATTACGACTCACCTTTGAAAGAAACACTGTTGTCAGCAATCAGCACAATGATCAGCTAGTCAGAAAAATCACCACATACGCAAAACAAAATCAACTACACCCCAAAATCTACTCAGCTTTAGGTGATGTGCAGCCCCTAATCAAATTAACACTCATTTATTTTCAACGCTAATGATTCTTCTTTTGCTGTTTATTCTGCATGTCTCATTTTGGGTTTTCAAAAATTAATGACGTTCAGTAAACCCCACTCATTTCTTCCTGGTTTTGATGTATTAAAACAAAACAAAAATCCAAGAAACGCAAAACACTGCAAGTTGTATCCTCTTTTTATGGGACCATTCAACCGCTGTAATCAAACACCACTATTGCACATCCACACTGGAGGAAAATTCTTTGTGACTGGTTCATTCAGCTTCATGCATGAAAGACTCAGTTCTTTACTAAGCACATGGCTGCTGTGTGCCACATACACTTTCAGTCTTTAATAACAGATTAATTTTCATTATGAAAGGCTGCAAAGTGGTTTGCAAACTGATATACAGACTATAATGGGAACACTTCACCCAGCAGCCAAATTCAGCTAACCCTAGGGTGAAATGCACCAGCTACTTAACAGCTCACAGCAGCAGTATGAAAGGAGCAGCTCAGGGCACAGAAGTCAGGAACTCCACCACATCCAACAGAAGCAGCAGAGTAGATTTACAGTAGAGGCGGAGAGTGTGGAGCATGACCAGGACACTAGGGCTAATACTTGTTGGATGACAAGCGCCCTCTGAGCTCATTGATCACTGCTGGGAAGGATTTTGGATTCATCTTTCATGCAAAGAGATAGCTCTCCAGCAGCACAGGCACTGAGCCACAGAGGCAGAGAGGACGCAGACGGAGGAATGAGCGCAGTACAACACCTCCTGCAAGACGCTGAATGAAATATCAACACCCACTGACTATTTTTTGTCCCTCTGCGGGAAATGGAATGTGAATGAACCTAAGGAGCATGTAAATTAGACTGCAGTATATCTCCAAATAGCAGACTATCCTAAAAGCGGTGGTGTGCAGATTCCTAGCACTACTCCATGCAGACAGCTGTGATGAGGTTCTCTGACTTAACACGTTACCCACTGAGATTTAAACAAGACCACATGCAAGGGACTTAATTAAACTCAACTCATACACGGGAACTCTTCAAGGTACAATGTAAGACCTGGGCATCTGACCCCAGAACTTTGATACAAGTTAGCAAGATGTAATTACCAAAGAGAAGTGGGGAATAGATACCCTAAACTACTGGCACCATCACTGCAGGTCTGGATCAGAAGGGAGAGCTAAGTAAGGGAATAATCTTCCCAGCCTAATGCACTGTGTCAAAAGAATGAGTAATAGTACCTCTTGGATATTCCAGGCACCTTGCTGTACTGACTAGGATGTGTGGAGCACCTCACATACGGTATGAATTGCAGAAGACTCTCCAGAAGTAAGGAGGAAGAGACAACCATAGCAAGCCAACATAAGTTTACAGGGTTTGGTTTTTTAAGACAGGTAAGTATTTTTTTAAGCACGAAAAGTTTTGCTAGGACTTCTGCTGCTGATACTGTCAATATAAATGTATTTGGCTGTAAGGAAAGTGCAATTCAGTCAATGAACTATGAGTGAGTTTTTAATGAGGACCTGGGCAGCTCAGCTCCAACAGGTGGAGGCATACAGCTGCCTCCCTTGGAAAGATGATAAACACTCTAACAAATACTCCAAAACACATCTCAATTCTAGAATTGAAGTGTCTCTCAGCTACACAGTTGAGAGTTACAGAAACTCAAGGCTAGCTGTGGAAACCCTCTAATGACTTCTCAAAGACTGGATCAGGTCTGCACTCAGGCACTTCACAAACTCCAAAGCAGTCTTAACTTAGGACCTGATTATACTTGCTGTTTATCTTTCCCTCGTTAAATGTAAACAGAGATGTATTGCTCTCTTTGTTATTAAAATATGCATGGCATGTCAGACTGCTGAAGCTGCCAGAGCAATCTTATGTTTGGAATCTCCTGCCTTTTAGAGAGACTGAATGACACAGCCTTAATATTCTTTCACAACCCCCCTTTTTTTTTTCCATCTTTAAATAAACTTAGCATACACAAGCGCCTTTTCCAGATAATCATACTCTGCAAACAACAGTCTGCCAATTGTAGTCAATCTGAACAGCTCTACAAAGCCTCAATTTTGAGCTTCGAAAGAAAAAAAGAAATAATAGAAAACAGAGGAAGTGAAGCCCAACATGGGAGGGGACAGCTTCCATATTTGGAGATGGAGAGGAAAAAAAAAACCAACAGCAAGATGGCTACTCAGAAATTACATGCAAGTCAACTAATACAGCATTTGCAAAGAGTCAATTAATACAAATTAAAACTATTTGGATGTTACCTTGTGCTCATCTCGAAGGTGAGCGTCCAGCTCCTCTGTATGTTTGGTCTCATAGTAGCAAAGTTGGCATTTGTAAGGTTTCAGTTCATTGTGCTTCTCTATGTGCTGCTGCAAGCTCTCATCACTGGAGCAGGTAAAGGTACACTTATCACAGCGGAAAACGACTCCCTGCAAGTACTTTGACAGTTTGGAACGGCAGACTTCAATGGGAACGACCCGCTCTTCTGTAGGGACAGGACAACATTCACTTAACAAATTTTATGAAATACCAGGCCCACATGTCAGTATCTTGGGCACTACCACCCAGACAGGGAATAGGCTCTGCTATCTGGGCGGGCAATCTGTCTATAAAGGATTGGGAGCTAAGCTGGACTGACATAAAAAACCACCAAGACAAAAATTCTTCTGCAATGACAGGATTAATCCTCCAAGGCTACAGATACAGGTGTTCTCACAAATTTAACTGCTTATTGGGTGAAGAGGAGGGGAATGAAGGTTTTGGGGCAAATGAGACTCCACCTGTGAGGCAAAGTAGGAGAGCCTGAGAATAAAATACCAGCCATAAAATCAGCGAGACCAAAAGTCCATTTTGGTTCGGCACTTGACAGCCACCAGGAATGGCTGCTAGAAATGTAATAAACAGGGAAGCCACAGGGTGTTTCCCAAATGCATCACTCTGCTGGCTCTATAAAAATAGGACCTGGTTATCCTCACCATCACACCTAAAGCTACTCTCTGGGACCTGAGAGGGTAAGCAAGGCAGGATCCTTTTCCTGGAAGAGCCTATACAGTTCAGCCAGGGGCAGAAACTTCCCAACACATCCACAACTTCCAGGAAGCTCAGACTCAAATTCTGCATGCATGTCATGTCACACTTCCCGCAGTTCAGATCATGGATACAGGTATGTACTGAAATGCTCTTGCTGAGTTTTTGAACTCTCCACTTCCCAAAGAGAGCACTGACATTTAACAGAGCAGCAATTAATTTCAGTCATTTGACAAAGGCAGAATCTGATGTGCATAACACTCATCCATTGTGGTTCCCTGAGCTGTGCACACAAGAGAAACCCCAAATTTGACCCTTCAGCTGAGGGTCACCAGAAGATACTCATTATGGGCTTGTTACGCAACTGGTATTTTGAACTAGAACGCTGAAATTTAGCATTGTTACTTCTTATGGACTGCAGATTAAAGGAGGAGTTTGATCATCCTCATGCAGGTTCATCCCTAATGACAGACTAAAATAAGCAAACAAAAAATCCAGGCCTAAATCTCAGATGGTAGAAATGAAGGTTAGGGGAATGTGAGACGTGGCAATCCACCTAAGGATCTGAGCTAATGGCCCCTTTTCTGTAGTGAGAAGGGTAATGTCACATCCAAAACCAACTACAGAAATACAAACAGGGTTTCTGGAAGGTGGCAAAAGCTCTACTGTTCATTCAGTTTTGGCCCATTGACATGCCACCACTGCTCACAAAACTTTTTCTGCAGACGAACAAAATATTCCATCCTGCTCAGCTTCTCCCTGAACAGAAAAGGTATCCTAACTTCCTCTTTGTCCACTTCAAAAAGTGGACATTTATCCCAAAGCTATGCCTTAAAAATACCCCTGTGGACTTGTAACTATTATCTACGCCAACAACAACTTCTCGAGCTATAAAGACACCAAGTTGGGTCCATTCAGGGTGGGAAAAGGGGAGGGGAGAAAATAGTCTAAGAGACAACAGGATTTAAATCTGTGATTCTGGGGTGATAAGAAGACTTTTTATAAGTTTGTTGCAGCTTTGTGCCTTTGAATTCACTGAAATAAATTTCACAGCTGATTCAAAAGTGAAAAAGTCAAGTGAAGTTTTCAAAGAGAGAAATACTAATTAAAATATTTTTCTCTATCACCTGGCACAGATTAAAAAAGCCAAAACATGGGATGGTATAAAACTTTTTATCTACCAGTGTGGAGTAATGCAGCATTCCCTAACTCACATTAGCAAAACCTATTATCTCACAATCACAAACACACTCCCCAAATCAAAGGCAGCACAATAGCAAGAGAAAAGCAAACTAAACATAACATCAATTCTAGCCTGAAGGATTTCAGTGGATGATATAAAACTTTTACATGATGTATTCATGTCAGTGAGCTTCCTCCAAGCAATAATTTTGGAACTTGCAGGGTTACTTGCATCCACAACCTCACACTTTGTAAGGTGATGCTCTAATTTCCAGCTTGCCCTTACAAAGCTCTCTTTATTTAATTGCTAATTTAGAATGCACTTATCATATCTGGGCAACTCACAAAATTACAGCAAACCATAAAGCCCCATATACAAATTGAAAGAGGTAGCTTCTTTATCCATGTGTAGACTTCTTCAAAGTTCAGCAGCTTCTAAACAAAGACTACTGAAATAGTCAAATTGTAATGCAGATCAGAGATTAAATTGAAAGATCATTAATGCACTAGGTATTTGCAGTACAGTAACTCAAAGCAGACATAATTTTTTTTTCTCAAGGCATAAAAGAGCCCATGACTATCAGTCCTTGGTTAAAAGGAAAAATCTTCACTCAGCAACACACCACAGTGTATACAACTTACTTCCTTCCCTTAAAGGTAACCATCTACAAACAAAACAGTCCTACTACCTAGACAGACCATTATTGGTCATGTTGGGCATTTGAAATACGCATTTTTGCCTGCAAATCCAAGCTACAGTGACAGAACACGTTGCATTTGCATTCCAGTAGCCAAAAGCAAGCACAGCACAAGGGTTCTGAATGTATCAATGAAGCTGTGTATACAGGTAATAATGCCAGAAACAACCACGTAAAAAGAGTCAGGATATATAGCAATGAAGCCTTTGGGGAGGTAGATGAATTTGAAAATTTTACTTTTTTATCTTAAAGTTACTATTCAAGAGAAATTGGTGTGATTTATATTAAATGGAGGAACAAAATCAGTATTTTGTGAATAAAAAAAGAGAATAAAACGATCACTAAAAGAAGAAAAAATAACACTCCAAAAATTTTAAAGTAGACCCAATTGTGATCTTGGTAAGTTGCACTTAGCCCTAGAAAAATAACAATATGTTTCAAAATGCGTGATGGGAATGCTACTGGAAGGCATAATGAAAAGTAATTGCATTGTCCAGACTAAATTGAAAGCCGACACCTCTGCTGGCCATAGAGCATAAGGTTCACTGACTCCTTTGTGTCTCCTCTCCCCAGGCCTGTTGCAAAGGCCAGAAGGAACTTGAGAGCCAAACTTCTCTTCACCTACCTGCATAGCAGCCTCTAGCTGTGTCAGTCCCCTGGTACAGGACACCTGTAATGAGTCTGTGCTCCATCTGTGCCCACAGAAGGGATGGTGAATCATTTTTACACCAATAAGGTGTAGGTGATACATGGAAGAAAGCTCTTTGAGGCTTCCTGTTTGCCCTCATTCTTAATAGGAAGCAAATCCCTTTCCTAATTTTTTCTCACTAGGCATTCAGCCTTCTATCTGATAATGCTTTAGCCCTGTAAAATTCAGTTTCTGTAGCCCCTCATTAAGAGGCAAATACACTCTCCATTTCAAGCACATGTTGTTTTACCAAGGATTAGAGGTGCAGCAACTTGGAAATAATGCAAGAGTCACGGCTCTGTAAATGTGTCTTTTTACACAGGAGGAACATTAACTATGAAATGGATCAAATCCTTCACTCATGATTTTATACACTGCACTACTCCATCTACCTCAAAACTAATTTTCTTGGACCACAGCTCAGGGCTATGCCCTTGTTTTACCAATGAAATGGCTATAAAAAGGGAAGGCTATCTCAGACTACATTCACCATCGCTCAGTCTCTCTTTCAGCACATGTTAAATCTTGTCAAAATTGTCTGCTTCAGCTGCCACACAATTAAACACAATGATAGAGGATATGCACCAGAAAGAACTTTAAGGAAGGACCCTACTTCCTTTATTATCTGGATGTTTGATGCCATAGAAAACCCTTGTCCCTTCCCTCAGTGGCCTCTGAGATTTTTTATCAGCTAATACATCATTTCCACTAAAACTTATTTTACTCTGTTTTACCCCTTTGAATGCTCTAGTGGGTTTTCATGATGTCCTTCACTATTAGCTTTGTTTCAGCAGCACAAAGGCTCAGGGTTGGTTTGTGCAACTGAAGCAACAGCTCAAAAAAAGAATCCAGTGTGGCATTTACCCAGGAGGTAACCACTTGCAACTGGTCAGAAACTGCTCTGTACAGGGAGTGTAACTGCTTGAGCTCATAAAGTGCTTCTCCACTTCCACAGCTGGACATCCCCAGCATCACGTCTATGCTGGAAAATGGAAAATACCCTAATTAAGTCCACCAAGGTCTCCCTCAGCCTGTCTATCTGTGTTTTAAAGGTCTGCCAGTGTCCATTGGAGCCCTGGCACAGCCACAAACCAGGCAATACCTCAGCAGCACTTGGAACTGCACAGTACCCTGCACAGGGTTTAACCAAGCCCTCCTCTCCTCTAAAGTGAGCTAATTCTGGAGTATGCGCTGAAGCTGAGCAAAATCCCAACATGGCAACACCTTCAAAGAGAGTAAGTAAAAGCTAAAGCACTTGCCAAATTTTTACAACTAAATAAGGCAGCTTTGTAACATGCTTTCTGAATCACTGACAGGTCATTCTTCCCAGATGTTCCCTCAGAATAGCCCTACTAGCAGATAGAAATTTGTATGAACTCTGCCAACCTCACTGCTTTGGTACAAAGAGGACTTTAAGCTACCAACACTGAAAAGTGGTACGTTACAAGGAATTATGATAGCACTTGTCACACCAGGATCTCCTCCAGGAAAAAGATGGCATGCAAAACTTGTGTTTGCTCACCACCACTACCCTACTGTGAAACTCTGCCCAACCTGTAAGCAGGCAGAGTGCCATCCCAACACATGGGTTTGGATTTCGGCAGCCAACAGACCATCTACAAGCATCAAGTGTGATAGCTATGGGCAGGAATCCCAGCCCAGAGAGCCCTAACAGCTGTCTTTTCTGAGCTAGCAAGCCCGCAGTTAATAGAATACAGAAATCCCTAATCCCGCTTTTAGCTGGCTTAAAAATGAAGGGAGAGGTGGAGATAGAAAAGGAGCCTTAAAGAAAAAAACAATTATAGTTTTTATTTTGATTCTAAGAACGGTGAACAGAAAAAATTCAAGCAAGTAATCAAGCGCTATTCTGGGGCCTTTATGGTAAATTGATCTACCCTGTCACAGATTTTATGATAGCAAGAACTTTACGATAACAACGACATAAGCAGGAAACAACTCTGCCCTAAATCAGAGCTGTAAATTAGGGCAACTCTTGCTGAACAGGTGTTTGATGACTGTTAACCTCTCTAGAGGAAAAGCTTAAAAACAATTTTAAATCTTCCCTGTTTCATCACTGGCTAACTTTGAATTCTACAGGAAATAAGTAACATGCATCATTTAGAAATGAAACAGAAGATACTAAAGGGCTGGTGACTTATTCAACATACTTGTCCTCATGTAGAGGGACAGTAAAACTTAATGATGTACAGAGATGGAAAAATTTAATGAAACCAGTCTGAAAGGCAAGGGCATTGTTCAGCATTCCCCTCATCAGATACAGACGCATACAGGGATATTGTTACCTCTGTGCAGAACTATATGGTCAATCATGTTGCGTTTATATTTGGTGTGATATAGGCAAAGAGGACAGCGAAGGTCTTTGGGTCCTTCCTCAGGAACTGCTGAATGCCCAGCTTCCACGTGCATAGTAAAAGCAGATCTGTGAAACGGGAGGGAGAGATGGAAGCAGTCAGAAGAAGTGTGCAGGGAACGATGAAGTGTCACAGCTGTATAAGGGACGTGTCATGTAAAATGGTACAGATAGCACTCAGCCTTGTCTTCGCAGTGCCACATGGCATTTCAGCAGGGCTACTCACATGAGTAACACATGAGCAGAGTTATTTGCAGGTTTGTATCCTCAAGTAACAAACACTGATTCTGACAAGATATTCTTTGGCATAGGTTACTCTACAGGCACATTGCTCCAGTTAAGACAGCAAAAGAATTCCCATCTTTCGTGTGCTTTGTCTTCAGGCTGAAAAACTCAGTATTTCTCTGGTAAAGATTAAATTTTTAGCATGTTGAACAAAATCTATCAACTGTGCTGGAGGTGCAGAGGTGACGACAGAGTTATTTCTGGAGGCAAATAACTTTCTTAACCACCTCTGTCCTAGAAAAGGGCAAGCCTAAAATCAGCTAAAATGTTTAGATTCAGGATGCAAAACAGACTTGTGTTCACAGTGAGTTTGGCACTGAGCAGTTAAGTTTTAAAGCATAACCTATAAGGATCTGAAAACCCAAGACTAAGAATACTCTACTTATTAAAGTGGAGGAATGAATACTCCACAGTACTTTTGAACAAAAAATTTCATGCTGACACTACTCTGACTGCATACTTAAAAGTTGCAAGAAACATGCATACAGAGGAAATTAACTGTACACCTATCTAATCACAGGCTTAATTACTGAAACGAGAGGTGCCTGTAAACTTGGGGCACTTGGTCATTTTTTCCTAAAGCAGTGGTAAAGTTTGCAAAAGCTAAGAAGCTTGCCCCATTGAACCAGTTAGAATTCTCTTTGGAGTTCTTCAAAATCGTTAGCTTGAACACAGAGCAACTTACTAACACACTGGCTTTGTTTCTGATCCAGCCATCACTGAATTCTACAGGTGTATTTCTGTCAACTTCAGTGACTACTTTCATCATTTAAGTTTCTATGGTGAGTTGAAGATGGGATTTGTATGGGGTTCCCCCTCATTTTTTTAAAGACAGAAAACATGCTGTGCTTCTAAAAGAAGCACAACTTAATCCCCAAATGTTTGAGACACCACATGAAAGAACACTACTCCCTTATTCAACTATGAATATGTTTAAATGCTGCTTGATTCAAGAAAGTTTCATTTCATCCAGGTAGAAGAAAATGGCATTCACAAGATACAAACAGACTAAATGGACTTGGCAATTGCTGGTAATGTTTAAGACAGATAGCAATCAGGATATAAAGCACAAGCAGCAAATTATATCACAAAGGCAGCAAGGAGCTGAAGCAACAGAAGCCAGAGACATGTAACTAGAGGTTGTTACTGTGTGGATTTTCAGGTTTGTGCTCAATAGTTTCTCCAACAGAACTCCTCCCCTTTATCCAGTCATACTGCTTATTGTCACCAGCCCCCTAAGAACAAGTTTGAGACCTCAAATGTCAGCTAAGGGCATTATGCTCAAAGGTCCAGCATATCAGGAGGAAAAAATGAGCAGCACAGGTGTGCAGACCTTTTTTTCCCCTATGGAACTGCAACTAAAAATACACACACAGAGAAACACACACAGCACCAAGTTTTTAAAATTTGGATATCTAATTGAATTTTCTGAAATGTCTCTGTATGCTATCAGATATGCTAGAGAATGCTTTGCATTTCAGCTAGAAAGATGGTGGAAGAAACAAAATTACATGAGAGAAGTTTCTTCAGAATGGTGGTATAAATTCTCCTGTCTCCCTAGGACACTTGATTGTCCCATGCTTTATGCTGGTTGCAGCACGAAATGACCTTATTTTTGTGCAGAAACTTTTCACACATGAGCCCTCTAATTGCCTAGGCTGAGGAAAAAGTACTACCTGTATCATCTCCTCCAGCAAGTAAAACCTACTGCAAGGACTTACTGTGCCTTCGTCTGCAGCAGATGGTACCGGCTGTTGTAGGAGAGAAGAAAATGGATTACATGGATGCTGCTGTGATCTGGCATGGCATTTCCTATGCTCTTCTCCCTGGTCAGCAGTGGCCGTGTTTCTGTTAGCTACAGCCAGCTCTCAAAGACCTCAGAAGTCTTTTAAAGTGCTAAAAAACCCCTTATGAGTTCAGTTTATCTGTTTTGCACAGTACTTACTTAAAGCCTGTATAAAAGGAACAATCTTTGCACTTGAAGAGTTTTTTCCCTCCGTGCTTGTCACGGTAATGACGGCGAATGCTCTGTATGTAACCCGAGGAGAATTCACAAAATTCACAGTTAAGGATGGCTTCCATTTTTTCCACTCCTGCAGCACTCCCAGAAAGTGGGATTGGGCTGATGTTGTTGTTGTTCCTGGCCAAAGCTGCAGACTGGTAGTGGTTCAACTGCTGCTGAACATCAGGAGGCTCAGAGTATGAAGAGTCTGTACAGAAACAGAGGGAAGTTGTTATTCCAGGTGATTCAACAAATTTAAAAAGTTTTAGGGCCTGCTCCAGCACCTATTGGCTTTTAGAAGAGTTTGATCAAGATGTTGGTTATGAAATCTGCTGACAGTTTTTTGAAGGGATTAAGAAAAAGAAGTATAGCACTTCTTAATCTAATGTAATGTGCATACTACAATTTAAAAGGTGATCAGTATAAATTATGCTTTTTATATCTGATACGGGGAGGGGAGAAGTGACATTTTTAAATTAAAAGTAGTCTGAAAAGAAGTCTGGTTTTAAAACACTTTCAATTTGTGAAGGTAAAGCACATTAATCATACTGCCAAGTGTTTACGTGTTTTGTGCATGTATCAGACCAGATCCTCTCAAATGTCTTATGTCAGTTTACACCAAATGAAGATCTGGCACAGGATACATACAAATAGCCTATCTAAAAGGAAAGGGGGAAAAAAAGAAAAGAAAAATGAATGGATACTCTTACACTCTTCCCTACTCATTCATGGAATTTTTAAGAAACCCACATCAAAAGTTAACTTTAGCAAAATTACACAATTTTGATATGACATTTGAAGCAGTCTTCACAAAGGTAAATTCATGTTCTCCTAGCTGATGTTGCCTGAAATGAAATCATCATTGGAAAAAAAAAAAAAAAAAAGGATATTTAAACATGAATTCCAGTAACACAAACTACTTTAAAATCACAGTTTCTTAGATGCTGCTAAGTTTTGCTATATGAGAAAGAGATCTCTTTATATAGATGTATCTGTATAGACACATCCCTTCTACAATCCAGCAAAACTCTGTCACACCATTTTAATGGCATGTGGAGAAACCCAGGTCAGAGACGTCTTAGTACTGAAACTGAAAACTACAATACTTTCATTGGACCCCCCCAAAAAAGGAGGGGGGAGTGTGGTGTTGAACATCTCCCAACACACTGTTTGAATGTGGAGGTTAGGAATTCATCTGCTTTGTCCTATATAACCCACAGCTGCCCATGAATGGCACAAATGAAAGCAGATGAATAAAGCACAGATGAATTTCAGTGTAACTTTTCAGGAAAGAAGACAAAAGGCCCTTTTCTAAAGCTTTCTGGAAGAAAGGAAAAAAAGCAATGGGGGGAGAAGGGGGGAAAGTTAGAATCAAACTGTACCAGCCACCTCCTGCTTTGGTGGGTACTTGATTTTCCAAAGCTTAAGCCCCCAAGGCTGGATACATAGGAATTCTCTATCAGACATACTTGCAGGAACTTAACACCATCGATTCTAACCAATTAGTACAGAGAAACAAAAGGCTAACAGGCCTTTACAGCACTCAGTGTGGGGACTTCACCTGTCTTCAAAAGAGTAAAATGTTTGCTTTCTTTTCTCACTACCACAGGAAGGGGTTATACATGCCCAAATGAAAAACAAACAAACAACAACCAAAAAAGCCAAACATGCAAAAAACCCACAAGCAGGAGATAAATGTCTCCAGGTTTCCCGGCTTCATCACCAGGTGTACAGCAAAGACAAAGGCAGAGAAACAAAAGATTCTGGTAAAATGAATGAAACCGTTTTGGTTTTCCTATCCAAGCCTCATGAACTGAGGTTGGATTACAATGCAGCATTTGTGTCCTGTTTTGACCACTTCTGCTACAGGTTTGCTGACCAGGAAGGGTTCCAGTGAGCTCCACCCATTAAATCGCAAGGCTTTTTCCTTGTGTTTGAAATGGGCTCCCCACTTCCTTTACTTTGGCACGGGACAGGCCTGAGGAGCTGCAAATCTCTGCAGAAGTCTCTTCACCCTCAAAGGCAGCAACTGTGCGCTTGCCCACTTTTGGAACAGGACCTTGAGGTCCAAAAGGATGCATGGTTCAGGGCAGATTGGACTTGCGTATCTGCAGCGTGGTGTCTGAGCTACTGGGTTCAACGCTCAAAAAGTTCAAAAGCTCAAAATAGTTAGACATAATTCCCAACAAGGATATGACAGCCTAAAAAAAGTTCTGGGAACAGTTCTTTCTATATGTGTACTGGTCAAATTACTTGTAGAGTACTGATTAAAATCTAGTTTGTAGCTTACTGTTCCCTTCCTCAGGAAGGATGGATCAAAAATTTCCATCACAGCATCAAGGTTCCTAGTCAAAGCCTCACTGATATCTACTACTAAGAAAGTTATAGGTTTTAAAAAATATTATTTTCAGAACAAGAAGTTTTGCTGTTGTTTGGAAGATCTATACTTCAGGAGTTTTTACTTCTATCATCTGCTGTCTATTATTCCAGCTTTCAAACTTTCAATCGGATATTGGAATCCAGTATGGAAAACTGGAATCTGGTATGTGAAAGCTGCAAAAGTAGATAGCTACATGTCTATTACCACAAAAAAAAAGTGACAAGTAGCTTTCCTTGTCATCAGCAATAGCCAAAAGCAAATTCTACCTTTAATATTTGAATTCTTGCTTTTGTTCAATCATGATTCATGCTGGCCACCTCACAATTTTTATTATACTGCTCTGTTACAATTAAGATAGGTATGGTATTTACAGAAAAAAAAAAAAAGATAAGTCCTTATACAGAGTCTTACACTTTAACAATGGTAGCAGTGGTCTCTAGTTCTGCCTGCATATTCTTCCCCTTTTCCCTTGCCAAATGCTTTCATTATTTTGCAGTCCTTCTGGAGTGCAAGATTTAGCACTTCCTGAAGAAAAATACCCAGGATTAACACATGTGTATAGGGCTTCTGTTGGTTTCTGAGAATCAGCTTGCCAGACAGCTATCCTAGCATGCAGGTGCAACCCAGCTCCACCAGGAACACTTCGGAGAGAGTCCAAAGCCGACTAACAGCATGGGAGGTTTTCCACCGACTTCAGCGAACCACACTTTTCCATGCCCACTCCAAAACCAGGGAAAGCAGTGGAAAGATAGCAACTGGCTTGCGTTTGCTTCCAAACAAACACGTATTTTAGCACACACCACAGAATGAACTGACAGCAAATAAGAAACAGATTATGCAGTTGAGGTTTGGGATTTTTTAATTTGTTTTTTAAAAGCAGTACCTGAAAGAAGGACTATGGAGGCAAATCCACAGCCAAGGAGCAACAGCACTGCCTTAAACTGACAGAGCACTTCTACATGGGCACCTCCTCTATTTCTGCTGGAAGAGCAGCCTGATGTTCCAAACAGCTCTGCATGTACTTCAGTGCTGGGCTGACATAAAAAGTTAAGCACATATTATAAGAGCCTTAGCATTTACACAAGCCTCAAGCTGCTGTGCACCAAACTGATGGACACTTTTTTGGCGGTGTTGCTGCAACAACAGGATGCCTAGGTGGAAGACTGAAGAATGAAGGAGGAAGAGAGCAGAGCTTTTCCCTCAGAACTGACCAACAGTTGAGTCATGGCTGCACACAATGCAAGTTCCACCTCAATCTTTCTCCTGGACCCCACGTACAAAGGGTTGGGAGCACTCCAGGAAAGCGTTAACAGCCTTGGCCAGGAGCAGAAAGAGGGTCTAGCCATCCATGTCTGAAAAAAGCAAAATGGCCTTAGAAGCCTACATCAAAGTCAGAAAGCAGATGAAGGACATTAAAATAAGCACAGGGAAGAGATAGAGAATTTGTATTAAGTAATGCAAAAAATATAGGCAAAGAGAAAACATGGAGGGGAAGAAAATGAAGAAAAATTAAACACCAGGAAGCAACAATTCCATGTTACGGAAAAAACCCAGCAATTTTTCCTTTGAACAGCTTCAAGGCAGCACAAGAAAATAAAGGATGTTCATATATGCAATGCAAGGAAAGAACACAAAGTACTTAGCTTTGACTGATTTAAAACAGTCAAACAAATAAAAAAACCCCCACACCAATAACACTGAGATTCACTTTTAAAAAGTAATTTCATCCAAAAGGAGCGGAAGGACTTCAACATGCAACTCCAAAAGCAAGGTAACAGCGTGAGATGATCTGACATGAAAGGAAAGACACCTACAGTCATGCAAAGAGGCAAAAATTAACAGTAATTGGTGTAGTCAAAAATAGAAGAATAGCAGTGATGCTGCAAATCTCAATTGTGCGATTTCACGTATCACATCTACCTACAGACTACCTGCACATGAAGAGTAACAAGGTTAAGAAGTAGCGTAATCCCTGCCAGCACCTGGGGATCTGAAAGACCACAGAATGTACCCTCAGTATGCAACAACATTCTCATATCCAAATGTGGAAATGACTAGTCGAAAGGAAAGCAGCAGAAATGACTGTCCACATGGTGCCCCATTTACACAGACATATGTAAATTACTACTGCGTGCTGGTAATAAAACATAAGTAAGTCTCACAGTGTATCTGCACGGGGTGAAGAAAGACAGCATTTCCAGTGTGCCTACACCACTTAAATGCCTCGTAAGTAATGCTGCCACCCTAAAAACTTTATCCAGAGTACAAACCCAAAGACCTCATACAAAAGAGAATTCACAGTTTCCACTACAATGGAATGCAAGGCAATTGTGAAAATGCAGTTTGATATACACCTTCATACCCTGGGATCATACTCTTGGGAAAAATTATACAATGAAAACCCATCACAGAAGCAAAATGAAAACCCAAGTTTTCATGGATCCTCTGCCATATATAACATGCTTCAGATACCTAAAAGAAGAAAAACTTGGGATCTTTTCAGAAGAAAAAAAAAAAACTAAGGATTCTGATCCAGATACATAAATTTACTCAGAGATTAAATGATGTTTTCATTATCTGTAGGTATTTTCAGAACTATCGATGAACACATACACAACAGCAAAACACACTAAACCGAGACACCTAAACCAAACAACCACAGACCAGAAAAACACCTCAACATGTCTAAGTAAGAGACACTAAGCAGCAGTTGAGAAACCAGAAGTCCTATTAAAGGAAAGAAATCAAACCATTGCTTCATCCTTTTAGGGTGAACAGAACTAGACACATCTGACACAAGTATTTGCATGCCTGCACAATGAGGAATAGCTCAATGACCAGCAGGAGACAGTAGGAGATAAAAATGAAGACACTACACTTTCCTGGTAAATCTACCCAGAAACATCAACCAAAGTCAAAACACATCATTTGTATGAGAAATGAAATTGGGGAAGAGGATGTTTGGCTCCTGAGATAAGAAAAAAACCAAAGAGAGTAAATAATAAAAAGTGCTAAAAACACTTTTGGGGAAAAAAAAGGAATGTAGTAACAATACAGGCCTAGGACATTATGGATCTGTAAGAGAAAATCCTAAAGAGACTAAAAGGAAAATATTTGGAATGCTATTTAATTTTCTCTGAATGCATTCACATACAGAGATTTCTCTGAAGAATGACAGAGAAATTCCAAGGAATTAAGAAAAGCCAGCAGAAAACTGATTTCCTCTGGATAGAAACATATTTATGAAACCAAGTCAAGATGTAATACTATACCAAAAAATACCAACAAACAAAAAATGTATGGCCAAAAGCACGGACGACTGAACTAATAATAATTATTATTATTTTTAAAGGCATAAAAGAAGGCTAAGGTAGAACCTATGTGATTTAGGAACATAATCCCTTCTAAAATTCAATGGGACTCAAAATTACCAGCTCACTGAGTGGTAGGATAGCATATAATCATAAATAGCAACAGCTTGAAAAGTGGGAAGGTGGCAAAGCAGGGTGTCATACAAAGATTGTCAAGACTACACTTATTTGTTCACTTTATGCCATGCAGCACTGACCTGGAAGGAAGAATATGTGGGAGGGTGAAATGTTCTGGCAATAAATTAAGCTGAGGGGTGGGGAAGACAGAGGAGACTGAGATTCAGAGGGATGCAACAAAACATTCACAAAGCTTAGGGAAGCATACAGTACCAAGAAGTTTTATTCACTGCATGTTTAAAAACAGAATATGAATCTACTTTTCTACCTAAATTCGGGTTTCTACTGAAGAACCTTTACATTACTAGGGTGTTGTGAATGAGATGTAACAGAATCAAATGTTGTGTCCTTGTTCCTAGACTCCAGAAGACAAAAAGAAAAGGATAATTACAGAGGAAAGAAACTGAAGCCCTGAAACAAAATTTCCATTTAAACACCAAAACCCAAAAACCTTGTTGGAGGAATGTATTTCAGTATTATCTGTAAAGGCCACTTTTTGTATTATTTTGGACCAGCTTTTGTAGGAAAGATACATATATGTCTAAGGCTCAGAAGAGGGCAATCAGAAAGATAAATGGATGATGCAATCTTGCTTATTCAAAAGAGGGGAGAAACTATACCCATGTTTCTTTATACCTTTGAATTCCTTTTTGAGTTATGTGTACACCTATCTCTAAATGGAACTGAGACAGGATATGTGTTATGCAGCTTCTTGGAATTTCCTTGGGGAGGGAGGGAGCTGGCGGAAGTCATCACTGGGCCACTCTCCACCATCTTTGAAAGGTCCTGGAGAACAGGCAAGATGCCTGAAGACTGGAGGAAAGCAACTGTCACTCCAGTCTTCAAAAACGAC
>VXBO01000481.1:131120-147260 GCA_013400135.1 Rhinoptilus africanus
CTAAGGTGGCCCTGCTCTGGCAGGGGGGTTGGACTAGATGATCTACTAAGGTCCCTTCCAACCCTATGATTCTGTGATTCTTGTGCTATATCAAAAGCATTTCAAAGGGATGTAAATTTCATCTAAGAAGAAGAAAATAATAATTTTGTCATCTGTCTCATAGTGCTGCCTATTGAGGAATCTTGGGAGTTTCACAGTTGAGATCAAGTAGGGGGTGGCTATAAGACTCTCTATAAGATGATGCAAAGGAGAGCAGTAGCAATTTTATAAGACTTTGGTAGGAGCAACATAATTGATGAAATAAGTTATACCATATTATTTCCATCAGAAAAGAAGGATTAGTCCAAGAGCTTTCCATTGCCCTCCACTTTTTGAGTATCCAACACTTCCAGGATAACCTATTAGCATCAGCTTTTAAGACAAGCTCAACATGGTCTCGAACACTGCCTGAATCATCACCCTGCTCTGCTAATGCTGTGATTTGGAAGGATCAATTTTAGGGATCAGGAAATACTTTATCACGTAGCCATTTAATTTCTAGTTATCTATTCTTCTCATACGTCCTCTGCACAATAGAATTTCTTTCCTGGCTTCAACTCAGTTGAACTTTCCTTGAGTTCTTTAGGTGATTTGCCCACTTACTAGTCACATTTAGGCTGCACACAACCCTCTCATTATAAACGAGACTCTTTCAGTAGCTGCTCTGACCACTTGCAACCTTTGCAACATCAGTGCCAAGCCACTATAGCTTTCTAACCCCACCAGTTTGCCCATTGCCATTTTTGCTTATAGCAGAGAGATGCTGTACAGGGAGTGCACCTTGTTTCCCTTCATCTGGCATTCACAGCATCACAGGGTTGGAATGGACCTCTGGAGATCATCTAGTCCAACCCCCCTGCCAGAGCAGGGCCACCTTAGAGCAGGTTGCACAGGAACNTCATGGCCATCTTGTTGTCCACCAGGACTCCCAGGTCTCTTTCCACAGAGCTGCTCTCCAGCAGGTCAGCCCCCAACCTGTACTGGTGCAGGGGGTTATTCCTCCCCAGGTGCAGCACCCTATACCTGCCCTTATTGAATTTCATAAGGTTCCTCTCCGCCCAGCTCTCCAGCCTGTCCAGGTCTCTCTGGATGGCGGCACAGCCTTCCGGTGTGTCAGCCACCCCTCCCAGCTTTGTATCATCAGCAAACTTGCATCCGTGTTATCTCAACTCTGTTTATCCACTGCCTTGTCTTTAAAAAACGCTGCAGTCTGAGAATCTGCCACTGGCCTATACTGGGTGAATAGTTCAAACTGTTGGTCACGTTTCAACCCTATATTCTCATAATTTGTTATTCAAGAAATAGATTTCCATTGTCTAAATACAGGGTGGCACTCAAACCTAAGATTTCTGCTACATGTCAAACATTGGGATCTCCATGTACTTACCTATTTCCATAAAATGCATCAAATAAGTTGTCTAGCTATTCCTTATTCTGTTGAGCTAAACTCTAACCTCATAAATGGAAGTGCACTTACAGAAGAGAGGAACACAAACAGATCTGCAAACAGTGTTAGCAAGATGTTGATTTAACCAGACTGTCAAAAGATCTTACTGGTAACCATTCTTTTCTGAATTTACAAAGATTTGCTATTTTGATTGATTCATCACTCAGACAACAATCTATTGAGCAATTTTTTTTTTTTTTTTTTTTATTGCACTGGTAGCTGAACCCTCCTCATGCTATTATGCTCCATGAGTTCCTTCTCATTTTTAAGGGCAATTCATCAGATATTTTTCAGGAGTACTTCACATTTCCTTCTCTATTGCTCTGGCCTTTGAAGTATTTGTATTAATACAAGCACATAGGCACAAACACACATGCTGCTGTCACCTAAACGCTCACATGCCTCTAAGCTTCAAATGAAGAAGGGAAAGAAATCCAGCTTTATCCAGTGCTACAATCTATATTTTGCATTCTGCTTTAAAACTGGATCTAAATTACAGTGACACTATGTGGGCATTGAGGACCCATTCTAATTGTAGAGCACAGGAACTTTTAATTTGTTCTGGAGACCTCCAGCATCCACCTTGACATCATTATTACTATTACTGACAATAGAAAGGCCTCATCTCTGTCACCAGCTCTGAGTGATCTCAGATCAGTTTGGGCAGTATTTTCAAATATCGGTACCAAAATGTAGTAACAATGTCCCTTAAAGAAGAAACAAAACCAGCTACTTAAATGTCAAACTTTGGTCTGTCAACTACAATGATAATACATGTCCATTTCAACAGAGCCAAAATGAGCCAAGAGTTTTACCTCTCTGTCAAGCATCAAATCCCTCTGGCAAGTTTTAGATCAATACAGAGTAACTGGAGTCTTGGGGGACAAGGAGAATATCAGTAAGCTTACACAAGATGCTACTAACGTGTGGGAACGATAGCCTGCAGAAATACTCTCTTTGCACAGCATTCGTCAAGTCATATCACATATCCCTTCACAGCAATAGCATCTTTTTTACTCTGCATAGAGTGATCACAAATTCCAGGGACAGCAGTAGTATGTGACACCTAACAGAGCATCACCTGCTACTTTGTCCCCTATACTGAACATAAAAATCAGATCCAAAAGCAAAAACCTCAGGAAAAAACCCAGCAGGAGTCTAGATATGTCTCCTTCTTTCCCCCATGGGAATCAGGCCATTTCTGTCTGCCCAGAAGGAATCCAGATGTTTCTTCCTTCATTTATCATTTGATCCACCCGAACAACCTCTTCTGTCTTCTATCTACCCTAGGCAAGTCTTTCAGTATCACATCAATCCCATTGCAGCAGGCTGGCAAAAACCATAAAGACTGGCAGCAACTTTCTCCCAGCTGCATGAGTTCCTATCACCATCCTGTTGAATCTCAATTTGCCTCTACCCATTCAGTTCAAACACAAAAAGCTCAGGGTCAGAAAAGAGCACAATCAACAGCAAGTTGACACCCCCTTGCGCACAGCCAATGACAGAATAAACATCTCCCTCTGTTCCACTATCCACAAGACTGTCCTCAGCACACTGTAGGAAAAGGCCAAAAGCCTTCCACAGCAGTGGAAGAGAGCCGCAGAGAACAAGGTCGTCCCCAGTGCCCTAGGTCCTTGAAACAGTGAGGAGTTTGTTCAGTAAACTTGGAGGTGAACAAGCCCTGTACTTGTTCCACCAGTCCCTGCCAATCTGATGGAGGAGAAATGTTCCCATCTGATCCAATATCTGATAATTAGTTTAACACTGATCACAAGAAGTAAGACACACCAACAAGTACCGGACAGTTTTAACAAGCACTGGCAGGCAGTGTGGCCACTGGGAGCACCTCTGGGAAGGAAAGACAGGCAAAGTCTGAGGGGAAATCAGAAACTTGCTCTAGGTTAGAGAAAGAACGAACACAGCTGGAGCGCAGGGCGGAAGTGGGGAGAAGGGTTAATGTGATACTTCAGAATGAGATGTATGTAGTATCACTCTTACAGGGCACAAAAGCAGGCAGAACAAGTAGACAGCTCTCTGCAGCCCGACCGCAACTACAAAGCAGAGGCATGTTCTATTCTGCACTATGCATCCGTAACTCGGATGCTATCCTTCCAACTCACCTTGCAATTAAAACAAGTAGCTATTGAAGCTTTGCATGAATTTGCCCTGTAGTCACTACTATCTTTCTAACTCCCCAGTCAAACAATAGTCAAATAAAAGGGTCTCAAAATTCAAAAAGGTGAGGTCTAAACCCATCCCCCTGCCCCCCGCCAAAGAAAGAAAAAAAAAAAAAACCAACCAACCAAACCCCAAACTAGATACAAAGAAAAGGCTATTCTGCTCCAATACAAGGTTTCGGGGCTGTGAGGACTCCCGACTGTTGTGGTGTTCCCCAAACAGTGGCAGCCATAAAACACTAAGACACAGTAGCAACAATGAGAGAGAAACATCACAGCACCAAAGGTGAAGAGTGACGGTCTCAGGAACTTTCTGCCCTGATTGGAAGGTTAGAAAAATATTCCTCAACAAGAGCAACAAGTTAGCCACAAACTACAGTATGGATTAAAAAAACAGTAAGTCAGGGGTAGTATGTCTGAGCATATGGAAAACTTTCCTCTCTTCTGAAAGGGGGAGGAATAAAGGGGGACAAGTGTGGCTTTAGGGCTGAGTGGCTCACTGTAACAATCCTGCCTCATTGGCATCAGCTGTTGAAAAGGCTTCTTGCTTCCCACTGCTCTCCTCTTGTTCTGGTAAGTACATGGAACTGCCTTAGCAAATCTGCCAAAGGCCCTCTGCACCCCTCAGGATTTCATCTGTCAAGTGGCACAGAAGACACACATCCTGATTATGCATTATCCACTTTGAAAAAGTGGACAGAAATGGGAAGGGATTTATAGTTCTTAAACACCAGTCCCAGGATCAGGACTCAGTCAAGCAGTTTTGTACCCAGCCTAGCACTGGCAAAGCAAGCAGATGTATTTATATTTCACTCTCTAGATGAGGCAAAGTTCCTTTCCACTGGCAAAGGCTAAAGTTCAGAAAAAGCTGGAACAAGACACTGGGTGTTTCACTTAGCAGTTTTCAACGCATTTCCTGCTGCAAGTAATTAAATTTAATGAAGATGTTGACACACTGTGTACTGGAGAACCCAAAAAATCCTCTAGTTCTGACCCTGCATGTGTTTTGTGATGTGTGCTGGTATTAATGATAGATCCTGTTTGGTTTGCACAACAATGAAAAGCATGACTATTGAGCTTCAAGGGCACACACAAAGTGTGCTGCTTTCTTGTCGTGGGGTTTGGGCTGGATTGGCCAACGAGAATGACAGATACTCCCCCACCATGACCTCTTTCTCCAAAGAGAGGCGAGAGACAGAGAGAAAGAGATATTTATGAGTTTAGAAAAAAACTAAACTACTTTAATGAAAATATTAATAAATTAATGAAGTGATAACAATTTTTAAAATAATGAAATATATACAATATATACAACACTGTATCAAGCTCCCAGGATGATGACCGCATCACCAGTAGGCACAGGGAAAGTCCCAGACTGGACTCAGCGATGGACGGGAGCTGAATTCTGTATCTGGAGTCAGGAATGCTTGGATCAGAGGCAGATGAACAGAGTCCTGCTCGGAGGCCAGCCATTGAAGGAAGAGCACTGACCCTTTGATCCCTCAGCTTTTATACTGAGCATGGGGCAGATGGGATGGAATACCTCGTTGATCAGTTTTGTGTCACCTGTCCTGTCTGCTCCTCCCAGCAGGTGCGACCCCACTACGCTTTTCCACTTTTGACCCTTCAGTAGGACAAATAAGAAAATTAGCTGACCTTGATTCTTATACCAATAAGTATAAGCAAGAGCCCCTCTGCATACCATTCCTTGGCATTAACTATAAACATAGGTCTTATCACTCTGAAAGTGAACAGTTCCTGCACAATACACTGTTAATTTCAGATGTTAGCTAGTTAGAATAGGCTTAGCTAAAAAGTTAAATTACTGAACAGAAAATTGGTTCTGTTTTACCTCAAACCAGGACATTTCTACATTTCAAGAACTGGTTACCTCTAAAAAGGAATGATCTTGTATAATAGCAGCATGACTGAGAAGATATTAGAAGCCACATTGAGATCCATCTAGTCTAACACTTGCACTTTACTGTTCTATTTTGACAATTTAATATTCTTAATCAGTAAAATAAATTAAAAAAAAATTATTTGGAATTACTGCACACAGTCATGATACAAACAAATTTATGAGGCTCCAAATCTGCCAGCCATATGAGTGAAGAGTAGTACTTTGCTCTACAAAGCAGTTAGGCCAAAGGGCTTATTTTCACAAAATAAAGAGCTACTCAAAAAAAGCAGTAGTACTAGCCAGGGCAGTTTAGGGCAAGTTATTTTGCATGCTCCCAAAAAGCTTTTACTGAGGGTGAAGTCATAACATGAAACCATTTATCAATCTATTGAGTCATTCTGCTTTATTGGCTTTATGACAATAGGTTGCAATCAGGAATTTCTCCAGTTTATAAGAGGAAGGCAGTCCACCACTGCCACTGCCCTTGAATATGAGCAAACATGCAGAACACCAGTGCTTACACAAGCAGCTTCTGTTGCTCTGCTTTCTCCTTAGCTGATGATCACTTTGCAGGTAACACCTGTTGCTATTATTCCTACTCCTTTTTTCTAGTGTTCAGTCATACAATTTTTGTGTTTCTCCCTTGCTTGCAACTCTTCCTTCTTGAAATAGATGGTGGTCTTCTAATGGTATACCTTGACAATGCAGATTATGGGGTTCCATTGCCTTGCACTCAAGTCAACAGGAACAGAGCTGACCCTGCACAGTGCAATGCTGGAAGCCTGTATCTGTGATACATACTGCCCCACAGGATGACAGTATCATCAATAAATCCATACAACCCTTCTGGGCACAGATTAACATGAATATAAATCCTGATTCTCCCGAAGACAGTAAAAGAACATGGAAACAGATCTTGTTAGGGGATTCACCCAATCCTCCTAGCAGTTTGTAGTATTTCAATTTACACTGAATTTTTTCTGTGTAAGTGCTCAAAAGTGTTAAGCCACATTTCAGTGTAAAGGGCAAATATGTATATAAATCCAAACAAACAAAAAAGCCAACCACATAAATGCAAATAGTCAAACATTACCATTTCTTTCTTGCAAGAGGAAAAATAGCTGTAAACTATTGTGAGAGTAAAAGAACATTTTACAATAGCAATCTTATAATTTCAACAAGAGATGGATACCACAAATCATTCAGTGCCCCTATCCTATGCAAAAAAGAGAAAAGTTGCACCGGTGATCAACATTTGCTGGTTTGTGGCTATTTGTACTCTGTGCTTTACCTCTAGTTAGGTGAAAACAATGAAAACAGGATCCTTACAAATCAAAACATCACCCGACACAGAGAGACGCAGGATACAAAAAGCAGCATCTTCCAATGTCATCTCTGTAAAAAAGCCTTCTCTGTTGACTCATTGAGATTGACACAATCACCTTCTTACACTACTGCCCTGAGAGAGGCATGCAAGCACTGAAGTGGTTGTTATGCTTTCTACTGACAACGTAGTGGCCAAGGATGGGCCAACCTAAAATGTTCAGCCCCTATTCCACTTTAACTTCACTTCCACAAGATTCACATCAAGCATTCAAAACATCTCCAGGATATACAGCTGAAGACTCCAGATATACTTGCTGCTACCAACACTGAACTAAGAGAGATGAGTCACAGAAATTTAAATATATTCGCATCTTCTAATGAATGGATCTATCTAAAAGAACAAAAGAAATGTTCTAAGAAAGGCCCCTCAGGGAACAATTTCTGCAGGAAAAAAAGAGCATCAACAGAAGTTCCACTGGGCTGTTGTCCCAGAACAGTTCTATTCAGACATGCACTCTGCTATTACAATTCAGTACCCTTTTCTCCATTTTCACAGGGCTCAACAATTGGCAAGATGAGTTCTGCTAGCTCCTCAAATCTCCTCAGTTCATTCTGTTCTATTTCCTATTCCAACCACAATATTCATCCACAGACAAAAACAGACCCTTTCTGCAACAACTTCAATTATACTAGCTAGCTGCATACCTACCAACCTACAAAACAAGTTCGTAACAATGTGAGGCAACCTTTTGTCTGCCTTTCACCCCAGCTCTAATTCAATTTTGCATCCCCAGTGAATTAACTTGATTACAGTCCACACTGAAGGTTATTTATACACACCAACATAGGCAAAATGCAACTACACTACAACATGTGAGCCCCACTTAATATTGGCTCCAGCTGGACATAATAGTGCCTGTCACATAGACCTGCCTTTCCTATTATTGGGGCCAGTCTTCTATCTAGTCCTACGTATCACCTGCAACTTGCAGGCCTAGGCCACAGAGACATTGATTTATTCCCTTCTAAAAACCGAAAGTAAATGATGTTATAAAAACAGCCATCATTAGGAAGCTGGCTGCAGATCAAGTTAATGTAAAATTACTTAAAACAGGTTATTCCTTCCTCAAGCAATGCTGAAAATGTTAACGTGATTATTATAACACCTGTACTTGTCTGACTAGCTCCCCAGTGGGTGGCTTCTATTATTGTCAAAGTGACTTAACCATTAACCCCATTTAAAGATGATCAAGCTAATTGGCACAAATTCCGTCTTGGTTTCAGGCTACAAGATAGATCTAGGTAACAAACTTCATGAAATGTTTTTGTTAACAGTCATCATTTTATGTATTTTTAGGAAGAGTTCCTAAAGGCTGTAAAATTATCTTCTACAGAGATTTGCACTTGAAATTTAACTTCACTAATCATGACTTTGAGCCCCTGGGACAAAAAAAGGAGTAAATGAACCATCCTTTCACCAAATTCAAATATTGTCCTTCTGTATCTCTCAACACACCATTGCCACCAAAAGGTTGCCAACATACAGGAAAGACTAGGACAGTCACTGAAAATTACTCTCCACTTTTTAGTCAGTAATGGAACTTCTTTTTGAAAGCAATAAAAACCCATCAGAATACACCACAAGATATCTCTGCTTGTTGGATTAGTTTAAGCCACCATTAGCAAAAATAAAAGCTCAGTTACTAAGTCTTTGTTGCAGTGTTCCAGACAACCCTTTGACAAAAGGTAGTCTGAGAGCAGCTCAGATAAGATTCTGACTCCAGAAGTGACTTGCTGAACCCCAAAAATATTATTCACGCCTCTGTTTTTCTTCAATGAAGTATTTCTATGCCGATTATTCTTTTCTTTAAATTTCTTTCTGCCATTTTCTGAACTTATTTCTTATATTTCACTCGTTTCACATGTTTTTCTGGTGAAAAAGGAAAGAAGGGAAGATGGGAGACCAAAAATGTTGCAAGTTGACTTCTGAAAATCTTTACCTCCCATCATCAGTTTGCCAATAACCCCAGCAAAACAGCAACAACAACAAAACACCTCACAACCTTCTGGAAGAAAGGTATTTTTTTCTCTTTTCTACTACCCTCTCCACCCATCCCAGTCCCTTGACCATCTGCAGGTCTGAATCTTTTATTTATAATCACCGACATTCTCCTCCCATGTCAGTGGAACTATTCCAAGAATGAAGACTTTTTTTTTCCCAGCTCTTTTCTCAATTGGCAGGAAGTGACATGCAAAACACGCCTCATAAGCTACCACTTAAAAAGCCCTAACACTTGCTGTGATACCACACAACACCTATGCCATGAGTCTGCATTTTCTCTAACAGTGTCCCTTCCTCTGCTGCTTTCCAAATATCTTCTGCATGCTCCTCCAGCACAAGGGGATTAACAGCTTTCAAAGAAATCATGTAAAAGAAAATGGTTCTGAGACTCCTTCCAGCAGATGCAGCTTAATATCTGAAGGTACTTTTGGTGTCCTCTGTAGCAAGGACAAGAAGAATTATTACTTTTACTATCATTACACGCCCACATTTTAAGCTTAATCATGTGATTTCACAGAAGTGCTCTACTAACAAGATAAAGGGGTGTTTTTCAGGAGCATGGATGGAATTAGATGATCCCTTTCCCACTTGCTATCAACAGAAGTTCTGACGTTGAAAGTTTTCTAGAATTTAAATCTCTGCTACGAAGTAAAGTCAGCACTGACATATTCCAAAGTCAACTGGTGAAAGGATAAGTTAATGTAGTATGAATTGGTGAGGATCTAAAGCAGGTCACTTCCTATAACACCACATGTACTCTTGGTTTTGATGCAACTTCTAATTTTTTCTTAATGGTCAAATGAAGCTGCTTTTTGGGCAAGTCACCTGCTGTAATTTTTTTTTAATAAAAATATTAAGTGGCACCTTAGACAATTAAATTCTTGCTCTGAGGCACCTCTTACCATTAGAGTCCTCCACTTCTTCAGCAGGAGTGTGGTTCTTGGAGGTGTGGTGGGCGTGTGAGGCTGCAAGGTTGACAATGCGGGGTCTTGGTAGTGTCAGTGCTTTCCCATGCACTTTCAAGGAGTGCTCTTTCAGCTGGCTGATTGTCATGGTGGAAAATGAGCAGGAGGAACATTTGTAGGCATGTTCACCTGGGTGAGCGAAATACAGGCAAGTCATCAGCTCACAAAAGAAACAAAATGGGGCCCCCACACTTCTCTTACTGAACTTGGCAGTAAAATTCCCATGGATTCTTCACGGAACAACTGATCCCAAAGAGAACAAGCTATGTATGTCTCCTTGTTGGAGCAGTCTGGGTTCTGCAGGTACAGACCACCTGCTTTGGACCAAAGTATCACTTTCTGACAACTACAGATCCTTGTAATGTGACCGATGCCAAAAAACAGAGACAAAACTCTTAGCATGCCTGTGTTGCATGGTATGAGAAGAAAACGGACTTTGGGATGAAAATGGAGTCATTTAACAACAGCACTTCCGAATTTCTTTAGGAGCATCACAACTACAGAAGGTGAAGTAATCTGTTTCTGCATGCAGCAAATCCAGCGTTATTTTAATGAAGAAAGAAGGACACTAAAAAATGCTAACAAAGGTCCCTACAAAATAAAAATGGGGAGAGAATCATTTACATTTGGGGAAGGTTGCATTTTCCTTATGAAAAACCTGCCAGTATGCAGGAGTAATCTTCACAGAACAGTTAACCAAGTCAAGGTTGGTTTACTACAAGAAGTGAACATGGCAATACCAAGAACAGTGCATATCTGTCAGGCTTTGTGAAAGCGTGTTATGAAAAAGCACTAGAAGAAGTGAAAGAACAGAAGTAATGAACAGTAGTGAACTTAATTTTGAATACATTCCAAGCCATAGAGACAGCAAACAAGGGGAAACAAATCCTGAGTCAAGATTTGTTTTGCATTAAGCATGGAGGCAATTGGAACACAAAGTGAAACTGTCCCAACACAAACAATGTGATATTATACAGGTGCCAAGTTATTGTTTTGGAAGTGCCACTTCTACGTACAAGAGCAACACTGGCCACATGAGTTGTACATAAAGTGCCAAAACTAATACAGGAGTGAAATACTCATGAGTAGTAACAGAAGAAAAAGAGTTCTGGTAATGAACAAAGCAGAACATGTTTTCCATCTCTCAACAAATTTAGCAAACAAGGTTCTCAAACAGCATTGTTTCCAACACCGGAAATAAGTGAACCAAAAGAGAATGTGAAAACACACATATTAGAGCATCAGAGTAAGCACACCTGAAAAGATTTAGCAACTACCCTACATAAAAATAACTCCTGCCCCTCACTTCCGGAAAAACTATTATAATCATGGGGACAAAATAAAAACTCTTAAAAAGCCTCTTTTGGTACATCTGGAAAAGAACAGATCACTTAGAATCTGAAATGGGGAAATAATAAATTGTCCCACAGTTTTTTTCAAATGGCATTCCTCACCTGCATATTATATCAGTTATATATTACCTTTTTACAAATAGAAAACATTTTTTGTATAGCACGTAAAAGTTGCTCAGTGGAATAGGATAATGTAAGGACAAAAGAAACTCCAAGATATAAGATACCAGTGAGATACAGATATAGACCTTCATGATTTGTCAGTATAAGAGATTCCTTGATGACAGGAACCAACCGTTAACTTAAAAGGACCACAAGACATAAAGCAAATATAGGATGATTACATATCAAGCAGTCTAGACACAACTAAAAAATATATCTACTATTCAGCCATAATGGTTCAGGTGGACATCAGCATGAAAGGATGTGTTTGATTGCAGAGGAAAGGCTGCAGTTTGGCTTAACAGAAGCCTCTGTTCTTTTTTGACTGGTAGCTTTGCATTTCATAAAATGATTGTATCAATACACATATAAATAAATAATCTAAAACTGTATGTGGTGGGTCTCAACACCCAATATATACTCAAAGCATCACGTTCCAGATTACACAGAAACTCAGCAGGGCCCATACTCTGTCTTACAATCATCCACTTGTGCATGCAGCACATCCCATGTCATGACTAATGAAGCAAGGACACTAGAAAATACTAATTAACACCTCATAAAAACACAAAGAAAAAAAAAAAGAACAGGTGAAAAAGTTCAGATGAAAGCAACAGACATTCCACTTAGAGATACTGTAAACTGTTCTGCTCCATGCCAAAGGAGATGGCACATACTGAATGACAAACAAATGCCAGAAACACTGACTGGTACCAGCTGTTGGGCAAGAATGCATTTTATAGTCCACTGAATTTCGACCCATCCCCAGAAAATAAGGGAGAGAGGCAGACTGAGTAAAAGACTTCAGGATTCATGATTTTACTGATTTTAAAGATCTCCAGGAGACTTCAGAAAAATAATCAAGAGGATTGAAGTTTCCACTTCTAAATAAAGTAATTATGAGCTGATTGACAATAGAGAAAAAAACAGTAGCAGAAGTTCAGAGGACCACTGTGTTACTGAAAAACTGGAGTCTGAGGTAAAGTCTTCATAACGCATTTGTTCAGTAGGATATATTTCTGAAGGATTGACTCAAAACACAACAAAGCAAAGCTCTGAGTGAAAAACATACAAGCAATTTTTCTGTGATGTGAGTATTTGGCAGAAATGGACTGAGGCAGAAACGTATCATAAGCCTTTGGAAGACCTTTGGAAAAAATTACACAAGTCATTGTGTAAGCAGTATCTAGCAACCATGAAATTGCGTTCTTGTATGAGGCAAAACTTGGTCCTTCAAAGATTGTCCACTATACAAGTTCAAGAGCATGAATTCATAATAAATAAATCAATGACTTACATGAGGAGAAGTATGAAGTAAATTTTAGTTGCATGGTATCTTTAGCTATAAAAATCTCGCAGGTTCAAACAAGGTAACACAAAGTGCCCCAACTGTACAATAACATAAAGAAAACATTTTATGGTTGGCGAAGATAAAGAACCATGTCACTGTACAGGATATGGGACTCTAAACTGGAACTGCTGCATACAGTTGAATTTCCTAGAAGGGCCAGAATGCCATCATCCCATTCAACAGGAGGTTGGCAAAAGTTAAGCTAATCCATGATACCCATCCAAGTACAGAAAATGGTCCTGGCACAAGCTCTGTAAAATCTGAAATCAATACAGGAAATAAAGTACAAACAACCATCAATCCCTCCTACATTTTTGTAGATGAAAAGTACCTTTCCACCAATGGTGACAACTACCTTTTTAAAAAAAAAAAAAAAAAAAATCAGCAAACAGCTACAAATTCTTCCTGCCTTTTATCCCCATTTTCCCATTTTCCTCCTCTACCCCAACCTTAGTATACAGCATAGTGTAAACAAATAATAAAGAAAGGAACATACTTCTAGCCCTTTTGTAATGTGTTCCAGGACTTTCTACTTGCAAGTTTTATCAACTGGGATAGTTTGCAGGTTTTTTTAGACTGGTCAATATTCTGTTATTTTCATCAGAGTGCATGTTTGTACTGAGTTTTGAGGGCTGTTTTTTTCATCCTTTTAAACACAAAGATGCAACTGCAGCCAGTAGAGCCAGTGTTTTTTGCCTCTAATCTTCTGATAACCTTTCAATGCGTGATGCGTGACAGTGCCAGGAGTCTAGGGCCAAGGAATAAAACTGAAGAAATTCTGGATCTCGCACCACCTTCCCAATTCCTGTTCACCAGAAGCATGTCTGCTTGCTTGCTTGTATGGATTCTTTATTGCAATACAGAGATTTGCAAGACAAATTTCCACGTATAATAATGGAATCATGCCATTCTCAGTCTGCTTCACACAGACCTGACTCCCAAAGTTTGCAGTGTTTGGTTTTAACATGGAAGCCAGCGTAAGACTACCAAAACCAAGGTGCAATCCGCAATCCTTTCCCCAGAGTCACCTAACACACAAACATAAATGCAAACATAGCAGAGCAAAGCTCACTACCAATCCACTAAGACACAATGGTATAAGCCGACCCATTAAATTCTCTTGGAAACAAGCAGAAATAATAAGAAAAAAAGTCCATTAATGTAAAACAGACGAAAAGGAAAAAGTTCTTGAAATATTCATCACAATGCTTTAATTTCTTGTCCTTCCAAAAACATTACCCAAACTGCCACTGATTCCAACAGGTGCGTAGGCTGGCCAATCCTGATGTGCCTTCGAAAATCTTACCCAAATTTGGTGACAAAACACGTGATTCAAACCAGCATCTCTGGTCAGCATCAAGAATACTCGGGCCATTTCAGCTGCTGCACTGCAAAACTGAGAGGGAAAACTTACCAGCATGAGCCTTCAGTATATGGGTTTTCAGGCGGCTATTATAGGAGGACTTGAATGGGCACAGTTTGCAACGGAACGGCTTGTGGTGTCCGTGATGGGTCTGCATATGACGATCCAGACTTGAAAAGAGAAAGACAGAAAAGGGAAACACAAAAGAATAAATAATTTCAACTATTCCTTCAGATGCAAAGCAAAACACTTAACAGCACTAATAAATGAACTAAGGGGCAGACCAGGCCCAACTACCTCCTTTCATGATCTCTCTTAAAATTCAATAGGTCTTCTTACAGAATTAAGTGGAGTCTAATCTGACTAAAAGGAGCAGAGCTGACACCAATTCTGTCATGCAGAAAAGAAGCCACTGAAATAAACTTTTAGGGCAAGATGAGCATAAATAAAACTAGACCTGTCCCAGACTTAAAGGATCAGCTGAAGTAAGAAGAAACAGACAAGAACAGTAAAATTATCATTAAAGATATTTTCTCCTGGAAAACGGGTTTTTTGGGTGAAAATATGACCCCTTTTGTCCTGTTGACAGGGGGAGGGGGGGACGGGTGGGGGATAAAAAAAAAACCTGTATTTTTGACCAGCTTTACTGAGGAAGCCTTCTTTTGGTTACAGCAGCAAAAGCAGATTAGAGATCCTTCTCTGGGGAGGGTGCCAGCAGGCTGCAGTTGATGAGTTCCAGGATTAAAATGCAGCAGTTTCAGAAGTGACAGTGTGGGAGATTCTGCACGAAGCTCCACAAGAGAAGAAGGGGTGGCAGCAATCAGCCTCTACTTCTTCAGGGAAACTGGAGGCTACAGACAGCCTGAATACTGGAGGAGGGGAATCAGAAACTGCTCTCTTTCCACAGTTTCTCATAACAGCTCAGTAGAGTTTGTAAGGGAAAAAAGGATGTCTTCNTTGAATGGGCACAGTTTGCAACGGAACGGCTTGTGGTGTCCGTGATGGGTCTGCATATGACGATCCAGACTTGAAAAGAGAAAGACAGAAAAGGGAAACACAAAAGAATAAATAATTTCAACTATTCCTTCAGATGCAAAGCAAAACACTTAACAGCACTAATAAATGAACTAAGGGGCAGACCAGGCCCAACTACCTCCTTTCATGATCTCTCTTAAAATTCAATAGGTCTTCTTACAGAATTAAGTGGAGTCTAATCTGACTAAAAGGAGCAGAGCTGACACCAATTCTGTCATGCAGAAAAGAAGCCACTGAAATAAACTTTTAGGGCAAGATGAGCATAAATAAAACTAGACCTGTCCCAGACTTAAAGGATCAGCTGAAGTAAGAAGAAACAGACAAGAACAGTAAAATTATCATTAAAGATATTTTCTCCTGGAAAACGGGTTTTTTGGGTGAAAATATGACCCCTTTTGTCCTGTTGACAGGGGGAGGGGGGGACGGGTGGGGGATAANTTTTCTAACAGAAGATCAAATTCATTCTGAGTCCTGCAGAACTCTGTAGATCCTACGCTGTGTCTGACAGCCATGAATTCACAGTGTTCAGGTGGCAGGCAGGTAGCTTCAGCTCCGGTTGTAAACATTTCCAGTACAGCCTCTTCTTCGGACACATTCACGCTTTGTGATCAAGTCTTAGTTTGAGTCATCTTATGTATGGTGATGAACAACAACTGGGCAGCTACAGGACACTGGAGGAGTGGCAATTCTTAATTCTAGATTCTAAGTGGCCACCTTAATTCTAGATGTATTGCAGGCTTATTTCCTTTTGTTTTTCCTAAATCGTCCTGTTCTTTTTTTACTGAATATCAACACGTAGATCAAGTGGCAGTTGTTCTAGCCCTCTCACACTACACAAGGTTGTCACAGGATCTTTAGTCTCACGCTGTCAAGAGCTCGAGCCAGAAAATGCCTGTTTACGAGAGCTAACACTGAAAACTGTGTATTCAAAGATCTGATGACAGAAAAAAAAAATTAA
>VXBO01000481.1:147653-200543 GCA_013400135.1 Rhinoptilus africanus
GACAACTTCAACAACAGTGACACCTATTATCAAGTTAGGTGACACCTGCACAGTTCTTCTCTGCCATCCACCACTTTCTAACTTACCTGTCCTTCTACTTGTAGGACACAGCTTAGAGTGACCAGAGACCAAACTCAACAGAAGCCTGATTTTGGAGGCAAACCAGTTTACTAGGCAAACAGCAGGTTGTGTAAGCTATGTGAGGTAGGGGTGTCCCCCACTGTCAGCCTTGACAAAGCAGGGCGGGATATGCCCATGTAGTACCCATCTTTCCCCCCATCCTCTTCTTGAGGGCTGCTCAATCACATGGAGCTTTTAACAAGACCAAACTATGGCATCAATTTGCAACACTGTGACACTTGCAGAAATCTCACTTTTTAACATAAGTTTAAAAATGCTTTCTCTCACGCGTGCATTTGATTGCAAAACAGTGACATCTTCAAGGGTGGCAGACACCGGAACAGGCTGCCCAGGGAGGTGGTGGAGTCTCCATCTCTGGAGACATTCAAAACCCGCCTGGACGCGTTCCTGTGCAACCTGCTCTAAGGTGGCCCTGCTCTGGCAGGGGGGTTGGACTAGATGATCTCCAGAGGTCCCTACCAACCCTATGATTCTGTGATTCACCAAATTTGAGAGTGCTACTGACAGTGCTATGAATGTCTAATCAAATGAGCATCTGTATCTCTCTTCCTTTGTTAAAATGGTAAATAAGCAGCTCTCTCCCCAGAAATTAAAGAAAACAGGTACCTATGAGTCAGTCCAAGATGCCAGTGGAAAATATCCCACAAATCCCATTTTTGGGGGGCATGCTAGATAGATAGAAAGATAGATAGACAGATAGATAGATAGATAGATAGATAGATAGATAGATAGATCGATCTCGATATAGATATATGATTATGATTAAAATATTTTTTAAAACTACCCAGCTTAAGGCAAAATCAACCTTAGGGATATAAATCATAAGAAACATGACTATTAATGATGACTATGTATTTTTCACATGCTGTGTTAGAGAAGGAAACAGGCTGAGGGAGTCACTAGTATACCACACTAGTGTGAATGTGAAATATTTGTATAATGAAATTGCACGCCATAATTAAGAAAAGAAAAAAAGTTAATTTTAAGGTAAGTTTATCACATTTAACATTAGGAATGAAAACTCAATCATCAAAGAGTTGCAGTAATTATAAACAAGGTAGTTATAAGCAGCAGAAGTTCCTTATATATGAAAGATTAACAAGGAAAGCACTTTTTTCTCCTCTTCTTGATTTATTAAGTCTTACGTATTTGACAAGGTCCCATAAATGGTGGGCTTCACTGTTTGCTTACTAAAAGTTTTATTCTTTTGCTTGCATGCTTTTCCCCTACATGCAAAAAAAAGGGCTTAAATAAATTCAAGAAGATACAAAGATGCAACTTTTCACAAATAGCCACTCATAATGTTTGGGACTTTTTTTTGCAGGATGGAAAATACCTAAGTGCTGAGAAAAGTGTTGCTCAAGATCAAGTCGAGTGCGTTCTTCTTCAGTGACAACCTACAAAACAGTAGTGCTAGTTTGTGCTTCTTTTGAGAACAAAAATAAAAGCCACAACTTACTTGTGCCTGAAAGCAGAGACAAAGGAGCAATACTGGCAGCTGTACTTGTCTTCCCGGGTAAACATGGCCAGAGCCAAGTGACTCCTCTCGTGAGATCGCAGACCCTGCATAGACATCAAAACCCGGTCACACTGGCTGCAGTGGTAGCCCCCAGGCCTGGTTTCATCTTCCAAGGATGCTCCAGATTCAGCTTCTGTAAATTCCACAATGCCAGGGTCTTTGGCTCCCTCACAACCCTCCATCAAAGTTGTGTTTGAAGAATCTTCAGCTTCCTGCTAAAAAACACATACCCCCCCAAAGCCATGAATTCTCTCTCCCTTCTGTCCCTCAGTCTTTCCCATGTGCTCATTATAATGCCTATGTGTCCTACTGCATTATTTTTCTAAATATATCCCTACACAAACGCTACATTAATGGCTTTCCAAAAAAAAGGGCCTACTCTTGGGAGGGAAAAAAGTAATATATAGTATATTCAAACATGCATATGTAAAAAAAGAATCTCACTCCTTGATCAAATTTGTGTCAGATAATGTAAAAAGACAAGAAACCAAATCAACTGTCTTTCAACAGTCTTGATATGAATCTTCTACTTCATCAGATAAACACTCGTAAGGTATAGAGCATGCTAATTTTAGTTTATTTTGCTCTAGGTTACATTGTACCTACTCTGCAGACTAAATGACTAATCTAGTCTACAGCAGACTTGTCTATAAGTGTCAAATTCACAAGAAAGAAACCAGTACGCTAAGACTCTAGAATCCTCTTAAAAAAAAAAACAAAAACAAAAACCGAAAAAGCATCCTTTTTATTCCCTTTCCTAACCTTCCTTTCCTTTCCCTTTTCTAAGTGGAGCATGCGTTTTTGCAGCAACTTTAATAACCTGTAAGAGTATTTCCATCACATTCTTTCAGACATGGATTTCAGCTTTTGTTCCCTGCTGCAAATTTTCTATTTATTCAAAAGAAAGCACTGACCCTACATAAACTTCATTTGAGAAGCAGGGAGAAGAGGAAATGGTTTCTTTGAGAGGAAGCACCTGAATCTGTCAGTAGTACCAGTAAGATAAAGGAAGGTCACTGGTAGGGCAATCAAAGCTCTCTCAGGTAGGCATGAGTTAAGCTATGAAGGACTCTGCTTCCTCACAAGTAGACGACATCATCAAAGCAGCACTCTTAGTCAGGCACTGAGACCTGCAGCAGGAGTCTTTGCTGAGAGCTCACTGGAGCACAACAAGGAATACATAGCTAGTTCCCATAGCCTGCTTGCACTTTCACTACCCTTTCCTGATCAGGAAATCAGGCTGTGGAGCATGGCCTATCCTTGGAGATGTCCTAGAAGGCATCCCCTTTCATGGGGAGAAAGGAACAAGCATTTGTAACTAATCACCTGAATGGGACCACTGGCTCAGCTGGCCATTAAATGTTTTGTTTGGAGCAGGTGTGCACATATAATATGGAAAGATGTACCACAAGCAACTTCGCACATTTGCACGTCCACGCTTCCTCTTCTTAAAATAAAAAAAAAAAATAGAAAAAAGGAAAAAAAAAACCCAAGCAGCTCTTTTAGGGTTTAACTAAGCAGAAAAATAGCCCAGAATAGCTGAGAGAAAGCCTCCTGCTCATAAACCAAGTCTTTCGGTCATCAACGACATCAACTCCTTTGTGGCTGAGAAGAAATGAGAATTAAATAGTCTTCATGCCCCTGGATCAAGAGTGGAAAAAAGTTAAAACATCTTAAAATAAAACAAATGCACTTCAGAAACATAGTGTTAGCATTAGATTAAAACATCACACTGAACTGGAACACCCATTTCAAAACCCACTCAGCTTCACAATGGCCCTCCATAGATTTTCAACAAGTCTTTATTTTAAACAATGCAAGCTGCAGTCACCTTCGGTCACTATTTTAAAATTCTTACCTTTACTGTAGCTGACACAGAAGAGACATTCCCATACTGGACATGCTTGCGAAGGTGATTACAGATGGCTCGAAGTGTTGGATGGACTTCCACGCAAAATTTGCATTTGTAGCCAACCACCTTCCTCTCCTTAAGTTTCGAAACATCTTCCAGGTGTCCAAAAGCCTGTTTTGAGTACACGAGCATAAGTCACTGAAGCATGCTTTCTTAATCTCATTTTTAGGAAAACAGACCAGATTTAACACCAGAAGGGAAATTATGGTTGATGTATATACATTGTGTTTTGCAGAACTGCAAGGTTCATTTTTCTTGAAGTCTATTAATGCCTCCAGAATAAGTGGACAAAACATCTGTGCAGGATGAACCTTCAGTTTCTGCAGAACAGTGGTCCTCTAGAAGACCATTCAGTTTGGCCTGAAACTGTACTCTTTCATGACACCACAACTTCCCCAACAGCTGTGGGAGCTTTTCCACAGCAAGTATATTTCAAAATTAAGTAGAAGGAAGGGGGTAAGTAAGCAAGAAAAAGAGCACAATTTGGTCTTCTGCTTATGAGGCACATGCCCAAAGCTTCAGTCGCCAGATAGATTCACGTCATGTTAATACTGACTGCTTAATCGGAGAAAGTACTGAGAGAGAGAGAAGACTGAGAAGGAAACTGATGTGTCATTCACAGGTACACTAAGAGGGGGATGGGACATTTTGTAAAGAATCTGCAACAAATTACATGTCAGCCTTGCCACAAAAGAACAAGTAACTGTCAGATACAGATGGCCTTCCAGAAGGGTAGGAGGAAGGAAAAAAGATAAAGAAAATACTGAAGGAAGCAGTAGGAAGGAGCAGGGCTTCCTACAGAACCTAGGGAGGGGTGGAGAATGGATGAGGAAATTAAAGCAGAATGTGTAATTGACTTATGGAGTTCACTGGCACACTGAGTCATTCATTAGCCTGTGGTCATTTGGCTGTCAAAAAGAACATGCAAGTGGGCATTAGTAATAGGCAGCCTCTTGTGGTGCAGAAAGAAGGGTAATGGCTTTGCTTCCCTCCCCTGGCAGGGAGCGGGGAGCAGGGAAAGAGACCAGACACACAAATCCTTACCCTCTCTTGTTTGAAATCTGCAAAAGCACCATCTGCATATTTCTGCTTGCTCAAAAGCTGCTTCCTCCTCTCCTGACGTTTGGCACGCTTCTGGAATTCCTCATTGTGACTATTTAAGTGTGAGGTCAGCTCTGCCATGCTATGCAATTTAGTATCACAGTGCTTGCACTGGTAGACAGGGTTCTGAGACCGGGTGCCACTTCCCAGTATGGTAAAGTCCCTCTTCAAGTCCTTGCTGTGGTGGTCAGTGTAATGCATACACAGCAGCTCTGCTGTGCTGAAGGACAGCTTGAAACATTTTATGCACCTGAAAGGAAGCCACTCAATTTCCTGAGCCTCAGTCTCCACCTCAGGCTTTTCAAACTCATTCCTTTCCTCGTCTGGAGTTGGCTTTTCATGCTCATCAGCATACACTGCAGTGAAGTAACCCCCCAGCTTACTTGCATGCTGCTTCTTAGGGAAAACACCAGGGTGACGCTTCATGTAGTGGGACACAATTCCCTTTTTGCTGAAGGACTGGAAGGAACAAAGCGAACATTTCTTCTTCTCTACAGCCCTCCTCAGCTCCTCACTTAACTGAGGAATGTCATCTTTGGGAGGAGATGGAATGATAACTTTATTGGGTTTGTCGCTTACTGTTCTGGAGGCTGCTAAACAGTGAGTGTAGTAAGCATCAATGTCATGCCTTTTCTGGTAGTGTGCTGCAAGCCCTTTGCGGATAGGATTGGTGTAAGAACACAAAGCACATTTGAAGAGGTTGTTCTTGCCTTCTGGCTGTGCCCGGACATTGTTATGTTTGATGCGGTAGTGCCTGGCTATCCCCTTCCGAGTGGAACAGAAATATTTGCAGAGCTGACAACGGAACACTGTGTGAGACACTAAATGAGAACTGGAGAAATGAGGTGCTGGCACAGAGACTTCTCCAACATCCTCAGCAGCAATTTCTGGGGCGGCCTTGATTTCAGTCACCATGTCCGCCTCCACTGAGGCAGACATCTTTGGTGGTGACTGGGCAAAAACATCAAATTCAGGTTGATTGTGGTATTTCTCATAGTGAATTTTCAGCTTCTCAAGTGTTCCATGTGTGTAAGGGCACAGTTTGCACCGATAAGCACCATAGCCTTGCTTGAAAATTCTACTTGTCTCTTCCACATCATTCTGAGCAATATCATTTGACTGCTCCACATCATGCACAAAGTCTTCAGCAGTGACCTTTATGGATGGGTGTCGTTTCTGGTAGTGTGTGAGAACGCCATGAATACGTGTATTAATGTATGGGCAATGTCTGCACTTATATACAGCCCCTGGGTTAATATCTATATCCTGAGCAAAGTCTGCAGCTTTCACTTTCATGCCAGGATGCTTTTTACCATAATGTGTCAGGAGGCCATGCAAGTTGTTGTACTCAGACTGGCAAACTGTACACTGATAAGGAGTAGAGGAGATGGCAGGGTTTGCAGAAGCCAGCTGGACAGTTTTTTCCTGGGAAAGACTAGGATCCTCTGCACACTCTGCATCCTGATCCATCTGTGATGTTGTTATCTGGTCTTCAGAATCCATCCTGACCCCAGCTTCATCAGGCTGTGGGATGGATTTGTCAGCAGCATCTTTCTCCTTAATGATATCTAACAATACAGATTCATCTCCATTCATAGCCCAAGGGTGAAAAGCCTGGTAGTGATTAGTAATATCCCAAATGGAAGATGCTTTAAAAATGCAGTCTCTGCATTTATATGTCTTTATCTCTGTTGGCATGACTAAGGCAGGCGGGGAAGGATCAGGACCTGCCCAGAGTTTAGTTGCCATANGTTAGCTTTGAAGTCACGATGCTTCTTTTGATAATGTATGAGCACGCCTTTCACGGTCCGATTTCCATAATCACAGTGTTGGCAGAAGAACATTTCATTCTCGGGAGGATTCACAGAAGCCTCAGATCCACCCCGGCTCAACTGCTGCATTGACACTGGTGGCCTCTGAATACCAGGTGGCAACTCACCAGCCCTCATCATAGCTGCAGTGGGAGGTGCCTGTCTGATATATTTGGCAGTGACTTTTATCTCTGGGTGTCTTTTCTGGTAGTGGACAAGCACTCCCACAACTGAGCGGTTGCTGTATGAACAGTGTTTGCAATAGTAGAGTTCAGTAGCGAGGTCTGGAGGTGGTGGTGGAAGAGGTGGAGGTTGAGAAGCCAAGTTAGACAATTTTGGGGAGATGGGCGTCCCCAACTCAAAAGACATCTGAGCCAGGGCAGAACCCCTATCAACAGAGACTACACGCATGGTCTTCTGAATTCTGAAATATGATGCTTTTTCTTTAGGGTGTTTTTTCTGGTAATGCACTAGAACTGAATGCATGTTAGGGCTTGCAAATGAACACACGTCACAGTCATAAACAACCACAGTATTGACTGCAGGTTCCTTCTGATTTTCACATTCAGGACTAAAACTCTTGNACTTGTCCCGTTCAGTGCTGGAGGTGTGAGGAGGCACGCTGCCAGTCGATTTCTTCTGGCTGCGATCGCAAAGGCTTCTAATGGTGGCTGTATGCTGCCTAATCACATCTGCGTTAGCTTTGAAGTCACGATGCTTCTTTTGATAATGTATGAGCACGCCTTTCACGGTCCGATTTCCATAATCACAGTGTTGGCAGAAGAACATTTCATTCTCGGGAGGATTCACAGAAGCCTCAGATCCACCCCGGCTCAACTGCTGCATTGACACTGGTGGCCTCTGAATACCAGGTGGCAACTCACCAGCCCTCATCATAGCTGCAGTGGGAGGTGCCTGTCTGATATATTTGGCAGTGACTTTTATCTCTGGGTGTCTTTTCTGGTAGTGGACAAGCACTCCCACAACTGAGCGGTTGCTGTATGAACAGTGTTTGCAATAGTAGAGTTCAGTAGCGAGGTCTGGAGGTGGTGGTGGAAGAGGTGGAGGTTGAGAAGCCAAGTTAGACAATTTTGGGGAGATGGGCGTCCCCAACTCAAAAGACATCTGAGCCAGGGCAGAACCCCTATCAACAGAGACTACACGCATGGTCTTCTGAATTCTGAAATATGATGCTTTTTCTTCGGGGTGCTTTTTCTGGTAATGCACCAGAACCGAATGCATGTTAGGGCTTGCAAATGAACACACGTCACAGTCATAAACAACCACAGTATTGACTGCAGGTTCCTTCTGATTTTCACATTCAGGACTAAAACTCTTGGTGGCACTTTTGTTAAAACCAGCTGGCACACCAGCCCCACGAGACACGGGGGTGGAGGTTGCCATAGTTTTTGGAGCAGAATTCAAGATCTCTCTCAGTGTCTGAGACTCTGTGTTTAGCCCCTCTTGCTGCTCAAAAACATAGCTTGAAAATATCATTGCATTGTTAATTTTCACTGTTGGATGCATTCTTTGGTAATGTGGCATCAGGCTTCTAACATTCGGGCTTGTATAAGAGCAGAAGCGGCAGCGGTAGATCAGATCAGAATGATCAAAGTTCAGTACATTCATAGCTTCGGGGTGATGCTCTCCATAGTGCTGCTGCAGGTCTTCAAAGTTTGTGTAGTCAATGTAGCACTCAAGACACCGGTACACTGCGCTGTGATCATTGGGATCCAGGATATACCTAAAGCTAAATTTAATATAGGGATGCATTCGCTGGTAGTGGGTGCTAACACTCCTGGCAGATTTGTTGCTGAAATCACAGTGTTTACAATAGTAAAGCCTGCCAGAGTCATTAAACTCTGAATTCTCATTGTTCTGATCGGTACCATACATGTTTGACTGGCTCCCCAGAACAGAAGCATTAGGGCTCTGATGGTCCTTCATGCTGACGGAAGAATAATAGTCTTCCTCATCTTCAGATAAAGTGAGCTCAATCTCTGCTCCATTGGTGGAATTGTAGTCATGCTGCATGTTTCTAAAGTTTGTCTCCTTCTGGGAATCATTAGCCTCTCTGCCCCACATTTGCTGGGGTGCGTAAGAACTGGAAACCTCTATCATTGGTTCTGTTTGCTCTTCTTCTCTGTCTAACTCCACTTCTATCTCCACCTCATTGTCCTCCTCCTCTTCTTCATCATCCTCTACATTAATCACAGCATCTTCTTGCTGTTTATTTTGGCTGATTTTGCTCTGCAGGTTGCTCGCTATTTCATCAATTCTAGTTCTTTTTTTCACTGGAGAAAGATCTAAAGGGAAGTCATTTGATACTTTCCGAGGAGCCTTTGCAACAAAGTTATTTTTAGATGAGAGCCCAAGGATGGAGGTCTGGCTCTTCTTCACTGTGCTGGCAGAGGGGTGAGCATCTGCCTCATTCTCTTGTGGTGTGTTTGATGGCGGTCCATCATATTTTGGCAAGTTGTCACAGAATGAATGCTTGTGTTGTTGATGAACTCTGAGGCCTTTCAAAGTTGTGGTGGAATAGTTGCACATCGTGCACTTGTATGGATGCTGTGAATGGGGCTGGGGTGACTGCTGTTGTTGCTGTTGCTGCTGTGGCTGCACTGGTTCCATCATCCCAGCTGACTTTCTGCCATTTATATTTCCACTCTCATAAGACACTGTGCTGTCATTCAAAGAAGAGGTGATGCTTTCTGTCTGAGAGTTCATAGTGTCCCAGTCTGATGTTGTTCCTGTATGGCACTGCTTGTGAGCACCAAGCTTTAACGAACTCTTGCAGGTGAAAGGGCATTCATCACACTTGTACACAGCTGTCTTCCCAGATAGGTGGATGTTCTCAATGTGACGGGAAATGCTTCGGCGGTGCATTGTCAGGAACGGGCAAAAGGGACACTGGAACCTGTTCATATACCTTCTAAAAGGAATTCCCTTTGTTTCCAATAGTTTGTTGCCATCAGATCCCATCAGCTGCTCTGCAGACATTCCTGAGGTCTGGTGATCCATGGAGTTCAAGCCATTCTCGCTGTCCATTTCATTTAGCTCTTCATCTGAGCTGGAGTCATTTAGCATACTGCTTGTTTCCAGGTCAGCAGAAGAATTTGTCATATCAGCAATTCCATAGCGGGATCTGTCAGACAAATTAACCATGCCCGAGTTGTGAGGTGACTTAGGCTTCATTTGAGGGTAAGACACAGAAGAAAACTTGGAAGATGTAGAAGAGTTGGACCTGATAAGAGAATTGCCCATAGAGCTCCTGAAGTTTGAGACGTTAGCATTTGACATTTCGCGTCCTGTTGTATTCATGGAGATATAATTAGAGTTTGGAGAGGCATTCTGGGCACTCTTACTCTGTACGTCAGGTGCACTGGTTCCATCTTGTTGCTGTCTCAGGCTTGACAGTATTTTCACCATGCTGCGGTGCTTCTTCATCATGTGGTCACACCACCGCTCCCTTCGAGGTGTCTGGTAGCTGCACCATTCACAGCAAAAGTTGCCCCTAGACTTTGTCAGGGGCTTGACCATGGATTCCAAAATGCTCCTCTCCACCACCTCTGCAGGCAGCTCCTTGCAGGGTTCCTGCACTGGCACAGAAGCAGATGTTGATTCAGGCATAGCAGTGGCAGCAGCAGGAGGAGTTGAACTCTCTTTCAGGTTGCTTTTGTGATACATTTTCTGGTGCTTAACAATCCTTGCACGCCTGGGTGACTTGTAGGTGCAGAACTGGCAACTGAAAACTTTGCCAAACCCTTCATGCATCATGATGCTGTAATTTAGGGAACTAGCAGTTGGTGGCCCCACTGAGCTCCCCCCAGCCTGTGCTCCATGAACCTTGCGTGTGTGCTCTATGAGGAGGTTTTTGGAACGGAAGTAACGCACACAGAATTTGCACTGGAAAAACTTGTTGGTTGGTTTAGGATTTGGAGCCATGTGCTGACCATAGAAAGTCTGGCTCTGGCTATAGTAACTTCCAGTCCCCATCTGACTTGTTGCATTTTGCCCTAAAATGAGAATTAAGGTGTATATGTGAATAAATCAAATAAAGAGGCTTCTTCTCCACCCACCCTGTATGCATAAGAATGCAATCACACCCTGAATAGATAACAATCACACCAGGATTCCCTCACTTCCTTATGGTTAGATCTACATATCTGGCAATGGTCAGAAAAATGACCATTATGCATAGTGTCTATGTATATATGACTGTAGTGTACAGTTTGGGATAGATAATTTACAAAATAATCTTACTGGGGAAAAAAAAAAGCTAGCACACTAACAAAGTTGAAAATTTTGAAGTGTTTCATAACAGCAAAAAACAACCATGAAAATCTGAAAACCAAAGAGCAGTATGACAAAATACATGAAAAGCAGCTAGGAAATAAAATCAACCTCCATGTTTGCATTGATAGAAAAAGCCATGGTCAGAACCAATATGGCTGAAGTTAGATACCTGCTTTGCCGACATAGCAATAAAGATAATGAGAGTTTTTTAAATCACTTCTAAAAGTAGAAACTAAAACACACTGAAATAAGCCACACATAAAACAGGGGGTTAGAGTTAAGTTCAATCTTAGAGTTGAGATTTACCTGCTATTTCATCTGCAATTGTAAATTCATCCTTTACAGAAGAAAATTCAACCTCAGTCTGGTTGCTAGCATTCATGGAACCAGACCTTGGCTGGCTAGGACTTTCCTCAGAGACATCAGTTGGCTGCAGAAATGCAGTGTGGACATCCTGAATGTGAGCTTTTAGGTCTTCATAAGATGGAGCTCGAAAATCACACCCATCACACTGCAGCACCTCCATGGTTCAGGAATGATCTTTTGCATTAGAAAATTCTGCAAGAAAAACAGAAGGAGAGAATAGAGATGTTTTACAGCAATCTCATCATAATAAATCCTGAAAATAGGTAATACCAAGCTAACGATGACTCAACTGTTTCCAGAGATTCTGCAAACACTGTGGCATAAAACTCAACCTTTGCTTACTATATTAAGAGGCATCAAATCAGATTCACATTAAGTCCTACCAAGGTAGCTCACAAGTTTCTAACTCTATACTACAAAACCATCAACTTGCTGACAAGTGACTACTGATTCGATGGACTTTGTCCTCTTGGCTTTTCCATTACACAGGATAGGACTTGTTCAGAAGTTTGTCCTATTCATTATATTTTTGTAATGAACAATGACTTTGTTCAGAAGTTTGTCTTGTACATTACTCCCAGTCATCATGCACTGAAATTTACAATAAGAAGACAGTGGCTTCTGCCTTTATGAGACCCATGGCAACCTTCCTGGAAGTTGCCACGTCTTGCCTGTTTTACTACCATAGATCAAAAGCCTTTAGAGGAAGAAACTTGCCTTTCTTCTCAACATCCCATCAGTCCTGACATCCATGGAAAGCCTAGGCATAACTGCAGGATGAGATGCAGTCACATGAACCCAAGGTAGAATGTTTTGCTCTGCCCTCCTTCCACTAATCTTTGTAAGGGCATCTCCATTCTTTGTTAAAACGCTAACAGTTTAATTTTCATTTATTCTGGGGACATGACCTTTGTGCATTAGCTGTCTGGGGGATGATGAGGGCTGCAGGAAAAGAGAGACAGCAATGGGAACAGGAAAACTGCAAAATTACAATGGAAACAAGATTCACAAAGACTCGAAGACATTGTGACTTCCTTGATTTGTCCAAAAGCCCTTGAAGTACAAAGCAACATAAGATACGGTAACATGAAGTATGGTGGTTCAGCTTGTGACCAATTAATGCCGCAACAAAGTTTTGTATGTTTCTCCACCACCATGAATGAGAGGAAACGCAAAGCACAAGCAAAACAACAGCCTTAGACCTTCCTACCCTGGGCAGCACTAAGGCGAAAGAGCAACCTTTCTATGTTGATACAGGAATTACTTCTTTAAGTTTTCATGTGCTGCACTGGGAAAGGATGATAAACTGGGTGTTTCAGAGATCCAAGACAAAAAGGCACTGAAAATTCCATGTGTTTATTATATGTGGAGTATGAAGCTACTTCCACATTGAGAAGAAAGCTCCAAAATATTAGGGTATAGAAACAAGAGAAGGTACTGCATCAGGATTTTATATGAAAGAGTGCTGCTTCTGATAGCCTGCTAAAATAAACCTCTAGCAAGTCAAATTCTGGACAGTCTGAGCACAGAGGCTCTCCACATATTTACCTATATTACTTTGCAGGCTGCACTGTGTCCTTTCTCTCCCCCTACTCCCTCCCACCACCAATAAAGAAAACGAAGGCTGCACCAGCTTCTTTTCAGCTAACAAAGTTACAATAATCGAGATCTTCAAGCTTTTATGTGCAAGCACCAGACCAAATTGTGTGGAAGAGGTTGCTATCTGCTCTGGATCAAATTACAGCAGTGAGTGAAGCCCCACCCCACGTCTCCTTTAGCACAGTCCATTAGACCTGAAAACAAATTTTTCCATGGAGCAGACGACTCCTGCATTTAGAGCACTTCACAGAAAAGCAGATCATCCAGTTTTCACTACCCATCCCCCAAGCTTAGTCCTTTCATCTCAGCCAAACAAGCCACAGCTCTGCTGAATGTGTTTATCACACTTTCAAGAGATATGAGCCCCTGCGTCACTGAAGCTTTAAGACTCACTAAGCTGCCCTAGTCCTCTGAGCTTTGGGAGCAGCCATTTTAGCTCAGACAACTCCTGCACTCAGAGGCTCAGAGCTTCTCGCCTGTGCACAACATGGCCTCACTTATCTCAGCTTCATCTCAAGCACACCAGGCTTTTTTCTTTTTTTTCCCCTTTTTTTCCTCCTCCTCCTCGGGTGATGCTTGAAAAAATCAGCATCCCCAGAACACCTCTCCCCTTCTCCACCATGACTTGCCCCCCAAGTCATGTCACTGCCGTCCCCCTGCACTGCCCAAACAGCACCTTCCCTCCCTGAGCAGTTCGCCCCCAAGCATCTTCTAAGGTTGGTTCCCCTGTCCCATGGATGATAAATGTGACTGTTCGTTCCAGAAACGGAGCATCAAGACACTGGTCCAAGCTGTCCTACAGGCAGAGACAACATGCAGCTGAGCCTCCTAAGAGGGGGGGCGGGGGGAAGCAAGCAGGCGGGGGGCCTCCAGCCTGCCCTGTCCCTGGGGAGCCCTCCTGCTTGGCGCAGAAGACACACAACCCCTCTCCCCTGCCAGATTCCAAAGTCTAATGACCTTTGTTAATCACCAGCCAGCCTGTCTGCATCAGCAAACCCTGCCAGCAGACACACCCTTCACACAAAGGCTGTAGCTATGCCTTTTAAGAGAGGTTCTCTGAAAGCTCCATTGTGTAGAACAGAGGAAAAACAACACACACACACAAATCTCGCTCTTCCCCCCTCACGCCCCCTTCTCCCGCACCCTCCCGGAAAACTTCAGCCCCTTTAGAAATACCACCACAAAACGCTTTAAGCTCTGTCTCTGTTGGAAACTTCAGGACAGCTCACAAAATAGAAAACCAGGAGGGATAGCAACCCTGAGGTTCTGTAAAAAGGTAAACCTGGCAGCTTCCAGAGGTAAAACCCACCACCATCTCCAGCAGTCACACTGATGCTTGGAGAAGGCATCCTCAAGCATGCTGGTTGCTGTCCAGAAGCTCTTAAACCAACAGTACCTTGCTACTAGAAATCAGAAGGAAGAGTTGAGAGATCATTAACAGCCACTGATTACAAAAACTGATGGAAGCTTTCTAATGGGTTCCAGCTTGAATCTGAGCAGGGTCTGTATCACAAAGGCAGTAGAAAAGGTTAATGTTACTGCAGCTGTGAGGAACAAGCGTCAGGTACAGCTGAATGGACTTCAATTTGATGTTTTCACCATGCATCACACTAAAAGCACGATGAAGCATTTTGTAAGGAATTCTACTCTACCATTTCCACATTTTTCTTAAAATTCAGGCATTGCACAAAGACGAAGAAAACCACAAACTGCTAGTGTGAGCTCATATATCAAAAAACCCCCAACGCTGAAATACTATATGTGTCTCTTAATTTTTGACTGCATGGGATATGGAACTGAGAGAGACTCACCTACCCACTAGCAAACAGCGTTTTCAAGTGTGTATGTTAATACATTGGTAAGACACACACCCCATGTGTGTAGTGCAAAGCAAGATTCGCACATTTCCATCATGACCAGCTAAGGCAACACATTCCATAATCCTTTAAACTTTCAAGCGCCACAATAAGAAAATTTAGAGGGGAATGCAGGTGGACTGAGAGAGGAGTTACCAAATCCACTAGCTTGAAAACAGAACATGAAGTCTGGGGGGAAAAAAAACCAAAACAACCAAACACAACCACCATGAAATGAATCCATAAATCCCACACGCCCTTGAACATGTTCCCAAACAATCTCTTGAGACCACACTGCCCACAGTTAACGTGACTTCTGAAATGCCCTTACTAATGTGATGCTAACCTCAGCAAACAGATTATTAAAATGCCATTGTCTGACTAATTTGCATTTATAACTTCTTTTTAAAATATATGGCTTTAATGCTTAATATGGAGAAGAGGTATTGTCATTTTCCTTATGAGCAAAAAGCTTCCAAAACATTGGGGAAAAGAGATTCTCAAACCCACAGCTTTAAAGACCAAAGGTGAATTCTCAAATTGTCTTCAGCATCCTTCTCTACACTCATAAATGTGTGAGAACATCAGAGACACAGCTGCATTAGATTTCTAGGTTTTTAAAAATCAAAAAGAAAAGATAATTGTGCTTGTTGAACAACAGTCATTAACAGAATTTGGCAGCAGCCAAAGTAGTAGAAATCATTATGTTCAAGTTTGGGTTTAAAGCTTCAAAATACAAAATTAATTGTGAAGCCCAAGGCACTGACCTCAAAATTGAGCTTCTGTGGTTTGACTACCCATCCGTTATATTTTGAGATGGAGTCAGCAGAGCTTCTAGAAGTTAAGAATATGCACATGCACAACCACAGCTGAAAAGGTCAGTCAGACCACACACACTATGTGAACTTTCAGCTCTGTATTAGTAACTTTGCATGTAAAACAAAGAAACCTCCAGTTCTCTGAGCCTTCCTCCAGTCAGATGATCAGAGGCATCTTCGTCCCTACCTCTTACATGCAGGCTGCGCACACAGATTTCATTTTACTCTGTGCCAAGGTGGAGCTGAAAGAAATTTCTTCACTGAAAGGGTTATCAAGCACTGGAATAGGCTGCCCAGGGAAGTGACTGAGTCATCATCCCTGGAGGTATTTAAAAGATGTATTTAAAAGATGCAGATGTGGTGCTTATGGACCTGGTTTAGTGGTGGACCTGGCAGTGCTAGGTTAACGTTTGGACTCCCCATCTTACAGGTCTTTTCCAAACAAAATGATTCTATGACGTTACATACCCCACCACACCAGCCGAAACACTGCCAAACCCCTTTCCTCTGGACAAAATCCCCGTGGAGATGCAGTCTGTGTCGGGGCCCTCAGGGCACACACACAAGGCTTCCCTTTTCCTGAACAGTCCTCCTGGGGCTCCCCCACAGCCCAGGACACCATTTCCCCGCCTGGACCCATCAGCAATGCCACAGCAGGGCTAAGCGTCCAGCTCCCCACATCCCTGCCCCGGGCCCCGCTGAGCCAGTCCCATCTCCAGGCCCACATCCAGGCGGGGTCCCAGGGCGGTTCCCAATGGCGCGGGCTGCTTTTGGCTGAGGCGGTGGGAGAGGCCCTGGCTGCCAGGCCCTCCCCGGCTCTTCATGAGGAGCCCCAGGGGCCCCGTGTGGTGTGCTGGGCCAACGCAGATCCTCACTAACAAAACGTCTTAGTAGAGGCTGGCATCTCGCACTAGAGACACTTTTTTCCTTCAAAACACACAGGAAGCTTCAGTCTTGATCTGATCTCCCCGCTGCCTTTTTCTTGCTGTTGATCGACCTACCAGAAATAAACTACCAAACACTACAGCAATGCGATTCACAGGCAACTAATTACAGACACAACAAGTTTTCAGAATTCCCATGAGTAACACCACAGGCATTTTTCCCTGCCAGAGCAGCCTGGGTTTCATGAGGCACCACTGCTTACACCTGTGGTCCTGAGGACCTTCCAGCTGTGCCACCCGGGCTCCTGAGCAGGTTCAGCTCATGTACGGTGGAGCTGCTGCTCTGATGTCCTTGGGTTTGCGGCTGGTTTACTCTTTTTTTTTTTAAACACTTTTTATAACATAAGATCACAACAGGGAAAAGAAGGACTAAACCAGTAAAATCATAGCAGCAATGCAAAAATTTACACATCTGAGAAACTAGAAACTTGAAGCCTATTCTATCTGGAAGAAGCCAGCCTCATCATTCATTTAAGAAAAAAAGACCATTTATGAATTTATGAAATAAATTCAACTCTCAACTATGGTCATGGAAACCTACTCAGCTCAAGGTGTCTTTTTCAATGACCAAACTCCAGTCAAGGTATTGGGATTCTTGGCCCTCTGATGGTTGTCTTTGGAGTTACTCATTCAAGATGGTATCAAAATAAACTAAATTGAAATACCTTTTTTTTGGTATACCTTAATTGGATAGAGCTGGATTTTGATAGAACTCCATGGACTGGGTTGCAACTGTCCACTCCAATGTACTTAACTTTGTTGTTTGTATTTTCCTTTAAAGGACACAGTAAAATTTTATTACCAGTTACACCTTTTATTATCAAGATCTCTCTACTGCTGTCCTCTTTTGGGACATTTCTTACATTTTGAAACTCGAAAGTTATACCCATGAGAAAAATAAGTTAGCTGATACATGTGATCCTGTCATCCCTTTCTTCCAGTAAGCATTTCTGTTGACCTATACAGAAATAAGTATTACAATAGAATATATTTTCAGGAAAGAACTTCTATTAGAGATGCATTACAACTCAACAGTAAAAACAATGATCTAAATTAAAGAGAGACAGACTCTTTTTTTTTCCTAAAATGTACTTATCCATCCACCTGGAACACTGCTTGAACCTGACGTGGGCTCCAGCTAAGATTCCACAAAAGGAGATATTCCTACTACATATTCTTCATACGTTATACTCCAAACTGGTCAGAAATCTCCCAGTCATGGAAAACAGGACAACCAACTTTGTTGATCCCTATACAGTTACTATTTACTTATGTTCCTGAATACACTCTTCATTTAACGTAACTGATACCATACTACAGATCACTGTAAGGCTACCGCATAGCTTGCAAAATCTCCTACACTTTAAAGGAAATATAAACCACATTTTTCTTAAAGCTTGTGGAAGAGAGGCTACACAGTGCTAGAAGCTGCCAGAAGCATAGACGGGGTTTTCAGTTCGAGAAGAGAACAAGGATTCACAGGACCTCTGGTTATTTTTCTTTTGGGGAACTTAATACATAAACACATAAATGACCTGAAACAGATCCAAATGATGGATGCATTGCTATCAGCTCAATCAGTTCTCCAAGACTATGACTTTTCAAAAAATGGAGGGAAAAAAAACCCAAAAAACCAAACACACACACAAAAAAAAACCAAAACAGAAAAACTCAATGCTCAGCTACTGAACATTGATGCACATTAGCCATTTCACTGTAAGATCCTAGCAGAACAAAGGCACACCACAGATTTTACAAGGAGGTATAAAAGAAAGGAGACTCAGAGAATCACAGATAGGAGCCCACTGTCAGCCTCTGCAAGGTATCTTGAGGGAAAGACTGCAGTCCCCAGGCTCAAGCAGACAAAGCAAACTGATAGTTAACACACTGTGGAAAGCACAAACTTCCCTAGCAAGGAACACAAAACTCCAAGATGGAATACTTGACCTTACACCCACGTGTTACTGTCATGGTTTTGGCCAAATTGGCCAATGGCCGGCAACAGATCCTCCCCCCTACCTGTCATACACGGAGAGGAAGAGGAGAGATACTTAGGAGTTTAGAAGAAACTAAATTACTTTAATGAGTTATTAATAATAAAATAAAAAGGATAATAATGAAATAGATACTATATATACAAAATCCTATTAAGCTCCCAGGATGATGTCACTGGCAGGCACTGTGGAAGTCCCAGATTGGGCTGAGAGATGAGTGGGAACTGGGTTCCACAGCTGGAGTCAGGAACACATGGATCGGGATCAAAGGCAGATGAACAGACAGGGTCCTCCTTGGACATCAGCCATTGAAGGAAGAGTTGACCCTTTGATCCCTCAGCTTTTATACTGAGCGTGGGGCAGATGGGATGGAATACCCTGATGGTCAATTTTGGGTCACCTGTCCTGTCTGCTTCTCCCTGCAGGTGGGACCTCACTACGCTTTTCTGTCTGACCCTCCAATGGAGCAAATAACAAAATTAGCTGCCCTTGGTTGTTATAGAGTAAGTATAAGCAAGAGCCTCTCTGCGTACCATTCCTTGGCACTAGCTGCAAACATTGGTCTTACCACTCTGAGAACGAACCGTTTTCGACGCAACATGCTGTTCATTTCAGAGAGTTAGAAGAGGCCTAGCTAAAAAGTTAAATTTCTGATCAGAAAGTTGGTTCTGTTTGACCTCAAACCAGGACGGTTACTTGCAAGGAAATCAAATCAACAAAACCAATTCAGATACAAGTAATCCAACTACAAAAAACTTCAGGCTGGGGCTTTACTGATGCAATCTACCTAAATGCTGACCACTCCTTTTCCATTTCTCACAAATAATGTCTCTTCTTTCTTTGAGCTCCGGGAGTGTACACATATATCTGCTCTTTAAAAAAAAAAATATATGAAGAGGCCATCTAATGCCTGAAGGATACTTTCAAACTTCTAACTTTTAAAATAAAAGCAGATTGAAAATAAAATGCCGCAACTAAATTAAAAGACAAATTGAGAGAGAGTCATACAAAGTACGATTCTGACTTTTTTTGTCTTCCCTTCCTGAAGTTTAGCTGTGAGGCTGCATGGTACAGAACATGGGCAACTGAGTCTTAGAATGAAAAACTTTGCCTATGAAAAGGCTCTCAAATATTAAATGCTTTTGCTCCAAGCAAGACTAGGATGGTTTTTTATGATCTTCTGAATTACTTTCATGGCATGTTATGAATCCCTACAGAAATCAAAAAGACACTAAATATATGTGAGAATCTGAACAACTAAATGGTCAGAGCAGGACTTTTTTCCTTATTAAGTATGGCAGGTACTTCATTTACTGCACAGGAGTAGTTGTGGAGGTGCAAATACAGACACACAGACAGTTTTGTCAAGTTTTTCTGTGGTTCACCAGAGTCAATAAACAGAATGCTGCTTTGGTCATGTGTTACAAGAAGATGCAACAACAATTTTACTAGAAGTGGGGAATTTTGATTGGATAGGCTCCTTTTTTTACAGAATAAACTTAGTTTCCTTTCCTATCAGAAGGTGAAGAAGAGGCAGAAAATGAAAAACCACCAAAACTCACACATTTTCCCAGTCAAAACCTGTAAAGAAAGTATCTGTTTAAATCCTTGCAGGGTTTAAGAGGAAGATGGAAGAGCACAGGGCAAAACTGCAGAGAAGGAATGTGGCCTGCCCCTTGGTTCCCATGCTAAATGCTCAAAGGAAATGAGCCAAGTCATCCACCTCACTGACACAACCCAACCTTTCAGTGCCCTTCTCCATAGACGTAGGTGTTCAAGAAGCAAATGGGCTGGCCCGACCTAGGAAAACAGATACCAGAATCAAGCAACTTGGCTTTTGTGTTCTGCTATTTAGTGCTCCCCATATGGCCTAATGCAACTGAAAGCAATGGGTACGGGGCTTCTAATTTCCAGCCAAAAATGTATTGTTAATTACCTCAAGAAATCCAGTTGCTGTGAGTTAAGAGAAGTGCGCTCCCCCGTGTACATGGGCTTGGGAGAGGAAGGTGTCAGTAGGTGGTGCTGAAGAACACGGCAGCACTCTGCCTGGGCACTCCAGAAACAACCTAATTCCTTCTCATGCATTGCAAATAACATCTTCTAGGAGCTCTTTACACAAAGGATGCATTACCAGCCTCACCCTGGAAGGAGCAGGGGGAGGAGCAGGCTCCTCAGCCTGGCATAACCCCAGCAAAGATCTCTTTCTTGCCAAGAAAAGTCAGAGCGGTTATAAAGGGGGTCCCTCCAGTAGCAAATCAGATATGACAAACTCAACCACGTACCCTGCTACACCATGAACTGATGTGGGAAAGAGCAAAGCTCTGACTGCAGACAGAAGAGATTATCTCCTGATGGCCATCTGCCCTTAAATGAACCCTAAAACAGACCTGCGCAGCCTGTATTGCCCTTAAAAATAATCTTGCCATTCACCTCAAACTACGTGCTCCATTCCATGGTCACTTAACAGTGCTGTAACCAGTGAGTCGCAAGCATGATTTAGAGAGGACCAATGTTAGTTCGCAAGGAGCACGGTGCTTTGTTACAGAGGCTAAATACAGCTCATCAACCGGTGACAGACCTAAACCACGGGAACGCATGAACTTCTGGATTATTTTAAGGGCCACAGAATTTTAATCTTAGAGATTTGAGATTAGACCAGCCAACACAGCTTGTTCAAAACACAAGCAGGCACTCTTAGTGTAGTCAGAGGTGGAAATCAACTCACTAGCATGCACAAACCACAAATGCCAAGGGCAAAGCTCTGCTTCAGGACTCCTACTGAAAAACGTCTTCAAGAAGGCAAAATAAAGAGACATTATCCCCATCTTGAAAGATGGATGTGAAAAGATCCTTTGCTGGACACATGTTCCTCCTTTAAGTGTAGAGACTGGACCTATGTCACAGAAGTGATGACAGAGACTGAACTTGGCTGGTAAAAGGAGTAATCTTTCAGCCAGAGATCATTTCCATAATACAGTGCTCAGTTTGGTAGACATTCAAGACTATCTAAAAGAAATTCACAGGGCCTTCGGGAACCACAGAAGCACTGAGTGGATCTGATCCAAGCGAGACAAAACCCACTGCCTGCCTTTTGTCACCAATATGAGCTCAGCTTAATAGACCCTGGAGATGATGCAGCCCTCTCCCTCAGTCCATCCTGAGATCTTACATGCTCCAGAGGTACTCCTTTAAAGGGTTAACCCCATGCAGAGAGCATGTGGAGAGGATGAAAAAGGGCATTCCGAGGAATGGCTTTAACCCTATAAAACCAAAGCAGCGGAAGTCATGTTCTGTACCAGTAAACAAAGCTGAACAGAACAGGACATCACCTCATGCAGAACCAAAACCACCCATGTAAGACTCTAATTATAAAGCAGGATCCATGGCTGAAACCCTACTGGAGAACAAGAAAATATGGATTAACAAAGTCTAAAAATGGTTCTGTTTTCCCAGTCTTCTCCTCAGAAACACTCATTTAAGAAGCTCCATTAACATCCTAGCTATTTTAAAACCACCTTTGTCTCAAGCTATCCCTCCCCTTCCCCCAGCTTCCTGCTATATTTGACATTTGCTGGGCAGCAAGCAGAAACCTCTCTGTCAGCCAGTTAATTTCCTCAGGTAATACAAATCTATCGCTGACCCATTTATAATGCCAGACAGAATACACAGTTTTATTTGCCCACTGACTCAATCGCAGTATGGCAGCCAGCATCTCTGCCCCAGGTAGAAGAATATATACTTTTCCATTATTTGATGGATCTCAGAGTAGTGATTACTAGGCTGCCACCCTTGTCCCCACCACTCCTCCCAAAAGATGTTTTCCAGCTGTGCAAGTGAAGATTCTCTGTCTGTTTGGGATAGTGGCAGCAAGATGCTGGGTCCAATCCCTGATGTCTGGAAAGTGATGCTGCTGAGAAGGAGGAACAGCAAGTTGCAGCTAACATTTATGTTGTCCAAAAATACATTTCTTTGTCCCAAATAACTTTTTATATCTATCTATATATATACACACATAGTCCATTGGAGTACATGTTGGGATTGAATATGTACACACTGGAATGCAATATCCTGGGTCCAAATGAGAACTTTTCTTCTTTTACTCTCCCTTCTACCTCCACTTGGTCCTTCCAGGAAACAAGTTTTTGCAGCTAGTGTAATATATAAAGCCCAATTACAAAATATTAAAACAGCATACTGGCTCAGTCCATCATTTGTGTGATAGACAGCAAACAGTCCCTAGAAGAAACTAAGTGGAACACCTACAATGCACTTCAAGGCTGGGGTGGGTAATTCAGAGTGATCCTAGGATTATGGATCACAATATCTATGAACTGACTAAGGGTAATGGAAGTTCTCCAGCCAGAAAGTGTTTGGATCAAAGAGGCATTAGAAACTATTACATTGAAAACAGGAAAAAGCTGCTACTCTCTGTCTATAAAAGAAGCACACTTTGTTATGCAGGTAATAATGAAGAACAATCTCCCTCACAAAAAGAAAAAATCTAATCTGTTGTTAACCTTATGTCCCATGTTTCCAATAATAAACACTCCTCTCCTCTGACTACTCTGGACATACTCAAATTAAGGAGTAAACTATTATTAAAGCTGAGTTGTATCAAAAGCGGTAAGATGTTGAAGTTCCTAATGGAGTTCTTCTGTCCTAGTTTAATCCTTTTTGCTTTAAATAAGCTGTTCAAGGGTCAACCACTAAGATCCAATTTCTTTTTCTTCCTTCTAAGAAATACCCAAACAGGAAATGGACCATAAAGAACAAAAAATAACTAAGACTTGCTTTGTAGTAAGGTCCATGGCTAAGCGGGCCTGAGATTATAACCAACTGCATCCTTCAAAAGCTACAATCCTTGCAAGTATGTAGACATTACTGAACTATTGCAGGTTTTTTGCATTCTGCAAGTCCATTACACAACACCTTGGATTTTTCTGCTGTTTTAAATGCTTTACATTTAACCATTTAAAATGGAAAAATCTGCAAGGATTTTAAATAACTAGGAAGGTAAGAAAATCCAATTTAAGAACAAAAGAATCAGTTCCCATTGTCATAAATTACTCTAACTTTGAAGAAAGTGGAACCATTCTCGCTTTACCCTAAAGATACAGGGTGAAAGTTCATAAAAGAGAAACTAGTTGCCAAAACTTTATCCCAGAATATGTAAACAATTGCCAAACCACATATAAAGAAAACTGTCTCTTGTCATTAAGGAAAGTTCAGTTCAAGACTAGTTCATCAACATAAGAAGTATCTCTTTGAAAAAAAAATTAAAGGGAGCCCATGAATATGATGTTCTTCTATTTTCCAGCCACCCACTCCTTCTATTTAACCCAGTGAATTAAACTAACAACTGCTCATGATTTACAAATAGTTCATTAAAGATTTTAGCTACCTCAGGTCATCACCAATTTGAAACCTGGCCATCATTTTTTATTTAAACACTCTGGAAGAAGATGGAAAAAGAAAGTCTCTGGATAAATTAGTTTCCTTAACCTTTGGAAATCTGTGTAATCTGGAAACTGAACCCAAATGCTTGATTTTTGTAAGAGGAAGGATGTAGAAAACTCAGCACAGGTCCCCAGAGAGCGCTCTGTCTAAAGGTAAAGACTGGAAGAGATTTTCAGTTTTCCTAGCCTAAGAGCAAAAACTTCTTTGGCAGATTCAACGTTGATGGACTTTTTAGAAAGTGTGCATGTATGTGCCTAGTCAAAAATGGACCTTCTCCAAATAGGAAAAAAATGTCCCCAAAACGCCACCAAAATACTTAGACAAATTCAAGAAAAGACAGCCCAGTGACACCTTAGACTTCACTAGAATTTTGGTTTTTGCACATAAATACTAAGAAGCGGCAAAGAGAAGCCTGAAGAGAAGCATTAGATAAACAGCCAAGAAATGGCCTTTTCATAAGCTTTGTCCTCAGAAAATCTCTTATTTCATTGGAAGTCCAGGTATGTTATTGAAAATTCATGGGACAGTGGTTCCTCAGGACAGTTGTTCTGCTTTTGGCTCCAACCAAAAGCCAATGCACGCTTGGCTCTAGGAAAGCAGTTTGGGCAGCAGTTGTCCTCTCTCCCCACTCCTCACTGCTTTAGCTGCACAGAGAGTAACTGCTCCAGGGATATTCCCTTTCTGGAATGGAGGGAACAGAACATCTTGACTGGCAATAGCTCCACAACCAAAACACAGGATCCACTTAGTGTTACTGTCCTCACTAGAATCTCTCTCCAGCTGACCTCAGCGTGTCTTCTTACATTTTCTTCACACCTCCAGGTCATCCTGCACATCATACCAAGCCAAGTGTGTGAGAAGAACCAGAAGTGAGGTTGTACCCACACTTGGACATGCTTTTGGACTTATGCAAAGTAGATGGAAGTAGATAAGATGTATTGTAACAAAGATGGCAAAAACATTTTTAAAAATAGCCAAAGAAACCCAGAAGATTCAAGCCCTGTGGTGGTTTAAAACACCCAACAGAACGTTCAACCTGATGAGATACAAATAAAATTATGCAACATAATGTGCCTCTTAATTAACCAGAGAACTTCAGAAGTAATGTTCTGGAAGCAAAGGAGGAGTAGTGTGGCTCACAAATGTTTTCAACAAAGAGAAAGAATATTCACCTATGATAATGACAAAAACATGCTGCATTGTTCCACAGTTCCAAAGCAAAGGGGTAAATAATTGAAACAGGTTCTATTGATGATTATAGAACCACTTTAAAAAAAAGAAACCAAAGTTTAACTTAAAGGGAAGAAACTTACCAGCTTCCCAACATACTGCTTTTCAAATAAGTACACATGAATACCATAGGTAGATCAAGTGTCATTGAATCCTCCAGCTCAAGAAGTTTTAAAATAAAGCAGGATTACTTAAAACCAGGACCATATAAAGAAATCACTTTTTCTTCTCACTGAAGAAACAAAGATGGCAACAAGCAAGCAAGAAAAAAAAAACCTAAACCACAAAGACCATAGAATCAACTGTTACAAAATTGCATGTCCTTGTATTTATGCAGGTTGAAAGGGACAGGATCCATCTTTTCAACTACATGTGGACATGTCCAAATACATGGACAGTCACAGAGATAAACAATACATGTCTCTTCAGTAAGAGTCCAGGTAAGTGAAGAGCCCTTGAGACACAGCATTCAGCATCACTTCTCGCCAGCCAGGTGAATCTCCTCCCTGTTTTTTCATCCCGAAAGAGGCATACATTAACCATATGACACAAAATACACACAAAGAATATTTTGGGGCACTTCATTTATGTTAGCCAACATCCTTTAACACTATAGAAGAGAAAAAAACAAGGATGTAATGTGTTTTGTAATCTATTCTAGACTTTTTTCCCCTTTAAAACTCATTTGAATAAAACGCATTTGTACTTTTTTATTTGTTTCTTGCAACAAGCATTCATTCACGCGTGGGTTCTTGTTTGCAGGAATGTATGCAGAGCAAAAGTCTCACATTAATTTAGAACATCATTGACAAAAGAGTCTAAGCCAGAAGTATACAATCAGTACTTAAAAATTTCATTTTTACTTCTGCTTTTTATGGAACACCAAAGCAGGACAAAGGACAATTTCATATGTTTCAGGTTTCCATTCATTTATCACAAACAAGTCACTTAAGTCAGCAGAACTGACTTGCTCTGAGAGAGAGAAAAGACTGAAATATGCCCCTGGTTTTCAAACAGCTTCAAATTATTGAACAAAATCTGAAGACTCACAATCTGTAGGTAACATGTAAGGAAAAAAAAGTACAATTAAATATATATATATGTCAGGTAGCAATTCTGACACTCTATTCCATGCCATTACTACCTATTTATTTGACTCATGCAGCTTCAGGCCACACTGCTACAGGCTCTCTCTGTGCGAAAAGCAAGATAAGTCTCTGCCACCGAGAACCTTATTCCTTTACCTGGTAATGGAGAAGCACAGAGAAGTGAAGTAGCCTGGCTCCAGGTCACACAGCTGGTCTGTGGCACAGCCAGCAGCAGAAAGTGGGTTTACAGATTCCAGCCCATCCCCGTTAGGCCATGCTAGCTTTCTGTGCCCCTGTGCCTGAAATCCCAGTGCTGACTTCCCCCAACGGCTACAAATGAAAGGTTCACCAGCAAAGTGGAAGTTAACATTTCAGAAGCAGGGGTAAATCATATACCACACACAAGGATATTAACTGATGCTTTTTATTTGTCTTTGTATTTACTTAACTGGAGTTGCCTCTTCCATCTTCCTGCACAGAATCTAAGACTTTTGCTGTAGAATTTAGGTCAAGTTAGCAAAATGTCTGCAGAGGAGAAGAGTACCAGGGGAGACCAAGTCTGGAGATGCTGAACATGGTCTAACTCTCATATTACTCGAAATCACAGTGGGAAGAGGGAGAAGGGAAAAACGGTGGCTATCCAAAAAGGGAGCTTTGTATGAGGATATTAATTTTGAAGGACTGACAGCTAGAAAAACTGAAATTCTTATATGGTCTGAGAGGCTTTTCTCTTTATACAGTTTTGCCCAAACTGATGAATCCTTCTACTGTCTTCACAAAATCTTCTAAATAATGGGCAACATATTGATTCTCTTCTAGAAAATGTCTGGACAAAAAAACATCAAAACTCACTGCAAGTCATCAAAGGGAATCTCCTTTCTAGCGCCTCTATAAAGAAATCTGTAAGAGGAACACTCTGGGTCTTCCTCAATATCTTCTGTAAGCAGGAGATGACCAAAGAAGAGGAAGTCTGATTAAATCAGACCTCTCTTTCACATATGCTAGCTGGAGCCACAAAGCGTGTGCACACTTCCACTCCACCCTGGCTAATAAAATTTATGAGAACAAACCAAGCAATTACTTTTCACATGCTGACAGTTGTACCTACCCTTCATTGTTAGGACATCACCACAAACAAGACCCAGATATTTTATGGATTTTTTTAAAAAGTTCAGATTGTAAGAGAATCAAGTCCTACAAAACTTTTAGGACACAGCATCACCTTCAGTGTATGTTCAACTAGTATGTTAAGCTAGTATGTTTTGTCTGAAAAACTCAAATAAAATAAATGTTCCAGTTTGAGATTCTGGATGTCTAAGAAAACAGAACTTTCAAAAAAAAATTAGTAGCCTGTGCTAAGAGGCATACACAGGCTACCAAGGACTCCTGATCCTGTTTAATGTGAACCCAAACCCTGCAGAAGGAGCTCACAGACACAGAGCAGTCTCTGTAGTAATCCAAGATACTGCTGGCATTCCTGTTGAAGGAAGCATACTGAGCATGCTTCATCCTATGCCTGCAGAGCAGAACCAGCCTGAGCTCTGCCAAAAACCAAGTGTGTCATGGGCAGCTGTGACTGTTACTTTGCCTGGGCAGAGGTACAAAGTGGTAACACCTCTTCTTTGTTTTGGGGTTTTTTTTTTTCCCTTCCCCCTAACTGTCAACTGAGATACATAAACACGCTTGCTGCAGCTGGAAGAAGCTTAGCTAAAAATCCAGTTTGCAATTACTGTGAGGTGCATCTAGGGATCAGGTTTTTTTCTGGAAACTGCATCTGCCCACTCTGTGCAGTCAAAAACACGGGCTCCAATCCTTCAGCACACTAGCTTGAGGCAGCATACAGGCAGATAAGACTGTGCACAGCTGCCACCTGCACACAGTTTATGTCATGTCACCTGAGAGAAGCACACTCCCTGCTGCTTCACACCGAGCCACTGGAGGAACCCTGAGTTCCCACCCTTGTCAGGCCAGCTCACAATTATCAATCAAAGTCTGGAAGTTGATATGACATCAGCATTTTTGGGGAAGCAGGCAAAAAAGGGGTAAATCTTTCACTTTCTTCATCCCTGTCTTCCTTCACAAGTGATCAAGAATTGTATCTTCCAAGTTAAACAGCTTAAGAAAATTAGTGGTGTCACCTTTTCTTTCAAAAGATCGTTCCTTCCTAACACAACATCTCACCTTCCAAGCAGTATTCCTGGCATTAAGCCTTAAATTTCTGCTTTTCTGCCATAAATAATTCCTCCTGGTCTATCTACTACCTCCTTTGTAGACCTCCTTCTCCAGGTCTTCTGGAAAGATGTGAACTGACTGTCTGCTATTTCCACAGCCTAGCAGAGAATGATGCTGGTGATGTGTATCTTTACAGTAGCTCTGAAGTCAAAGGATTTGGTCTTTCATTTCTTCTGAAGATGTTTGGAATGCTAGTGCCTCAGCACTCAGTATGAAATAAAGGCCACTGCTTTTATCTCTTAAGAGAGGAGCACATTTTAAAAAAAGACTGCTCTGCCCAGAACCATTACTCAGAAGGGCAGAGAAAATGAAGGAGAGAAAAGAGAGGGGTGGGAGGGGGCTACAGCAGACACCAGCAGGAGTGATTGACAGTCATCTGGTCTTAGGGTCTCTCAACCCGGCTGGTGACAAGAGGCCTCCCATGCACTCCAGAAACTGGTATCTGAGGCTGCAGAAGTCTTACATTTCTTTTTCTTTTTGAGGAACAAGACTCCCTTTTTGGTACTCATTGTCCGTTACTCTGAACTCAGTAACTGATATAACTGTGGTCAGTCAAGATATTGCGTGTGTGTGTGTGTGTGTTTATGCTATGTCTGGATCCTCAGGAAGGCAGCCTGGTATTTTATTTTTAAACTTTGGCTCCTGTTGCACAGCCCCACATATAATGGCTCCACTCCTGAAGGTTGGATAGTCTTCTGCTATCAGTTTTCAAAGAAAAACAAAGCCATGCAAGGCAATACCACCAAGAGAACAGGAGCAAAGTTCTCTCCTACAGATTTTCTTTCCCTCATAAAAAAACAAGAGATCACAGAAAGATTAAGCCATCAGTGTCATTCCAACTTCCTGCTCCTGTATTCTCACAGGCTGCAGAATATTGTGCAAGTCTCAATAACTGCTATGCTTCCAGAGATTTCTCCAGTTCTTTATTTCTAGAAATTTGCTGGAGTTCTGCCAGCTTTCCCCAGCTGAGGACCAAACCTTTATGTGTATCAGTACTTACTAAAGCCTTTTATTATGGAGGGTCAAAATAGGAAGAAGTTTCTCCTTACCTGAAAGCAGAACCTGTAATGGATCTTCAAGGTCTCAGAAGCTGAAGGAGGCAGAACCAGACTTGCTAATCATAGCACTGGTGCTGCAGTTCACCCTTCCTGAAGAGCCCGCCCTTCAGATGTGTTCCAAAGACGACAAACTAACTTGTATCACATACCTCTAGCCACCTGCAGTACAAGATCATTTTGGCAGTGAAGCTTCACTGTCAAAAAAAAAGTGGTTTCCTTTTCAGCTGAGCACAGAGGGGCTGTATCTGTAGACTTGATTACTAGAAGAAAGGAAACCTTCAAGAAGGCGGCAAGAAGTCAAGGAGACAAGAAGTCTCCTTTGCACCCATGCTTGGGAGAAAAGACTTTACACAGAATACAGGAAAGAAATGCAGAGGGAAAAGTTTGCCAAGAGTAAGTTACCCTCTTGTCTTAACTTTACTTGCATTTGATGACAGACGACAATCACTAATGTAAGTATTACTTACAGGTTAAAATAATCACTCATTCCAAAACCAAGAAACAGAGGAAACAGCTCAGACCTCCTTCTCCTTCATTCCTGAACGCCTTTGTTCTCCCATTGTCTTCTAATTCCTCCACCTAGACTACTGCAATACACAGTTCTGAATCTTGAAAGCAGTCTTCCAAAACTGAAACTACAAATTAAGAACTGAAAACAGTTTGTCAATTAGGGAATCAAAACTCTCCTTAGAGTTAATCTCTAAGTTTCCTAGATGTATTATCCTTAACAGAACAAAGTCTAAGATTTTGAGAGGTGTCTTAACAAAAAACTGAAACATCTATTTCTACTGAAAGGGTCGAGACCTTTGAATCTACTCAAATGCTTTCAAAATATAATTGGTGAGATACCTCTAATAGAAAGTTAAGTTAGTCTAGGAAGTTGACACATTGACAAATTCTGATTGGGTTTTTATACCACAACCACCTCTGTGGTAACTGCAGGACCAAAGTCTCTAGTTCCTCACTGTAAAACCAGGATTAAAGTTCTGGGTGACCAAAGTCCTGGGTTGTGGAGTCCAGAGGAAACCAGAAGTCTTCTTTTTGGGGGGATTTACTGTCCTTTAGAAACCACAGTATGAAAGTCTGTAGTAGCTCTGTCAGGACTACAAAACCCTGTTACATTTCCTCTTTTTCTCTATTGAGATAACAGGAAAACACATCTAATTTTTAAGAGGAAGAGAGCTTCCACCAACCTTGTGCAAAGATTCCACTTCAAGAACAAAATATAAATCATTTGTCCATAGTTTAAAACCTAAAACAGGGAAATGGAGGAAAACCCACTACAGATAATCAAGCCTAAACTGGTAACTATAAACCTGCAGTGAGCCTTATCATTTCCCTTAACTTGGTTATTTGCTTTCCCTTTTCTTTGCCAGGTGAAAAGAGTTTCTTGCACGTTCTGGTAAAACTCAATCACCTCCTTAGACTCCTTACACCTCCAAGTTACAGCCGTCCCTTCAGCTGTTCTTTAAAACAACTAATCCCTGACCTAACATGAGATAATGGCAGTGTGAGTCATCTTGCTGAAAGTTCAGCTTCTACAGCTAGACAGTTGTTCACATCCAACCCAATGGTAACAGTCTAAAGCCCGTCTCCCACCACAGCATCTGAAGAGAAACTACACCACTTAGGCTTGATGCCTTATGACTTTCTACAGAGTCCATCAGTCATTCCAATAGCTCTTAATCTTTTTCCACTATTAAATTAGAAATAAAGAACTATTTATATAGCAAACATTTTCTAGTCTTAGATTCCAGCCACTGCATCTTGTTACAGCTTGGTACAGATTCCAGATTCCTATAATATTGGACATAGCCTGGCAAATTAACTGCTTTTAGTCCTCTAAATGTCACTTCTGAAAAGGGAGGAATGGACTATCTGAAAGATCTTACTGTGAAGAACAATTTTCCAGACTTCAAATCTTTACTATCCCCAGCATTTCCACAGTCATTTTTACAGACATGCCAATTTCAGGAATGGATTTATCCAAGAGCGGTACTTGCACAGATCAGCAGAGATCAACTGATCAACTGTATGTCCTGTGTTTATACATCTAAATACTGTACTAGTCCACTTTGCTATTCTAACCATTTTGAATGATATCTACTGCTTTGCAGGATCACTGTTTTCTGATTTAAAAGGAAGACGGCACTCCACATAGGCTATAAAGCCAAGACACTTCTTGAGTGAGTCACAGAACATTTTCTGTTCCACATTTTCTATCTCCTACAGATATAAACTGAATGAGGAGTTTTTAGGTCTGATATATTTTTAAATATAATTACTGGTGTAGAGAAGAGAAGGAAAAAGGAAAAGTCTCTTTAAATCCTGTCAGATACCCTTCTTGTCTGGCCTGTGGGACGCTTTTGTTTGTGGTGGAATGGATCCAAAATAAAAAGGAAAACCCTTGCTTTTCTCTTTGGGATCAAGGGCTGTCAAAGGCACAACACTGGTGTTATTTGTTTGATCTATCAAAGCAAGGGCATTATTTACTTTGGTCATGGAAAGCCCTAAAAGTCTTTTCTGATACACTAGAAAAGCCAATGGCAAATGAGACCTATGATTTCTCTGCACTCTCTGCATGAGGTTTTCTCATCCCATAGTCCCCTTATCCTTGAGATGCAAAAGCAGGTGCCTCCATCTGGATAATCCCCTGAGGAACTGACCCAATTTTCAGTCCCTTTTACTTGGAGAAAAAAAAAGCACAAAAGATGTTAGACTTAGATTTAAAGATTGTACAAACACATTTTGATGATTACCATTCTTCAGCTCAACTTCTTTGTGAACATTTGATAACAGACCAAAAACTTTGCTGTTGTCTTTGAAGTATAATGTGTAAATTCTAAAATCCAACATTCAGACACAGGAGCTTCATATATCCACCTTGCTTGACCTGATGGATGACTGAGAAACCAAGCACATTGCTCGTGTTCAAAATTTCATGCAAGCCAACCCTTCATGGTTCCTCTTATCTTAGCCATGATATAGCCTTTTATGTGAAAACATTATCAGCTTTATGATTGGTACAGTGTTCTTACTTTTCAGAAAACAGTGATTGGTCCAACTGTTTTATATCTTAAGGAGTTCTATTATTAAGAAAATAATAAAAACATCCCACAAAACAAAGATAAGATCTGCTTAATATAAAGATGGGAAATAGAACAGCTTCAAAGAATGCTTTTCTGAAGGTCTCCAAAACTAACCAAGATCCTCTGCTGTGCCTCCTATTTCCTGAAGATGTAAATAAGCAGAAGATAATAAGAAATTCTTTTGCAGCCTTCACCAAAAGACAACTGACTTTTTGTCACTGCTTAGCACCAGGCTGATACTGTTCTTTCAGAAACCATCCACTTTGAGACACAAATCTTTATCACTTGGGAGAATGCTCCTTGATTCATTTGTGAGATTTATGTCCACCCTGGAGATTTTTGCTCTAGTCCTCACAGCCATGCATTGTTTGAAAGCTCACTGAACTCTTTTCCAATAGTAATTTTTGGAATATATGCATTTTTGGTCACCCCATCCAAATAACAAAGATTTAGTTTAGACACAGTGTAACCACAGTTGACTAAAGGAGGCAAAGCAGCTCTAAGTATTCAGCCACTGAGCAACTAGTATCATTATTTCCTCTCCCCAGCAGTACTTCCCCTATGTCAAAGCAGCTGGAAACCCATACTGAAGGTTCTGTTGAGTCAAATCCAGCATGGCACATCCTCTGGGATGGGGTTTAACCCTCTCCTAAAAATAAACAGAGGGAATTTTCACAATTGCTTCTGGATACTAAACATGCTGATCATGACAGCTCATTCATTACAAATTTAATAGTTTCAACACAGGCTTCCACTCAAGGAGTCTGATGACTTTCTGATGTGCTTTTATAAGCGGGCTCCTAAAGCAGCATCTTCATCCCCACTGCACACTAGTGATGGACTCTGTCAGCATCCTGTGGAACTAATTACTTCTCTTTTCAATTGATGTGCCTTCTAGACAGTACGTGGGAGAACCAAGGATGGAAGGTATCTCATGGATCACCAAGACTGGTTCTGTTACAGAGACACAACTCTAATCTCCATTAACTTCAAGAAAGAATAACAGCATGCTTGCTAAAGTAATTACAGATATGGGCCCCAGACAAGAAAAGCTTGATTTTAAAGAAAACTAGTTTCATATGAAAGTATCCTGATCATGAGAAACCTAACTGCTAGCAATTTCTAGCCCCAGTGACCATGCAAAAAGGTAATACACAGAGATCTAACTAGCTATGATACTGATAGAACTTCTACACCCCTCCCTCTAAAGGATACGTTTCTCAGCTGAAATCCCCTTTGAGGCTGGAAGTCAAATATTATAGCTCTGGAATGTGAAGTAGCCCTCAGTTCAGCCCAGCTTATAAAAAATCCCTGTCCTGCTACCTCTCTTCTCACATTTCCTTAGCCTCATTATGCCTTTAAAAGGGGAGCTTGCTACTAAAATCCTACTTAGGTTAATTTGGCTATGACAACTTGACAGCTGAAGCAAGAGAAATAGAAGGATTCTCCTAAGCAGAAGATGACTCTGACTGTCCCAGTAATTTGATCAGCCCAGCTCTGCCTATGTAAAAATCCCACCAGGAACACAACTGAGAGATCCCAGAGCACATAGATGAGTTATTCATGGGAGACAGGGATAGGGAAGGGGAAAGGGAAAGGGAAAGGGAAAGGAAAGGGAAGGGGAAAGGGAAAGGGAGAGGGAGAGAAAAAATAGGGAAAAAAGGGAAAAAAGAAAAAAGGGTAAAAATGGAAAAGGAAGGGAAAAACCTCTCAATTTCTTCATGTACAGAAAAAGTCTTGAATCATTCTTTACTAGCAGGTCAGAATTAATTGGATTTCTACACCCACTGAGCTTCCTTCAAGGTAGGCTTGGTCCGATATTCCAAGCCTGGAATATTTCATCAGCTTCCTAACACCAGTTAAGATTTTCTAGGCAGGCTGCAGAAGATAAAGTACTCGTTAAAACCAGTAGTCAATTGCCACACTTTCCTATTACAAGCTTGTCAGCCTGCCAGTGCAGAGAACTTCTAGAACTCCTGCTTGCTCTCTTTCCACAGAACACAAAGCAGCATGTTCCTTCAGAAGCTCTATTCAACCTCCCTTTCTTCTCTATGTGCCTGCATCTTTGAGACAATGGATAAGAGCAGGCGGACCACTTCCTCCATTCATTTGCTCAGCCTGCTGAAACTCAGATCTGTCTGATCTTGCAGTAGAAGCATTATTCTTTGTTCTGATCAGGTTGCACAAATAGCTGTACTTCTGTCAGTCCCCAGAGCAGAGATTTTTTTCATGACCAATATGATTACATTGTGTCCTCCTAAAAATATTGCAGTTTGTTTCCCCCAGATCCAGGAGTTCTACAAAAATACTTTTTAGTGTTAGGCACTGAGGAAGAAGGGGAAACTGTGTAATGCTGTTACTACATGTATCCTAGCCAAATAAGCCAAAATATTCATAGCCTCACCAAATGAGCCCAGAGTCATGAGAAGCACATGAAGGGAATCAAGTTGAAGGAGTTACAGGGGTACAAGATGATTACGACTCCCAAGACATCCCACCACTTCTCTGCAGGTTAGGCTCTCCCCATGCTGATAAGCAACAGCTGCCTTTACAGGTCCTGACAGCTTGCTTCTTCCCACACAGACAAACTGGGCTGGCCTCAACCACCTCCACCACTGTCGTGACATACCTTTGCCCAGAATTGACACCTGGACTGCCTGCAAGCCATCTGCAACTGAAGAGACACAGGTTAGCCGCTGACAGGTTATATGAATATTCAAAGCAGTAAGTATGGTAAGCAGTTCAGTTTCCCACACTGACAGAAGAATAATAAATCACCACATCTACTGATAGTCATAAGCTCTCAAAACGTTATGAAGCATGGCTTCCATTTTCCTTTCCCAGTGTTCTACCATAATGCACACTGCTTATGAAAACAGTTGTAATTGCACACTCTTCCTTTTCTTAGGGCAGAAAATAAAATTAACCAGAAAACACAGCCTATAGGTTCCTCAGAACTTCATCCAGTACTCATTCAGGTTGGAGGTTGAACTTTATCTAGTACCTCAAAATTTCTTATATTTTTGCCCAAGTATAAGTATGTATGCTATGTCGTCTCTGATACCTGGTAAAAGCTTGCATCCCCATTTCTGGTTTCTAGCCAGGATTTAAAGAGGAAAAAAATTTGCTAATCCATGGTTTGCAATGAAAAAAACACCTGCCACAGGGGAAAAAATCCTCCTGCCTTTTGCCAAATCTAATCTAATCTTTCCTCACAGCCATAATAGTGCTGAGTGCTTCAGTCCCTAACTTTAGCTTCACATATGGAGCACAGGGAATTACTGATACAAACCTTTCGTACAAGGCCAGTCTGAAAAAAACCACATAAATGGGTCTGATTAACACTCCTGAGTTTGCAATCAGAATCAATGAAGTTCCATGAAGATACTGCCATTTTTAGTATTAACAATACCCTCCAAAATGCAACAGCACTATACGATTTCTGTTTCATAAAGGCTTTGACTTTCCTTCTATTATCCCAGTCTTGCTTTAGCACATATTTTATATTAGAATGCGTTCCAGGAGGCATATGGCAATAGAACTAGGTCAACCATTAACCAAATAACAGGAAGCTGCTCTGCAGAGCACACCCTTCAAAGCTTGCTTAATGAGCTAGCTCTTCAGAATGTGTCCTTCAGTAAGGTTGAAACTAACAGTTCCATGGGATTTTCTTTAAAGCCACAAGGTCACCCAAGTTAGGTGGCTTCTGGACATGGCTGACTCTGAACAGCCATCCCAAAGTGTAAAGGCATCTATGTCAGATGTTAAGAGATGAAGAACGCTCCACAATCATGCATGGGTCATTGAACATCAGGAACCAGTTACAATGATTTCTTCACCTTATCAGCAAGCACAATCCATCCCATCATTAATTTACTCCCAGAACTTCAGCAAAGAACACAGGAATTTGCCTTTATAGCTCTTGTGGGGAAGCATACCATCACTAGATACAGAGTTACCATCTCTCTGCCTCCTTCCAGCTTTCCTTTAAGAGGACGGCAAATTACTCCAAACACTAGTAATGTTTGAAAAAACAGATTGGTATTAAGGCTTCCAAATCAGTGTCTGACTGAATTCTTCATGTCCTGTTCTCCCCTTGATCTTGTTGGGATACCTACAGCGTTTAACATTATCAATCAAATCACGGAGAAAAAATTCCAATATCGTTGATACTTTCATTTGTTCCATCTCAACCTTACCCATTGCTTACACTAAATATCACATTCCATACTTTTAAGCGACCATAGAAGCACAGGCTTGAAATGTAAGTTGTTAGGACTCTGAGAGGCATCAAGCACTAAGGAAGAGAATCCATGAGTAACATGGAGGTTAGAAGAAGTTCTGATTCGTGTTAACAAAGCAGTTTCTAAAGAAATAAAACATGAACACTTGCCAGCAGTCTACTTGAAAAGAATTTTGCATACAACAGAGAGTGATATTCATCACAAAACTGCTGCAATAACATGATGAATCAACAGCCATGTACCACAAAGCAGTATCAACTTTTCAACCTCAAAAAGTAGCCAGCAAGCTACATAACTACAGTCAAATCTTGACACTAAACATATATAGTTTCCAATACCCTACGAAAAATGGATACAGCCTCTTACCTCTTTATCATTGTCTTTCTTTTGGACAATGTTTCTACAAAGCAAAACATTCAGAGATCTTGAAGTCATTATTTACCTAAACAAAACCAACACCAAATAGTCCTCTCTACCCTACTGCCAGTGGCAGACGTACGTTTCTCCACCATTTCTAACAGGAAAGTGTGCTGTGAACATGTATATATCAAGATTTTCCTAAATTGTTCATATCTATCCTTTTGACAGCAAAAAATACACAAACAAAAAAAGCAAAAAAACCACCACAACCATGTCCAACAGACATTCTTCTGCTAGTGCCTCCATAACTGAGAACTTCCCTGTAACCTGTTGTTTATGAGATGGGGCCTCAAGTCCATCTTCCTGGTGCTAGATCCTGCTGGTCTACCAGATAATAATTCCCGTTCCTAATTATCAAACACAGGAAACGATGAGGCATCCATGATGACAGAGAAAACAGTCAGTGTGTGTGATCATATGTCCCTGCAGATTGCTTTGTATCTTAAGCGACAGCTCCTTGCTGAAACAGGCTAACTCAGTGGAAGACTGCCAAGCATGCTGTGGTGAGATTATCATCTTAGTAGTTATTTATAATAAACTATCTTCAGCAAGTAGCACCTTTTTCGGTATGAAAAAGTCAAGGGCAGTGTGTTTCTCTGCAGTATAGAGATGTTTTAAGGGAAAAGGTGCAGACAGAATCTAGAAGCATTATTCACTTGTATATGAAGAAACGCTTCTGATGAACATTCTCCAGTGTTCTAAAAACTGTTCAACACCACTAGAAAAACCACAAAATTACCAGCTACTAGAAAATAAAACCTGCAAGGGAAATTACATGGACAGACACGACAGAACAACCATACCTTAGAAGAAGTCTCTTGGTTTGCTTGCGTCATCAATACTTCTGATGCTGAAACACCTACCACAACATGGAGTTATCTATGGAACCAAGTAAAAGTTCTGCCCTGCAAGATGGTGTTCAAGTTTCACATAATTCTTCAGTGACATTTTTTGGAAAGTGCCCTATGCAGAAGTGCTAGACTCCCATAGCTTCAACCCAAAAATGTCCTGAATGGCGCCAATGGAGCAAGAAGGACTGCATAAGGATGAAGTTACTGCAGAACAGAGCAAACAGTCTTCACACACAAGCTATGTTTTATATGCATCCCCTCCTCCCATCACCAAATTGCAACTGGGAAAACATACCTGTGGGTTGACTACTCCCAGACTCCCACTCCAGTTCTTAGGAACATTTGAAGAAAATCATACCTTTGTGGGGCTACCACAGAACAGCATCTAAGACAAGGATTCATTCAAGGGGAGCTGTAATATTATTCTTTGAAAATCCTGCTGAACAGGCAATGGAAACCATGAGAGCTCTGATTATGAAGTTCCGCTCTGCCATACCCATCAGGAAGCAAGCTCTAGTATTCTAGAGCTTCCTAGGCTGCAGCTACAGGAAAATATCTCCAAATGTTTTGGGGGAAAAACCAAACACAAAAAAAACAGAAACCAGTTGACTAGTCTACAAGCTGACAGAAGGTGTATCACTAGATTTCTGAGTCCACAGAATGCCTAGCAAGCTTATTTAGAAATTCTTTTTCTGAAGATTTAAACAGTCATGTAAGAGTATTTGGCTCTTTGAAAAACTATGTCATGGTAATTTGCTACTAGCTTTAACCAAATAGGAAAAAGAAATTCTAATAGGACATTCCTGATAAAAAGAAAGCAGAAACAATTACAATAGCTTTCTACAGTTTCTTAGTAATTACAGTTTCAAAGTATATACAGTATCAGCTGCAGTATTTCATACCTTTCTGTATTTCACAGCTGCAGTACAATGTTCTCAAATGGTTACAGCTTTTGAACAAACCGTCTCTGCAATAAAGCCAAAAGGATCTACAACGAAACTTCATCTGAAGCTCAGGGCTTTCACATGACTGAACTCTTCTCTTTCTCCAGTTCTGCTTAGCCCTTCAGCCTCCCCCCAGCCCCTTTTATAATCCATCAGACATGCTTTTGGAGTGCACTTTGCTTGTTTAAAAAAAACAAACAGGTTCAAAAAGAGAAAGAAATTAAACCCTGCTGGGCTGAAGTTTTCAGATGACAAAGCAGAAGGTAATCGTTTAATACCAAGTATGAAAGCAGCATAAAAGGACAAGATGCAGAGGGAAAAAATCTATTTAGGCTTCCTGCACTGGCATGAAATGGCTGCTTTCCTTCTTACTGCCAGCTCCCATGCTTCATGTTGACATTACACATCCTGTACTGTAGATCCACCCCCATGCTGATGCTTGCCCAACAGAATTATCTCCTGCGTCACAGCAGTGGTAACAGAACTGCTGGCTCTGCAGATCTGAAAGCACCATTTCAATGCTTAATACATGCAGCTACTGGACACACTACCAGATATTCTGGGTTGGTTTGTGGCACTCTCAGCACTGCATTACTTGGCCTAACCTTCTGTTAACCAAATGGGTCTGTTCTCCCCTTGAGACTAAACCATTAAACTTCATTTTATTAATTTCTACCAAAATGCAAGGACAGTTTACAGCACTTGTGTCTGGTAGATCTCCAACAGGGTTGCTAAGATGAAAAAGACCTAAAAATAACTGGAAATGCTGCTTCACACCAACAGAGAACAAGATCTTTTGGAGTAAATATTTAAATGATCTGCCAGATGAACTACCAGAGCAGTATGAACCACATGGATAGCAACTTCTATTATGTATGCATATGCAAACGTACACAGTCTTGTCATTGTAAAGGGCCTAGGCTGCATTTTCCCTGATCGAAAGCACCTCTGTCTTGAACACACAATTACCTTCTTAGTATCTATTCAAATCAATTCCTTAATCAAAAAAAGTATGGAAAACCATGGCTTCTGAAAAGACCACAGTTAGTGATGGGACTCCAGAATACATGAACATCAGCTACAGGCAGCACAGGAACGTGGAGGTTCTCACTAAAACACCCACAAACTCATATGAAATAGTATTTCAGGGACATGCCAGCATTAATTGAAGTTAAACTTGAGTATTTATAACATACATGCTCCCCCTGTAAAAATAGAGTGAGAACGTAATTAAAGGCACACATGAATGAAAATTAAATTATCTAATGCATAAGCTCCCGTTGGCTCTTGCGGATCAGCTACAACCATGCCCTCACATGCAACCACAAATGAACATCTCACGTATGTAGGTGGTAGTTGCTGAAAGCTAAGGGCATCTTCTGTTCAAGATGTATTTTCCAAATGCCTCCCTGAAAACTCCACAAGAATTGGTCCATACAGCTAAGGATTTGATCTTCAAATGTTTACTCACAGAAATAGCTGCAGTGAAATTCAAAATCAGATCATAGTGACTACTCACATGAATAAGCTTTTACAGTATAGGGGCTTTAGCCTCCATCTTCAATTGTCTGACAAATGTACTACAGTAACAAGAAAATGCAATGGTAGCTGAGGTCTGACCTATTAAAAAGCCTTTGTTAACGTTCCTAACGGTGGCTATGAGGCTTTATTAAATAAATAAAGTGTACATGCCTGCACACAAAACAAAATCCTGGGAATGTAAGAAGAATCCTGTAAAAGTTGCAGTTCTATTGCCTCCCAAAGAAAATAGGAAGCCAATCCACATAAAATCTAACCATAATAAATCATTAAAATCTGTTCTTCATGGCTACCACTACAGTGCAGTGCTTCCAAAGCAAGGCTGGATCCGCTGTTCAGATTGCCCTATGCATGCATTTGCCTGAGGCAGTCTTCTCAACCTAAAGCTCAAAATCTCTGAAGGCCAGGGTGTCAAATATGTTTAAATAGGACAGCACTGCTATTATTCACTTTCCACATGTGACTAACTTCTGATGTGGAAGGAGATCAACAAACCGTCTTCTGCACACCACTTGGGCAACTGAAACATTCTTTTGGTCATCCATTACTAAAATTCTTACTTAGACATGAATAACCCTCCAATCTGGATGTCAACAGATCAGCAGGCATTGCCTTCAGCTCATAAGCGGTCTGCTTATTTCACCTGTAAAGAGGATTAGATGTCTTCAGCACATCAAGGAAACAAGCATGAGAACAGACTGTGTGGCATTTTAGCTCCATCTATCTTTAAAATTTCTCCAAAGAGCAGGATTTTTTTTATGTCCCATTTAAGTTACTACCTCATCATCATATGACTGGCCTCCACTGCCATGACATACAAAACTTCAGTATATGGTGACAGGCCCCCCAGAAAGTCATTCCACAACCTGAAACATCATCTACCCTTCAAACACACTAAAAATAGATTGCTCACCCCCCTTGAGGTCTCAGCAGCCCATCTGATATTACAGTACAGTATTAACAAACCTATGTAGACACAAATTCTTAAAATAAATATCTTCAGAGATAAGACCAGAATACCAGCAAGCAAATTATATTCTTGCTCACCACTGAAGTAACATGGGTGAACCTGTGGAAGCACTGAAGAACCATGGAGGGCAACGAGCATTTCATATTCGTTTTGCAAGAGCACACCACATGCAACCTTTGGTCAACCTGTCTGTCATCCTGCCAAGCAACTTCTGACTCAAGGCTTTTGGTCTAAAAGATATTTTCAGCAGTTTTTATCTGGTTCCTTTGGAGCACAAGACACTGAAAATCTTTTATACCTCCCCTGCTCCACAGTGGAAGAGGAGCAGCACATTTGTAGAGGGCGTGGAATGGAAAATTCATTGTAGTACGTTATCACCTCTGTAACCCAATCATTTAGAAATAATTCAGGTTTACTCATCTATTCATGCAGCTGCGAAACCCAAATATATTGACTCACTCTTTCAGCAGCTCCAGGGAGTAGTACAGTTATGCCCTTGGACTCAGGGATTTCAGGTCTCACATATGCACGGATAACCTGGCAGGAGAAACCTTCATGCTCCTGAGAAACAACAGCTTCTTCTCAAGCCACCAGGGTGGAAACACATCACGAGCCAGCACCACCAAAGGGTAAAATACACAAATCTTGCAAGCCCTGAGGTGAGAGCCATCATATATGATGATTGGCATATAAGGTCATGCTAACATGGCCTTCATTCGTATTTACCTCCAGAAGGCCTGATAAAGTCCTCCTCTCCCCAGGTCCTGGTACTATCGCAGACTGGGCTGTTTTACACCATATGCTTGATCACAGACAGGAGAATATGACCTCTATACGACCTGACATAGCTGAAAGCTGATATGCTTTCTCCCCATTACCCTCCCCCAACGAAGATAAAAGGTCATTTAGACCAAAAGTAACTGGTCCATACTGACTTCAAGTTACATGAATTCAACTTTTGGGATGCACTCCTGGCCAGGAGCACAAACCCCTTCTCACAGGGCTGCAGGCCACAACCATAGGAGAGGGCAAGAACAATTCAGCAGTCAAGAAACTAATTAACCAGGCTGAGAGCTGTCTGGCTGCTCTCAATTTTCCATCAGCCATTTGTTAACACTTTTACACTTGTCAAGTTATTTAGCTGAGCATGATAGAAGCACAGTTTCAGAGCCCACCAGTGCTGGAGGTCCTATATCCTGCGGCCAGAGCCACCCAGATGTGGACAAGGAAGGGAAAAACTGAAATGCAAGATCAGAGCTTCCGATCAAATAAGGAGAGAAATCATTCCAAATTTTTTTATATTAACATTTATTTATTTATTTCTGACAGTCACACACAGTTGTGTGATTCTTGTCACACAACACAGAAGAAAACAGGATGACTCCCACTGTCATTGTCTGGATTCCAGACTTGGCTGCATTGCCAACTAAACTAAGTTGATACTCTACAGTTAGTCTCTTCTTCCATACTCACCGTATGAAGCAACACACCTGAGAACAAATGATCAGTCAGAATAACAGCAGTGACAGAGAAACAAAGTGGCAGGTAACTCCAGTTCCCAACTGCCAGGTGTTTGCAAACAGCAGAGCAGGTCTGCTCCAGTCTCACAAACGAGAACCACAGCAAAAGGAGATTTTACTTTTCTTACCTACATATTGATTTGTTTCAATGTACATGGCAACAGAAAACAGCACCAAGGTCTTAATTTCCAATATCCCTGTAAAATCCTAATTATTCCTGTTTTACCACATAGAGGGATGGATGGTTGAAGGAATTAAAAAAAATCAGAGCAAGATTTCAAGGGCTGCTTTCTTTGGTCTCCTTAGTGTTTGATCAGAGAGGCCTAAAACTGCAGTATAAAGAGACACATGCCCACAAATCTAGCTGAGTCTGACTGGAATTGAAGAATCCAAGTGTGAGTTAAAATAGATAAATATTTGATAAATAAGGCGAAAACTCAAAACTTGGGCTGCTGGAGCACAGGTTCTGTGCGTCACATTCCCCTATTCTGCTCTTTTCTTTGCCAGCAATGAGAGGTCTAGGGACAATGTGTGGGAGGAATGTGTTTGCCTGGGTCCTGTGATAAGTAGCTATTGTATTTTGAATCCATTTGCATGACAACAGTCCAATCCAGTATGACCCATCTTCTTCCCAAAAGGAATATCCTGTGATGCCTTCTTTCCACAACCACTGATACCACCCTCAAGCAGCGCTATTTGAACCTTAAGAGCTGCAAGGGGGAAGGAAGAGTTTGCTCATTTGGACAGTGCAAAGAAGCCCCTATTGTCCTACAAGGCCACGGAAACAGTGACCACATGTACATCAGAAGATTCCATTTTTAGCATCTTTCAAAACAAAGTCTTCTCTTTCACATTATCACGAGCACACTGAATCCTCAGTCTTCCTATATCATTCTCTGCAATGTCTGCTTTGTTTTGTCTTGAAAAATCATTCTCCTGCCTCCCTACCCCACGCAATTGCTCTATTAGCAGCAAGTTTCCACTACATGTAATTATGGCATGCCTTAGCCTACTTTTCTGTTTGCTGAATAGCTCTGCCTATTTTCTACTTATGCTGATGCCACCATTTACTTTTCCTGACACTCTAATCCTTGTATCCTTTGAAGGCCTGACTTCCTCCACCACGACAGCAGCTGGGGTTCTCAGGCCCTTTTCCAGAGCTTTTTAATAGCAACAGTAATGCCATCGCTGAACATCCCGCTTCTTAATCTTCAGGTCAGCATAGAGCCTGTACCTGTAACAAGTGCTGCAAATACACCACCCAGTGTAGCTGACCACCCATTATCTAAATGACTAGCAACTTATTAATTGCATATTCCTCGCATTGAAAGGACAAGGAAAAATACAGGCACACAATGCAAGCATCCAGCTTCTCCCAAAGGCATGAAATCTTCTGCATAACTCCAATTAGATTGTTTTATCTTCTACCACAAAGTAACAAGTGACACTCTTCAACAACTGATTTCTTAATTTAACTAGTTCAAAATAACAGGAGTAGTCCAGTGCAAGGGTTTTCCCAGAATTATTTGTCCTCAACACACTGGCCTTGCAATGATTGCTACCCCGATAAGCTCTCAGTAAGTCATTTCTAATCACTCATGACATTGATGCTGTGCCTACAGCTCTTTATGCTGACATTATTAAACATGTATTCTTAAAGAGACTGTATTTGACTCCACTCACGAACAATGACTGCACATCCTGAGATGTCTCATTTCCATCTTTAAATTACCAAATGAACAATATTTGTTTGCTTTTCTTGAGGGATCTTACTATCTTCTATCCAAAAAAGCTCCTGTTAGCCCAAGCCAAAAACCTACTGTATTCCCCCTAAACAAAAGCCATAGAGGTCCATAATTATATCACCAAGACTAGCCAAAAATGAAGATGCTTTTAGATCAAGGGTAAATAAAAGCCATAGCACAGTTGCTAGGTCTGTGATTGATGTTCTGATAACCAGCGTGCCTCAAAAACTACTACAAAGCAATCACAACCAATGGTGAGCAAAAACTGCTTAAAGAAAAGCNGCAGAATACTTCTCAAGACACAAATGGAGACTGCATTCTATTAAATATAGCCCCCTCATTTGGAAACTTCTACTAAAGCCTTTTCACTGCAACCAACAAGATAATTATCATAAGTTGAGCTATCTCTCTTCCTCCCCCCTTTTCTTCTTTCAGCACTGGCATACAAACCATGCTATTTTAACTTCTTTCCTGTTCTCCCAGTTCTTCTGGAACATTTTATTTTCAACAGTCAACTCATTTGGAGAAGTGCCATGCTGAAGTTCAACCGTTTACAATGTTAACTGTGTCTCTGCCAGCAGCTGAAGACTTGCACCACGCCACCTTCTCCAGCATCTCTTGATTAAACAATTTGAGTTCCTCTCTCTCAGAGTTTAGCAGTTGTTTAAGCAGCCTTCATTCTCATCATACTCTTTTTTTTCCTTCAAAATTATTCTCGCTCTCTGAAGATCAAGGTGGCATTTCTCATCCCCTCCTCAATTAACACTTCACAGACCTCCTGCTCACCTCCTATGGGCCCATATTATATTTTAACACCACCTAGAAGATTTCCATTAAACAAACACTTTCAGACAGATTGCTTGATTATTTAGCCCTCTAGAAAGAAGCAACTGTTTGAAAAGCAAGCAACTATTTAGACTGAACAAGTTCAACATTTTTACTGAAGCCAGCAATTAGAAGTTCATACTTGATAGCATCTTGATCTAGTATGCAAGTTAAGAGTATCATACCATTCTGGCACTATCAGCAGATCATTTCCATCCAGAACAAGCTCACAAAATACATTACTTCATTTCAAAATACAGAAGTATCTGTGAAGAGAGCATTTTCTTTTTCTACTACAATGGATTGGAAGTATAACAAAGGATAAGGAAACAAAGTATGTGAAAAGACACAAGGGCCTTTGTAGACCTTTCCTGATCAGTGAACACAGGATCTCCTTCCTCTATCAGTATGCTTCTTCAAATTACTCTTTTCAGTATTTCACTGGAAGTTTTTTGGGTACTACAGGTTTTGCCTCTTAAGTTTCCTTAGTAATAGCTTCAAACAGGGCAATGTTAGTTTGTGAATATTACACAGCTATTCACTAGTTTCATACTTTTAAGTCCTTTTGCTGCAGTTTCTTAAAACAAAGCAGTGTTCTTCTGCTCAATTAAAGAAATTACGCACAGCACCATGCCGCAAAAGTGTTACAGCAAAGTGGAGCAGTCTCCGTTTATACTGTAACTCTAGACGTTGTTTGGAATAATAGGAAAACTCAATAGGAAAAACTCATTTACAATTACTTCTGGTAATTCCAAATTTCAAGAGATATCTTTGGGCTTTTCTGAAGTAACCTTCCTCAAACTGTAAGTTGTACTATTATAAGATTTTAGTTCTTCCCATTTCCTTTTTAAGGCTAAAATTAAACTTGTCCATTCCTTGGGGCCCAGAGTAACATCTGCCAGATGTCCAGACATCTATGTTGAACACAGTTCTTCTCCAATACTTATCTACTTATCAACTGTCTTTTCATGTACTTATATTCTTCATAGTAGGAGCATACACAACATATTTTTAGTTTTCCTCTTCTAACAAAATAATTTCTTTAACTATGGAAGGAAATTCTAAACATGAAAATTTAAATTCCTCAACAATGTAATCCATTAGGAACCGAGTAAAAATGTATAAGGAAATTCAATCATTGTTTAAACATTTTTAAAGCAGTGGTCCATAGCCTAGGTCTAACGGGCTTGAGAAGAGCAATTAAGAAAAGCAAGTTTATATACTGAAGAATAAGCTATGAATGCACTTTCTGTTAGAGCTTGCACCATGAAAAAGTTCTGGGTGCCCACAAACCAAAAGCAATTGAAAGCCATTGTCCAAATGAAGAAATGTGTGCCTGATTACAAGAAACATTCTGGTCACCACCATGAATTAAGATTATCTTTCTAGAGCTCCTTTACAACTCACTGTTTGGGTTTTGTTGTTTGGTTGGGGTTTTATAAATTAGTTTTGATTGGGTTTTAAAATAAAAGGAATTCCTCAGCTAGTATTTTAACAGCAAGGTGAAGTTCAGTCTGTCTGGGAAGAAATACAGCAAGAAACATCATTAACAAGAATATCATTCTCAAAAGGGATTTCAGTCTCACAGTGAAGAAACCCCACACAGAAATAATACAACTCTCACTCCATCTCAAACTATCGCCATGACATTTGGTTTTCTAGGGTGTCTGTCACAACAGGAGGGTGGTAAGAGGCCTTCCCATAAAGATCCTTGTTCCTGGATTGCACGTGCTACTTTCAAGAGCAATGTATCTGTAGGACACATTGTAGTGCAGGCACTGAGTTGAACTCTGAAGAAGTTAGAGGAGATTCACAATTCTGAACTATGAAATACAAGCAGATACCTAAGAAGACTCCATACAGTCTTCTCATACAGATGGATATTTGGGATTTGACCCAAATATGCAAAGGTCAATGGGGACTTTCTCAGTTTCTTCAGTGGCTGCTGATTTAGACCTGTGCAGAGATTGCAAAGTGCATCAAAGAACTTTCTTCCTCAGGAAAAAAGAAAAAAAAAGTTAGCCTCCCTCTTTACTTTGTCAAAATGTACGATTAAACATACCTGAAAGGGTACGTTCCATGGCCCACTTCTGTAAGATGGAGACCACCACAGTATCTCAGTAATCTGGGTGACATATCAGCAACCAGAACTTAAGAAATGCACAGCTGATAATGCAATATTCTTCCCAAGTATGTGAGATTATATACAAAACCATTTCTTCCATAGCAAAAATAAAACAAGGGCATTGATTTTAACCTTGCAGCAGTTGGTTCCCAAGTTCATCACTAGTCACTGCAGTCCTTAAATCTTTGTATTCTTTTTGCACGTCTGGGACCATGTTCTGATGCAGATTCACTAGCCCATTTCTAGTCAATTACACCTCCCATATGTAACACATTCCTTCTTAAACTCTTCAGAGTAACCTATGAATGAACATTACTGACACCCTTCTATGGAGCTGTGCCTTCAAGCTCAGTAGCACTACTCTGTGGTATCCCCCTCGTTCATTTCAGAATGTCGTTTGAATTTTTTGAGGCACTGTATTTACTATGCAACTGATGTGTAAATTTAGGTTGGTGGGAAAAGAGTGAGGCCTGATGTGAGTCTACTAAAAATGATTTCAGATTAAAAGGTGGGTTAAAAAAAAGCACACAAATTCCCGTTCAACTGCTATCTCACTTTAAAGATCTTAAGTTTCCATAATGACATTAAAATCATAACAAGAATGTTGCCTTAAGTTTTCAGAAAAAAAATATTTTAAAGACAGCTGTGAAAACTGTTCCAAGAGAAATTATGTGTTATGATGCTCTGAGGAACCTACTGAAAGCTTGCCAGTATCATTTTAATGCAACCCAGTGAGTGAGGAGAAATATTCCATCTTAATTTAAAATACATCCAAAAGAAGGAATGCTCTTGAAAATCAGATGTCAAAAATCCCCAATATCAGGCATCACCTTCATCACCTAGAAAAAAAATCACATTTCATGACGTTCTCTGGAAGAACCTGAGCAGTGTCAAGCTGCGTGCACTTACCTCCAAATGCTTTCAAAAATCTATAAATATATGCATATATACACTATTTCTTTGGCCAACTGATCAACCTCCTAAATTCTGTGGTCTTTAACCAAAGAAAAATATCTAGAAAGGTGACCTCCGCATGAAAGCATAAGAGCAAAAAAGCCTGAGGATGTGTTTCTCTGTGTGAAGGAGAATCTGAGCAATTTCCTCCAATCCTCATTTCCTGATAGCATGAAGTCAGAGAGAAGACCCATCACAATGCTGTACATTGAAAAAACTGAAGAAACCTTAGGGGAAAAAATCATGATTAAGCCAGCTACTGCCAGCAAAGCTTCAAAACATGGAGAGACATCCACGACGTTAGGAGCACTTCCCATCTCAGCTTTGTCTACTCTCTCTCTCCTCCATTTTCTGGTGGAGCTAGAGAACATGACATGGCTTACCTGACTCAGATCACAGCTCTCTGCCAAACTAGTCACTTCCTCTTAGACATGCAAGCAGCTTCATGAGACAAACAGACCCCCATAGCACACACACAAAAGCAGCAGCAGAAAGCACTCAAACTTGAAGGTCTTTCTCCTTCCAAACACCAGAAAAAAGAATGAAACTTTTCCTTTTTCTCCCCCTAAAGAGGGAGGTGAAGGGGGGAGAAATCCTATCAGATCACAACTACATGAAGCTCCAGGAGGATCTGTGTGAAGAATAGAAACCACAATGCTAAGAAGAGCTGGGAGGGGGGGGGAGAAGAAGGTTACTCCAGAAGACATAAAGAGCCTGTAGACTGTGTGTGTGCATGTGTGCGAGAGCGAGGAGAAGCTTTGTGTTGTGGAGCCTGGACTGGAACCAAAGCAGACAGCTTGCAAATGGAGGACAGGGAGATAAAGAAAGGGAAAGAGGGGGAGAGATAGGGAGAAAGCTGCTCCGGGTGGTTGAGAAAGGGGCAGGGGAGAAAGCGCCTTCTCCCTCCCCTGGTTTAAAGGTAGGGACATCGGGGAACTGAGCAAGAAGTGGGCTCCTTCCCCTTCCTTTCTTCCCTTCTCGCTCTCTTTCTCTCAAAGGAGAGCACAAGCGTGTGTAATGGCTCCTGCTCTCCAGCTGAACGCTGTCCTCCTCCAAGCAACCTCCTGCGGGCACCACCAGCCCCCCAGCCCCGACGCCGCCGGGGACCCCCGCATCCCAACTCCAGGAGATCCGCGGTGGGGGCACCACCGCTGGGGTGAGGGACCAGCCTTACCAGCGGCGAGGAGGAGGGCAGCGAGAGAGGACGAGGAGAAAGAGGAGGAGAGGAAAAGGGGGAGAGAGAGAAAGAAAGAAAGGAANAGAGATGATCTCTCCAATGCCAAACCGGAGATGGGTTTTAATTGCGAGAACTTACAGGAGCGTCCCGGCACTGCTGCTCTTGCTGCTGCCTCCTCTCCTCTTCCTCTCTGCCTAGCTCTTCTTCTTGTTATTGTTGTGGAAGTTGTTTTGTGAGTCTCATGTGCTCCTTGCCAGGTCTCAGCAATGGAGGATCGCCATCTTTCCCTGCTTTTCCCCCCCTCTCTCTCTCTCCCTCTCTCTCTCTCTCTCNTCCCCTTCCTTTCTTCCCTTCTCGCTCTCTTTCTCTCAAAGGAGAGCACAAGCGTGTGTAATGGCTCCTGCTCTCCAGCTGAACGCTGTCCTCCTCCAAGCAACCTCCTGCGGGCACCACCAGCCCCCCAGCCCCGACGCCGCCGGGGACCCCCGCATCCCAACTCCAGGAGATCCGCGGTGGGGGCACCACCGCTGGGGTGAGGGACCAGCCTTACCAGCGGCGAGGAGGAGGGCAGCGAGAGAGGACGAGGAGAAAGAGGAGGAGAGGAAAAGGGGGAGAGAGAGAAAGAAAGAAAGGAAGAAAGGAAGAAAGAGGTCACCCGATTGCCTGGGTCGTGCCAGCACGGAGCTTTTCTCTCCTCCGTGTCTCTCCCGTCTCTGATCCAAGTCCACACGCACAGCACCATCCAGACCTCGCACACACACACATATCCTCTCGGGCACCCCCCACCCCGAAAGCTCGGCTGATATCTCACTTATCTCCCCATACCACCCCCCCTTGCAACAACAAAAAATTAATTAACCGCCTTCCTCCTCCTCCCACCACCACCACCACCACCAGCANCCTCTGTGTCTCTCTCTGAATAATGAGCAACCAGAGGGAGAGAGAGAAAGAAGACAATCTCCTCTCCTACCACACAAAACGCAAGAGCACCAGGGGGTGCAAGAATCCTTTCTAACAACAACAACAACGTGTAGGGGAAGAGGAGGAAAAAGAGAAAGAAAAGAGAAGAAAAGAGAGGAGGAAAAGGCAAGAAGAAAGAGAGGGAGGGAGGTGGAAGAGGAGGGGGGAAAGCAAGCAAACAAGAGAGATCCAGGAGGGAGACAGATGGAGGAGAAGATGGTAGTGATAGAGGAGGAGGTGTTGAAGATGAAGGAGATTAAGAGGAGGAAGGTGGTAACAAAAAGTTAAGGTTTGGGACACTGAATCACTCACAGGCCAGGGAGGAAGAGAAGAAGGGGGAAAGATCTGAAGAGCTTCCCCTTCCAAGCTGTTGCCTTCACAAAGCTTTCTGTGCAGGAGCGCTCAGCAGCTCCTGCGATGCTGGGGGAGCCGCTCGGATGGAGCGCTCTGGTAGGTCATAGCTCTCTTCCAGCCATGGCAAAAACCGGTTTCTGCATGCAGATCTGCCCCTGAGGTGATCCCTCAGACACATCCATCTAGAGGCTAATCTTCCCTGAGCAGGGTAAAGAACATAAATGGAGCTGGAGGTTGCAAAGTATAAAACCAGATCTACCACGTGGTTGGTTTTTAATCCCCCTTCCAGCTTGCATTTGATGTGGAGAAAGGAGACTCGAATTGTCCATTTCTGGCACGTATTTTGAAGTCTACTCCCGGAAATAAAGACAGTCATCTCCAGGTTTTTTATTTCTCACAAGCATTTAGGAGAAAAGAGAGCTTGTACTACCGAGCACCAAAAGCACTTCCTACATTGGTGAAACGTTTTTAGCTGGAAAATAAAATAAATAATTCTACTTAAAATAACTTTTATGCCTTCCAACACCTAGTTGTCTGCCCCTTTGTGACTGATTATTTAAAATCGTGGAAAATAACGATCAAGGCTCACAAAGAAAGGTGTCTTGGTGATGAAGGCAAGCAAGCAAAGACAAAGCGGCTGTAGCCTGCATTTTTATTTAGTCTCGTTTCTATTAAGCATTGTGCTGAGCTACTTTTGCTCGACATTCCCCCCTTNTGGTTCGGGTGAAGGGGGACATCCCTCCCCTGGTCCGAAGAAGTTTTATGTGAGTGGTGGGGCTGAGATGTTCTAAAAGAGTCCAGATTTTACTGCCTCTGGGAGAGGTTAGGCATGTTAGAACTTCATTGTCTGAACTCTCCCAGCTCAGCTGAAGACCAAATGCAGAAATGCTAACGATAGCAATAAAATAAAATAACAAAAATACATCGCCCAGGTATTAGTCAAATATTAAACCCATGCACTCTCCGATCTTCCCATCTGCAAGACTGCCGTGAGTACAAAGCACGCAGGCAGGATCTGTCCCATTAAATGTGTTTCTTTGAGCCGTGCAAGTTAATCACTAAACAGGAGAAACATCTCCCTCCTCCTCTCCCCTCTTTCCGCTCTCCCCCTCCTCGCCCCAAACAAGTGCTGTGAGAAATAGGAGGAAGGATAATATCTGGGCAGAAGGAGCACTGTTGGATTTAGAGAATCCTTCTTAAGGAAAAGGGGAAAAAACATCAAAACTAGGGAATCCTACTAAGACTACTGGTTTCATGCAGACAAATGAAGCGGACACCTCCTAAGAAGCTGATAAAAGAACATTAAGGAAAAGGGAGGGACTGTCTTACGGCTGCCAGAATGTGCATGTGTTCTGCCTGCAATTTTCTATAAATCACCCTCTTTGCAGGAAGAGAGCGCCTGGGCTTTGCAATCTTTGACGTACCGTCAACGGCGAGGCAGATTATTTACCTCTTTTTCTCTCAGCATTACATATAATTTATTTTTTTTTAAAGGGAAAATAGAGCAACCCCACAACCACAAACCCCAAAACACCTGACTTCTGACCAGCCACCCTCTAAGGAAACAACAATCCCATTTAAAAATTAAGGCTCTTGGAAGGAGTGGGCATCAGATCTCAGGGGAAAAGAAAGAATGAAAGAGGGAGAAAGAGAAAGGGAGAAAGAGAGAAAGGCAGAGAAATAAAGGGAGAAAGAAAGAAAGGGAGAATGAGAGAAAGAAATAAAAAGGAAGGAAGGAAGGAAGGAAGGAA
>VXBO01000481.1:200949-231028 GCA_013400135.1 Rhinoptilus africanus
AAAAGAAAAGAAAAGAAAAGAAAAGAAAAGAAAAGAAAAGAAAAGAAAAGAAAAGAAAAGAAAAGAAAAGAAAAGAAAAAAAGAAAAGAAAAGAGAAAAGAAACGGAGAAGGAAAGAAAAGAAGAAAGAAATGTATCTTGATGGAGGTAGCCTAGAAATGTTTTCCCGCCCTATCGCCCCATCCGTTGGCGGGGGGCGGGGGGGGAAGGCGCCTCCNCGCCTCCTGCTACCCGGGAGGGGACCCCCGTGCTCCGGCGGGGAGCGCTGGTGCCCGGGCACCCTCTCGGGGAGAGGTCGGGAGGCCAGAGGAACTCCGTCGCTGGAGAGGACGCCGGGGGGCGCGGGGCGGGAGGCTTCTCCCTAGGGGTCGGGTGGTCCATAACTTCCTCCCGCAGGCTTTCTGTCATCCCCACCGTGCTTCGAGCGCTGCCGAGGAAAGACAGCGGCGAGGTGGACACGCTGAGCTGGGAGCGCCCCACCAAGTAGCAACCACCAGAGAAAAGAGAGGGTGAAGCCTCCCTGGAGCCCCCCGCCTTCACGGACCGCTGGTTTCGCGCGGGAACTGGCGCTTCTGGCTGCCGAGTCCGGCGGAGACTAAGGGGGGCAAGTCCGGGGGTGTAGGACCTTCCACGGGTTGGTGGGCGGGCGGGGGAGGGCTTTAGCTGCGGGGCAGCCCCCATGGCTCGCCCCGCTGCCATGCCCGGCAAGAAAGAGGTTAACCGTGCTGACACCCCCCCCGCCCCCGTCCTCATTACCCCGGCGGGTTAACAGCCCCATTAGGGGCAACGAAGATAATTTGCGCCTCTCTGGGTGATGGCATTTGGGTCGCCGGGGACGCCAGAGGACGTCGGGCGCCGGTATCTCCTTTGAGAGGCAGCGCGGCCGCAGTGGGGGCAGCCGGGATGGAGCCCACGGTGGGGCTCAGCGCCCCTGCTCCCCACCGGTGTAGAGGGGGGTGAGAGGAAGTTTCAGCTTCTGTCGTCTTCCCAGCAGGGGTTGTGTCCCACCGGCGTGTTGGCTGAAGCCACAGGAAAGTGGTGTTCTTGGTTTTAAAATAGAAATTAGCACACCCCTCGCCATCGATCTGGGGTAGATGGACGATGTTCCACCAGGTGAAGGAGGGCCTAAGGCTGGGGAAGAATCATTTTCCAGCCTCTCAGACTGGCTGCATCTTCTCTCACCCAGAAAAACTGATCAGCCCAGGCCCAATCGCCTCAGCTCCGGGCCAGGTCTTTGCTGGTGTATGATGATTTGGGTTTACGTGGCCCTGCCTGACATCTGCATCCCGCTCCTGCAGCCATTGGAAGTCCGTGGGGGCTGCACAGTGTGCCCCATGGCGTTAAGGCCACAGGGAGAGGGGTGAGCAAACTGCAGGAAGCTCAAGATGGTGCTATTTTGCCTTCCCATTTTTTTACTTTTATTTTTTCACCCAAACTCATTGCTCTATGGGCTGTAATTAGTTCCTCAGGATGGGAAACCCAGATACATTTAGTATGGACAGTGAACACAGCCTTAGTGAGCAGGAGGCATTAGGAAAGCAGTGTGGAAAATAAGACACCGAGAACACACTTCTTTATACATAATCAACAGTGAGGCACTGTTGTTAATATCCCCCCACAGAACTGGAAGCGTCTTCTTTTTTTTTTCTCCCTAGATTTGGAAGAGTTTCTCTGTTTTCCTGCAACAAGTTTGAGTGAACTTCCTATTTATGCTCCACTTCTTCATGGTTATTTTACCCTACCAGAGCAAGCTTTTGCAGCCCTTATGCAAGAGGCGAGCATTGTATCAGCTTACTGGAGAGCTGAATATCACTGCCTCTCTAGAATATTATGTTCTGCAGCTATTGAGAGAATTTCACTTTCCTATCTAAGAAGATTAGAAATGTGCTGTTCTGACCTTTACCCTGGCAACTCACTTATTTCTTTAACCTCCAAGGGTTTCCTTATTGTGAAGGACTTTGAGGAGAAACTGGTTGGTTGGAGGCAGAGAAATCCTACTCTGATCCATGAAAGACAAGAGATATCTAATCAGGAAAATTTTCTTTTGGCAAATACTCTTATAGAGGACAGTGGATTCAAAAGTGTTTACATATAAATAATCCAAATCTAGGCTCTGAAGAACTCTTCAGAAAATTCTTCTATTAAAATCTAAAACTTCCAGCCTACTAATAAAATTTGGAATGTTTTATTTCTGTCAATCTGGCAATTTCTGAAATCTCCAAGGGCAAGCTCTTCACTGTAAGATCACTTTGTTATCTGCAAGGACTCCTCAGAATGTAGTACACATCTTGCAGACTGATAGAAAGATATACTTTTAGGTTGCTTAAGAGCATTATACTGTTGAGGACCAGGCAGAGCATTGAAAGTCACTTCCTGATCTGACAGATGTATAAGTTGCAACTGTTAGAAATACAGTTTTTGCTCCTCTGAGAAAACTGAATCTTCAGCAGTCAGATCTTTGGGTAAACTCATGGTTATGTTTTCTAACTGTCCCCAGCTTCCTCAGAAACTCTACACCAGGACCAGAAACCAAGAAGTCACTTTACAAAGAGAACCTGTCCCGCTCCAAAACCTTTTAATTTAGGTGTGAGTCAAGAATAATGGGTATATGGTGTTGGAAAGCTATGCTAGATTAAGGGTGGATTTGCTGAATATCACAGGTCACCACTTCTCCAGCCTAAGCACTAAAAAGTGCAGGCAGCAGAAAACCTTGTGTTTAGAGTCCAGCTAAACTCCCAGTTGAGCTAATGAAAAAAATTCCTTCAGTGTTAAAATTAACTGGGCTGGAACCGAACAGAGCACGTCCTTAGTAACTGAAAGATGAATCACAAATGGCCCTAAATCTTTAGTAAGTAATCTATCACTTTTCAATGATCCAATGAGTAATCCGTGATTTCAGTGATTATGAATTAATGAATTCAAGTAATCATGAATTCAATGATTCAATGAGTAATCAATCCTCTTTTCAATGATCAATTTGATTTAATAAAAGAATAAAATGCAGTCTAGTCAAAAAGGTGGTTTATCCATCACCAGAAGATAAGCAACAAATTAATTTTGGGGAAATCCGTAATTACCATGACAAGGGTTTGCTAAACAACTAAAGGCACATCCTGACTTCTTCACATTTTACTGTTAAAAAACAGTGCCCATGAATCTTAATTAAATTCACTTTGCACTTTTGAAATCTTTAGAAGCAATATATTCTTTGCTATAAGTGCAAATTAAGTTTTATGAAATTCAGTCCTTCCAAAGGCACAGCTGGATTTCATTTAACTTCTGCGTGGTTTTCATGGAGTCAACGAGATTGAAACTGCAGTTGCTTTACATCTGACCTTCTGGATCATGACAACTCTTTGCTGGTTAGTATAGAAATGTTGTATCCCAACATTGTACTATACTCACTACTAAGAAGCCTTCAAGAGAGAGCCAGTTTGATTTTGTCTTCAGAAGAGGTAGGTACTGAGTGATTTGTGAAATTATTTTAAATTTAGTGGTCAGATACATATAGTCTCTGGCTATATTTACTGGTCATTTTCCAGTTTCCTCACCATGTATATTTTACTAGATTTCTGCAATTCAATACAAAGCTATTCCTACTTGCATGCGCTTGAAAAATGCATTCCCTCCCCCCGCCCTTTTTTTAAGATCTAAATGCAACACTTGCATCTCCTGATCTGTTTCTCTATCACTCCAGTATTTTTAAAACTTAAGCTCTCAAATGCCAGTCAAATAATTTTTATTCTGTATGTCCTATTCAACCTGTAAAATATATAGCCTCTGATAGATTTGAGTTCCACTTCCTAGCCAGCATTTCTGATACCTAATTTTTCTAGACTCACCATAAAATTGAACAAGGCGATCTCTGGCTTTGTAAGGAAGTGCCTGGTACTGCTGAATAATCTGTCTGGTATATGCAGTTTGATGACATTTTTATTGATACATTACAAATTTAGCCCAAGTTTCATTTTTTGAAGCAACTCCAGTAGGTATTTTCATTTCCCGGGGAAGCATTTCAGGCATAGTTGATTTCCTATCTTGCATGTCTTTGAAGATATAAAAAGGAAACAATACATTTTATCTCCTACTTTTGAATGACTTCAGTTTACAGTTTATTTCCTAATGAAGTTGTTTCTTCTTCAGCTTTTGCTGAAGTCCCAGTTGTACATATGGGTCAATTCCAATTCATTTTCCCTGTACGCATAGGGATGCACACTGAAGAAAGCTGAACACTGCTGAAGTGCATGCCAAAACTCTATTCTCTAATAACATCATATCTTTTGGGCACACCTTTCCTATCTGTGAACGTGTCACTGCTACGGCTAATCTGGAGGTATTTTGATGAGTGGCATTGAAGACTTTTCTCATGATCTTAAGTTTGTGACCAACACAAAATGAAGGTCTTCCTCCTCCATCTGCTGACTATTTATATATGTTAAAATATTCTCTACTCCCTTGTATTTATGGCACCTTTTCTACTAGATGTTTTTCTGCTCCCATGTATTTATGGCACTTTTTGTTTCCCGTTCCACATCTCCACATGACCAGCCAAATCTTCAACTGATGTAATTTGGCTGGCTTCATTGACTTCAATGGATATACTGCTAATTTAAACCTTCTGCCTGACTCATTCTTGCATTAGTTGGGTTAATAATCTTTGCCATTTACTTTCAGTAGTTTAGATATGTCTCTTTTTACTTGTAGGTTTTACATATTGAAATTACATGTTTTTCTTCATTGATGTTTCTGCTATGATACACTGGTATCTCATAAAGTGTTACTCTTACATTTAATTTCTGCTACCCTTTCTGATCTCTCCAGAGTTACTCAGTTTCCTAATGCCCACCTTGACTTCCTACTTTTTAAACTGTAGCATTTTGCTGAGTTTCTCTGCATTAGTTTATTTCAATATGCTATATTTCAAAGGAGCCTTTCTTCCCTAATACCTCATCTATACCAGTGTTTTGCCATTTATGAAGAACACATTGTTTCCAGTTTTCATCATTACAGTTAGCGGTTGTGTTCTCTTGAATGGGAGACACACTATTTGTAATGTGAATTTATATTTACAATGTCCATTAAATACTGATCTAGTCAGAGGTGGGCAGTCATATTGTCATGAAAGATGACCGCATATGTAAGAAGGCAGGTGCTATGGTGTAGATTTCAAAATATATTTCATAACCTATGGCCATTCTTACCTGTCTTGAGATTTACCATAATGGAGTTTCTACAGTAACATGTGGAAATGGCTTGGTGTGTTTTGCTTCCCTTTTGATGGCACTATTTCAGTATCAGGATTTTCAAGCTCTTTTATGGAAAGAAGGCTACATTTCAGCCTTCAGGGTGACTGAGTGGATCCCATTAATAGGGAAAAGGTAGGACAAAAGAAAGACGCAAAGCAAAACACAAAAGGAAGTCCATAAATAGTACCAGTACACTTGGAAAAAATCCTCACATATAATTACAAAAACATTTCAGCATCCCGTTCTGTCTTCAGAAAGGTAACAATTATTTATACATATCAGTCTCTATGTAAATGCCACCTGTCCAATCAATATATTAATATTTGAATTAATTTCAAAAGAAGATGGCAGAAAAAAAGCCATCATTTCCTCAGTAATGAACTAATTTATCTGAAAATCTGACAACTGCAAGTGGGTGGTACTCTTTTCTGTGTAGTCTTACAAAAGATATTGCTGCAATCAAGCTGGTACTTACTATTCTAATAGTAAAACATGCCGAGCATCAAAACTTGACATGGAATGTAATGAGAAGTGATATGATTGAGCAGATATGTTAGTTATATTATGTTAGCATGATTTCTGCTCTAGGTCTTCAAATCCTTATACACACACACACACTTGATGAGTGAGATGATTGTGGAAAATGTACCTTAAGGAAAGGCTTGGAAGAGAAAACAAATGAAATGTGGCCAACTTAGGGACAATGCTCTGATTTTAATAGCCAAATAGAAGAGATTGTTATGACACATGTACAATGCCTAGTTCAACAGTTCCACTTTCCTGGTCCTTCTGGTAATGTAGTGCAAGCAATAGGGAGTTCAGCCATGTCTAGTCCTTAAAAATAAGGAAGGGATGAGGGGAAAGCATACAAGTGACAAAGAAAAGCAAGGTGCTGTTTAAAGGGGAAGGGGAAAGGAGTGAGGGGAAGAGGAGGGCAAAAAGAAAAAAAAAAAAAGAAGAAGAAAAGGTCAAATATGACATGATTCTAAGTAGTAACCAGAGAAGGGGATTTAGGAAAGCACTGAGATTTAGCTGGAATGCCAGGCTAATATTTTACAATAGTATTTGGGACAAATTTATGGGGACATAGTGGGTATCAGGAAATCCAGCAGAATAGTGATTGCTGTAAAGGTGATCAAGCCAAGGGTTTCCAGAACAGCCACGAAGAAATTAATAGCATCAGGGAAAACAGTAAGGATTCATGTTTTGGATACGTAAGTTGAGGGCAACAGCAAGTTTGCAGCTCTTCAAAAAGAAAAGTAGGTGGATTACATATGCAGAGGATATAGTCAGGTCTTTGCTGCAGCTGGTTAGATCCATTTCAGTTGATTTTGCACTGAAAATTGCTCCCTGACTCTAGGCTGGATTGTCATAGTTGTCGCTGTTGTTCTTTTTTCAGGCGGAGTTTTTTGATGCAGGTGCTGTTGCTTATGGAATCTTCTCCCTGGTGCCCAGTGGTTCTCCAAGGTCCAAGTATGCCTGTTGTATATAATCTGCTTCTAGTAAATGTGACTGCAAAGGAAATTCTGATAAATGTACCCCAGACACCAGCTGGTGCTGGTACTTCTGAATATGCAGAGAGCCTGGAGCAATAGCTCCAAGGGTTTGAACCTTTGCATTCATGTCCATATGTTCTTAAATTGTCATTCTTCACCTTCTAAATCATAATCTTTGGAGCTGGCCCCATATTTTTAACTGTTTCTCTTTTGATCATTTCGAAGAAGCCCTCTGAAGTCTTTATTCCCTAATTTCAGAGTGTTTCTTGTGCTCTCCGGGTGAGAAAGTCCAGAGCTGCAATGATATCTATATTCCCTCTTGACAACTTTCAAGCTGCAGTTGGGAACTGCAAGTGCGAGAACTCATGGAATACTAGAAAAAGCATAGGGACCCCAATAAGTTAATTGGTTTGCCTATCTACTTAATTGTAACTGGGATTACTGTACTGAATGATTAATTGCCTTCATAGCTAGTTAATCACATATTTCAGTATCTTCAGTGTAAAACTGAGCTGCCATGCAATTTCATGGCAACAAGAATCCTTTGGCATACCAGCTCAGGTGTGGTTTGCTGGTGAGGAGGCATGGAGCTCTAAATGTCTTTCACACTCTTGCTCTTACACTCCCTGGGTTACAGGTCTGGTGTTAACCAGTTTTGTTCCATCAAACCCTACATAATTGCACTGACCAAACGTCAATCCACAGCACTTTAGTATTCGACAAGTTTATCCAAATATCCATCCTCCTTTTCCTTTAAGTTAAAGACTTGCTGTTCATCCCTTGGGAACACAAGCAGAGGAAGTACGAGTTATAGGAGATGGACACTGCCATTCCTGTGAAATGTACAGCTCTAGTCTTAGTGTTCACGAGGCAGGACTCCAGTCTCCTAGCTAACATGTCCATCAGACAGAAATTGTTTTCCTTGGTCTTCCCCAACAAGCAGGACTGAAAGCCACCTTTGGACTAGCAAGCTCTGATATAGCCACAGTTCAGCCTGATGGATAAGCACAGTCAGCCTTGTGTCTTTCCTCTCTTATAAGTATTTCTTTGCCTTGCTAAGGAGTTGTTTACGCAGGCAAAGTGACCAGCCAAGCTATAGCAGTATCATTATTTCAAGGTAACCAGTCCATTTCCTGAGTAGACAGGCCCTTAGACTAATCTTCTTGCCCGACCCACGGCCCCAGTTGCAGAAATCTTGGAACATGTTTTGGAGTCTTATTCCACTCCTAGATTATGAAGTCTGCCAAACCTTTTCATTTCGTTCAAGGCTTCCTGTCATTTGAGCCCTGGAACTCATCTGATTCCAGATCTTTTGCCCGTCGGCCAAGACTCTTCAGCCAAGCCACATACATCCTGCCACCAGGATGCTTCTGGTTTTGCCAACCTCAAAATCCTACTTGTTTCTTCCGTCTATGGATATCTAACCTTGTTCAAATGTGAGCAAACCGAGCAATGGACAGGTTGACGCCAAAATGCACGTTTGAAGTTGAACAGGTCTATTTCTTTTCCTCATTGCTAACTTTCACATAGATGGATGTAGAATCCCAGCTCCCGAGAGAATTGTGTGATAAAGGCACCTATACACTCCACTGTCTCTAATGTTACCTCATGAAATCAAGAAACCCTATCATTCCCTTTCAATCCTTAAGCCATTGGCTTTCTTGGCCACCAGGGCACATTGCTGGCTCATGGTCATCCTGTTGTCCACCAGGACTCCCAGGTCCCTTTCCCCAGAGCTGCTCTCCAGCAGGTCAGCCCCCAACCTGTCCTGGTGCAGGGGGTTACTCCTCCCCAGGGGCAGCACCCTACACTTGCCATAAACATAATATTTAACTGGTTTTGGCACAACCTCCCTTCTAGTAAAAAGGTTTTGCAAATAGATCATAAGAGAAATAGAAACACAAATAATGTATTTTAATTGACTTAGTGGAATTCTCAGTTTTAATTACTCTCATAGAGTATCCCTACTTTTTCTTTTTTATTTAATTAGATTCCCAACCATAATAGCAAGAGCAAGTTTAATGGAGATTTTAGCATTGTGGACAAGCATTATAAAAAAAAGACTGCAATAGACACACAAGTTCTACTGTATAGCAGTAATTCTTCTTGCTGTGTAAAGTTCAACAGTGGAAGAAACCCACTGCTCAAATGCTCTCAGGTAGTAAGTGCAGTAATTCCTGTAGCCTGCCAGCTTGTCCCTTCACTAGAGAAAAAAAAATATTGCCACATCAAGATCACAGTCCAGGCTATTTTCCTTACAAAGCTATATTATTGTCAGAGCTTTCTACTGCACCCCCAGCGTTTCATAAAGCTCCACTGCTGACTGCCACCAGGCGTAAGCCTGCCATCTAGGTCTTTCCTCTGTCAGCCTTCGGGGACCACACCAGTGAGCAGCCTTCCCTTGTCCTTCATAAGGATCTGCTTTCAAACAGGGCTGGCTAGCCTCACGGCCTAAGGGGGACCCACTTACTCTCCATTTGAAGTCAAGGAAGGCATGTCTCCCTGCTTCCAACCACGTCTTTCATCCTGCTCTACCAACCATTCTTTGGCAGCTCATTTTTCTCTACTGAGTGCTCAAGGTTGAAATCACGGCTGGGAAGGGCCTTGAAGACCAAAGAACTGACCTGGAACAAAGTATTGGAACTAAATGCTATAAAGATGAGAAACTGTGTGTCTACAGTACAATCTAGCCTTTTCCCATCTCAAGAAATTTTATATGAAAGTTAAAAAAAAGCTTTAATACTTTCAGACTTGAATACTGCTGATTTTGGGTGGTTTTTTTTTTGGTTTATTAAGAAATACACTTGCAGGTGAGGACTGAAATGTAGTTAATCCCATTCCCTGCCATTGTCAGAATGACTCTCTTCTCTGTGGTCTTGGGAACATAAATCATTCTCTGTTCTCTTCTTTCCTCAGAAACGTAAGAGTACAAGATGCAATGGCTTTCAGTTGATCTTCCCAAGAACAATGGGTATATGGGGTCACTCCAGCCGTACAATGAAACCCAATTAAACCTATTGTAAAGGCTTAAAAATACACCACAAAAGGCTACCTTTGAATTTTGGCACTTCTTATTTTAAGTTTCCTTTCATAAATTGGTATGTTATGTTTAATTAAATAAGGTTTGCTGGAAAACACACTTTTGATTTCATGAGAGCTTGGATATATTGAAATTGGGTTTTGGTTTTATTCAGAAGAGGAGGTAAAAATTTCTTATGAATATTTCAATACATTTCATTTTAATAATTCATTTTCTTATTAAAAATAACCAAAATCATAACATAGCATTTTGGTAAAACTATATTTTCAAAAAAAACCCTGTTAACTCAAAAGTCACTGAAATAATTATTTTACGCATCTACGCATGTGTCTAGCAGTCAGTGATAAACTAATCCCAGCAAATCAAATTTTTAAAATAGTTCATTAGCAACATAGATTCTCAATAACTTGCTCATAGCCCCATAGGTTTTTCAAAAAATTGTCCTTCTCCAACATAGGTTTGAATGGAAGAATAGTTGTACTGAAATTTGTTTATTTTTTATAACATTTCTGTGAATATAGAGGTGGCAATTTGAAAAGTTTTAAAACATGGATTGAATATTTTCACACTAATTTTACCACAACACTTTATAATTTATTAACATCCCACTTCATTAAACATATTCATATCCTAGTGTATGAATTTGGGAAAATTATAACCCCAGTAATTGAGATTTACGGAACAACTTAAGTGTAATTTGGATTTCATTGATCGTGGCAAATTCGGTAGAGGTATTTTTATTAGTTATATGAACAAGTTCAGTAAAAAATTTAAGTAAGCATCTTAAAAAATTGTGTAGGCATAGCAGATGCTGAAGACTAATACCCATTGAACAGAAGCTTCTCAGGCAACCATTGTCAAAATGAGGTTGCTTACCAGTATATTCAAAATAATGAGAGGAGTGAAAAAGGGAGGTGAACAAACCAAAGTTTGAGTGACCACAGCTGAGTTGTAATAAGGGTGAAACAACACAAAACTGAAACTTTCAATACCAGTGTTGCCTAAGGAAACATGCAGTTAGCAGGAAAAGGGTGTCTGTACTCAATTTAAGGCATAGGTGGATTTGGCTGAGTAATTGAAAAAAGAAGGAAAGGAATAATCACTAATTATTCTACCTCTGGCAGCTGTAAGCACTTTACTTTTACTACTTGTAGCTAGGAGCAGCACAAACCATCCTTGATCTGTGTACTGCTAATGCAGTTGCATTGCTTTCTGAACAGTTTGCAAAGTGTATGTTGCTACCTCTGACACGAGTGGTCCTGATGAATCCCATGCACATGAGTACCTACAAGTCCTGTCTTTTAGCAATTTGTTGTATTGGGTGCAGGATGCTTGGTGGACACTGGTTTGATCAATATAGGAAACAATTTGTGGGAAAATGAATCCTAGCCCAATTTGATCAATCTAGAAACCAGGAGAGCAGTGTTTCATAAATAAAAAAGTGTCCTGACCTGCACTACTGTCCTTCAACCCAGTGTTTTTCAGCCCAGCCATTTTGTCACTCAGGTTTGGTTGCAGAAGTGAAGTCAGCATAACAACAGAAATGTTGCTGAAGGCAAAGTAAGATTTTTCTTGAAGATCAAAGGCTTCCTGTAGTGCAATCTGTACCTGAAAAAGACTACATACACACCCTAAGCCTGCACCTTTCTGATTCATTCCTGTTTTAGGGAACTGCTCGCTCACTATCATCTAAACAATATATGTCATGAATCATTCATTTATTCCACTCAAATGAATGGAAAGCTTTCCCTCAGCCACAATGGGGTTTGACTCAAACCTTGAGGGCCTGATGCATCTACTCTTTCTTGCACTGAGTGGTGCTTCACTTTGGATGTAGTCCCACTGACCTCTTTAGCAGCCTCTGCCACCTCTTGCTCATCTCAGTCACTGGATTGTTTCTCTTCCAGCCACATGGGCTGGAAGCACAGCCTGCTTCAGGAGCACAGTGGGGAGAGAGGAGTATCCTTGCTGGTTTTCAGTATGGCCCCCTTTGGTCTTAATTTTACAAGCAGGGGCAGGATGCTTCCCATCTCTCCTCCTCCGTGACCCTTTTTCTTATCTAACCTATGAAGGCAAGCCATCAAATGCTTCAGCACACAAAGCAGCAGGATGAGCAGAGTTTACGGGCTGCCTGTTGCACTCGTTACGGTTTTGTGTGCGTTTTGAGATCGTTCTTTCTGAAAGACTATCCCCTTCCTGCCACATCTCTAGACCAACTGAAAAAAAAATCTATTTCCTTCTAGGACCGCTTGCACTTTGCTCTTTAACAGAAGAATCCCATCAATCCCTCAATTCAGAAAGGATATTAATCTGGGGAACAATGTCCCATGGGGTCCCAATCACCTTTTTACTGTTTTTCAAGGTAACAAGTGCCCTTCATTCCAGTAGTAGAGTGGATCCCCACACTGGAAAGGCAACACTTGCTGAACAGAACAGAGCGCCTTGTTGGGGCTTGAGGCCACACGAAGAAATAGCCTTATAAGGACAACTGCAAATTTCACCACTGTTTAAAAAGGAAACTGTATTTCTTTGAAATTGCTTTGTCTCATGCAAATATGTAGCCACAAGCATATGTGTAAGTGAAGACTGTATACATGCAAACATGTATAACTGTAAGCAGTATACCTGCTAGCCCAAATAACTTGTTGAAAAACGGTAAGAGAATACACGTGCAACAGACCTCAGTTGGCTCGCTTAATGCCCTACTGGAAATACTCAGAGACCCAAGTGATGCACATGCTATATGAACCCCAAGCACAAAAGAATAGAAAACTCATCAGCCAGTCAAAGTAAGTTGATTTTGGCTGGGCTACTAAAGAACATTTGATAAAGTCAAGGTTTTGGCAAGCTCTAGGCTCCTCAATCCAAGCTCAATATAGTGTGGATTGTTCTACAGAAATGAAGGGATTGCCTGTTCTATTTTGGCCAAATAGTTCACAGCATTGAGTATTAGTAACACTTGGGTTTAAGAGTGACTGTCATCCTCATGGTGTTAACTCCCACAGAGGCCCTCAGATTCCTCTGTGTTTAGATCTTCCACTGCACAGTGAGTATCTGATCCCATGTAGGTTTTGCTTCTGTTGTTTAGATGTGCATTTTAACTCATTCCCAGTTCAATCTATTTTGGTGGGGGCTCAGGGGAGGTGGTGGTGCTCAGGCTTCCAGAGATGAATACAACTGGTCTGGCTGGAGCTGAAAATTTGAGCTATGTTCAAGTAACAGTGAGTGACTTGACGAGATGTGGTTCTCTGATACCACATTCAAAGACTTCAGTTTTAAAGCTCTGTTCTGGGGTGCAGCAGGTCAGATATCTTCTGTTGGATTTACTGTCCTGTAAGCCAGCTGTGTTCTATGTGTAAGGATGGAGTGAATTGAATGGAAGCCCCTTCTGGCCAATCATGTATGACACAGAGTGTATGGACAAATACAAGTACATAACCTAATTCTCACAGCATATAGTAATATATTCAGGTTTGTAGAGTCCTGTCTTCAGTATTTTCTTCAGAATCTGTAAGACTGTACTACGGAAAGATGTCTCTGTAGCAATTCTGGACCCATATTCCTTCCTGAAGAATCTGATATCGGTCGTTGTAAGACATAGGATCAGTCTGACCTAACATGACAAATCTTCCATACCTCAGGTAATAGCGTATTTTTTTCACTTGACAGTTCTGATGAATGCTTAAGGAAGATGGAGTCTTGATCTTGCCTGATGGTGTTAAAATAAATAATATTAGTTAAAAAAAGGAAACAAATTAAATTCCAGAGTCTTGGAACAGAGTCTACAACATCTCTACAGCATGATTTTCTGCATTAGGAACACCACTGACATACAAAACTGATCTATATGTTAAGCTAAGCCAAAGTAGGCCTCAACTTTTCCACAGAAGTTACACAGCCTTTCTTATGCCTTGTTATTTATTTAATCAGGAGCGCTTATGTTTCAGATTAAACTCCTTTTCTCAAACTCTCAAAACTGAAGAACATGTCCTTTTGTACCTATAGGTAAGGCTGAGATATAGGCTAGCAAGAGGGGCCTTGTGGTTTTATTTTACTAGGCAGCTAACAAGCCAGGCGTCTCTTCAGAGGAGGAATCTGAGGCATCCTTGTGATGGAAACACGAGCCATCTATGTTTGCTGTGGGCACACTGGCAGTGCTGTGGAGAACAAGTGCGCATGGATCAGCATTTACATTCCCACATCCTTGGCCAGTATGTAACAGTGTGGTGACACTGGCTCCACTGGAGCTGGCTTAATTGCAGTGGTTAATGGAGTGCCTGTTCCGCTGCAGGAATCCAGGTGTGCATGGGCAGTCATGCCAGCAATATACAATAATTCGTAATTCCAGAAACTTCTGTGCAATGAAGGCTGTATTTGCATGCTTTGCCTATTGATTAGGTAAGAAGCTTTATACGTTAAGGATTGAAGGTCTAACTACTTTGCTCCTCTCACAGAAGCCCTGTGATGAACTCCCATTTTTTATAGGCCCATCTTGAGTTTTTCATAAATTTATAATGTCAGATAGACCATCATTTTCCCTCGTGACTTTTTAATAAAAAATTTGGAAATTCTACAAGATGAAATCGTTCGCATGAAGTAAGCACTTAAATCTAGACTTGTCAGTCCTTGTTAGCTGAATTCCAAACTTTCTTTATTTTTAATGAAAAGTTAACATTTTTCAAAACAAGTGGAATATATTGTCTGTGATTACTTTTTTCATGAGTGAAAGAAAGAAAATTATGAACAGTGATCGTATAAACATGTTTTAAGTTTTGGAATGTAAGCATTCAGAAAAAAAGAGGCTTCAGCTTTTCATTAGCATGAATACCAGATAACTAAATAAGAGTGTCTCTGTGCTTCCCACTTGATTTAACCTCCTATTACCTAATTTGATAGCAGAATATAAAAATTTGAAGCATATATTTTGCATACCATGTATAAACAGAGGAATCTCATGTATCATAGTGAAGTTCCGTATATCTTTAAAAGAACAAGTCCTAGGGGGAGGTGGGTTGGGGAAAGGTGGAATGGAAAGACCAAAAAATGAATTGCAAGTGCTATAAGCAAAGAAATAGTTGGATGGAGTGGTAAAAGGATATAAGAGTTGAAGTCTGATCCAGAGGAAAAGGATTTTAAAGCTCTCTTGTGCCCTCAAGATACTTCGCTTAATGAAGAAAAAAGTCCTTCATGAGTGGCAGAAATAATGAATTTTGGTTTTCAGCATCTCTTTCCTGTGTGTTTTTTCCCATCTCTAATAAAGGGTGAGGTTATTAGACACTCTTAGAGAGAGAGGAGGGAAACATACACTCAATTATATGAATGCCTTCTTGACGGAAAAAAAGGGCTGAAGCTATTGTAAAACCTGTGGAAGCAGAGCAGAGCCAAAGCTAAGAACACTGGGGAACCAAATAAAACGTCCTAGGTAAAATTATGGCCTGCTGATGTGAATGACAAAGATTTCATTGACTTTACAATTCTGAGCTTTCATCCCTTTTTTCAATTGTCTCCTTAAGGTAAATAGCTCTTTCTCTTTTCTGTGAGGGTAAGATATGAAATGTTTAATAATTTTTTGGTTCTTGGTTAGCCAAGATTTCCCAGCTATCTGGGGATGAGTGAAAATAATCTAAAATTAAAAAGTGCCCCAGCTATGTGGATGGGCAAAGACACTAGCATTATCTCAGGGTGAAATATCAGAAGGCTGCAGTGCTGGAGGAGAGGCTTAGCACATTGACTTTTCTGTTAAAAAAAATAGTACTTCTGATGATGCAGTGATAAAGCTAACATGGTTATGAAGGCAAGTGACTACAGACTTTCCAAGCTTAAGGATTAAGGTTTTAGGTTAAGCAGTCCTTCTGGACAGAAAGGGGGAAGGATTAAAAATTAGAAGGAAGATCAAGTGCCTCTGTTCATAATATGGGTGATAGGTAAATTGGAAAAAGCACTGTTAAAATATTTTGCAGTTGGAACATCAGGGTGAATGGACATGCAGGGCCACATGGCAAAGAGTGAGTCCTCATACGTTAAATCCCAGCTGTGTGATAAGGAGTTTTCACATGACATGAGGCTAATCTGTTTACGGCAGTGATGCAGATGATCTCATGGCTTGTTTGTTTTTGCTTTTGTTTTGTTTTTCTTTGGGGTAATAGACTGGCATAATCCATAGATCTGAATCTGCAGAAAAAAAATTAAAAATCTCCTTCTGCTTCTCAATCCTGCAGGCATACTCAGAGTCCTCTCTGATCTCTCAGCAAGAAAGGAATGTTCCTTCAGAAAAGAAAGAAAAGGAAATCTGCCTCATTATGTATGCCTCCAAATTTTTCAATGGCCAAAAAGTGGACAATACAAGAATCGTTTTGGTGTTGATGATTAGCCATTCTTCTTTGTTCTGCTGCAGACACAAACACAACGTCCACCTTCTTCCTCTTACACTTGTTTTGCATAAAAGTTACATTTTCACAGAAATTGATTTTATTTTTTGATAGAACTTTAAAAGCACCCAAGGTATTTTTATTCTTCACATCCCTTCTTTACACAAAAGCTGTTACAGAATTTGTTGTGGGTGGGGGAGTGAGGAATGATATGGGAAATCTTTCCTATCATCTCAAATATTTACGGGACTTGAAAAATTAATATTCATTTGCATAGTGTTATAGAAAATAAAAATAGGAACATTTAAATTTCTGTTACAAGGCACAGTGAATAAACTATGACTTTTGGGGAAAAATAGAACGCTACAGAGGCTGAGTTATAATCAGCTCAGCAGAGGTCATAGCAGGTTGATCCAACATCCATCCTCATTGAGGTCCCAGTTCCATGCAGCATTTAAATGCATGCTTAATTTTAATCACATACATAAGTCCTGCATGACCTTAATGTTAAGCACGTGCTTGAGTGCATTGCTGAAGTACGGATGGAGAAATGGTTTCATGAGTGCTGGAAGCAAGAAGAAGAAAGAGCCCCTTGCTGTAGGTCTCACTTCAGGATCAAAGGCTGTAGTGTTAGTTCTGAAGCAGGAAATGCCCACATAACACTGTGAAGCAGAGAACAAGGGTAAACAACTTGTAAGTTGTGCTTGGTGTGCTAGGAACTTCAAAACATGCTCCACAGGTTGATAATGCTCTTTTCTTCTCTATCAGCTATATGCAATTCTATGGCCCTCATTCTGTGAGGACTTACAGTTGATAGCTGACGACTTCAACGGGAAAGATAATCATGGCTTGAAATTCAACCCATGCTCCACTTTTGCAGAATACAAGTCTACACACACTGCTTACTGATAAAGGGTTAAATTTTACCATCTCCTATGGTAAACCCATCTTTTCTTCAGACTTTGCTGTCATTCTTTTGATTTTAAGTAAGTTTTCATTCTGATATAAGTGAAAAAGCCCACCCTCCTAATTTAGGATAAAAGTCGATGAGAGTTTTCCTGTTAAGATCCTCAGACTGGTATTAAGGTTTCTCAATCATATTCACTTGCCAGTGATACTGAACTGCTAAAAGTATCTTGATACTTATACCTGGATTTTGGCAGCTCTGCTGCTTCCAGCAAAGCTGTGTTCCAGAATAGGGATAGTCACTTCTACTTATTTACTGGCATCGTTTTGACAATTAAACTGAACTCTGGGGAGATAAGGAAGCATGTTAAATGGGGTCCTAACATCAGTATTGTATTAATTGGGTCAACTCCCCTTCTATTTGTATCACTAACCTGCCAGTGAGACTTCAATAGAGTTTACAGGTTTAATGGGGAAAAAAAATGGATCAAACAGCCGAAAAAATGAAAACGCAGTGTAGGAGAACCGCCCTAAGAAAAGATGTGGGCTTTCCTAGTGCAGTGCAGACTGGCAACCAGCCCAGTTTTCCCTCTCTGTAGTTCATGTGTCTCCTGCACAAACAGGTCTGCTTCTCCATCCATGCCAGGGGGAAGAAAAAGACCCTCCTTGCCTTTCTTGTAAAAGTCATCAGGGTAAGGACTATGGTGAGCCCCATAAAATTAATTTTTATCTACTGGTACATTGATGGTGAAGGAGGAGCTAAAGTGCTTCACTGTTCACCACCATTTTGCTGTGACTCCTGACAATGGGGCTGGCAGCACATAGACTTCTTTAGCAATCCTGCTGTTTGGCGTCAGCCAGAAAGCGTATTCATGACTTGAGCAGATGTTTCTGCTTTTAGGAATCAGTTGTTTCCTCTTTTCCAGAAGCACATGCCAGCACACTCAGTATCTGGAAACCTGCTGCTTCACAGTAGGTCCAGAGTCTAAACTGCTACTTTACTAGAAAATGGTAATAAAGCAGTTTGAATTGCTTTTCATCCTTCATGCTCTTAATGACTTTCAGGTTCATATGAGACCAATCAATTAATCCTGCTTCAGACCTAGAGGAATGGGATGTTTCTTACCCTCTGAACAGGAAAGAAGCCCATAACAGAGATTACCAATCTACTTATTAAGACTTATGTCAGCAGTGTAGTCTAACAGAGCCTCCAGCTGAGGTTGGGACTACAGATTTGCAATCTTGTATAAGCCTAATGTTCACTAGTCATATGCTAATTAATTGCTAAATCACAAAAGGCAAATCATAATTATTGTTTCAGGTTAGTAATTTTCCCTGACCTGATTGCATGCTTGCTGTTTTGCAGAATTAAGGAATAAGGCTCATTTAGGAACATTTACCTGTATAACCTATGTTTCTTGTTCTGTTTGTTCTTGTTTTCTGGTGCTGAAAAATTCTCTTTGATTTTAAAATATCTTGCCCAGATTCTGCTACCCTTCATTCTGGGAGATCAATCAAGAAGTAGGATAGTAACAATGAGAGTACGTAGAGTTGAACTGATTATGGCTCTGGTCCTGCAAAGGTTTTCAGTGGACTGAATATACCACGTGATGGCCAGCCACACCCAGATAAATTTGTGCAGATCAGGTACATGCCATTTCTGGTTTCAGAACTTCTTTCTAGAGGCAATCGGGCTACTTATACAGCAAACCTATGGTTTTCTATCATCTGTCTTTATTTGCTGGATGTAGTGCTAGCACTTGGTAAAAAGTTTCTGCTGTAGTTGTAATTGGTGGACGGAAGCACAGAAATCATTAAATGCTCTTCCAAAAAGCCCATTGAGGTCAGAAGCAAAGCTCCTGTTGATCTCAGGCGTACAAAGTAAAGCTTTCATTTAATAATTGGTAATGGCATATTTGAAAACTACAGATGAAAGAAAACTTCTCCAGTTCTTTTGTCACCTAGTTCTGTGCATCCAGAACTCTCAGTGGAGTCAATGGGACATCAGGAAGCCTTCTGGCTCGCAGTCAGGAATATTCACACATTAGGGCTGGCTGACATGTGGCTGAAGTCATGAGGATGCAGAGAATACTGCTTTGGCTCAGAAAGCTCCTACCTAGCTTGCTATCTAAAACTGTCCCAACCCATCAAGCCTAACGTGTTTAGATTTCTTCCAATCGTTACTTGTTAGTAGTGTGGTGAGAAGGTTGACTTGGCAGCTTTGAAATGACAGTCTAGAAATTGGAGTAATTTCCTTGCTAGGATTAAGGTAGTTCTGGCAATCAGGAGAGATGAGTCTGATGCATAAATTCCTAGTCTGAGGTTATCTCACCAACAAACAGACATTGATCTGCCCACTGTTACTGGACAAGGTCACATCTCAAAGATTTTGATGTCTGCACTCAGTCAGCCAGTTCTCAGGACTGTTGCTCCCTGCTGCTTTGTGTTTTCTGGTTTTAAACTGAGACTGCTGAGAAACCACCACTGGTAAAGGACAGCTGTATGGGTTCTTGGAGGAAGAAAGAAAACCAAGAGAAAAAGAGGCTGCAACTCCTGTGCAGTGGATGACTCAGGAACGCTGAGGGAATTTTCTAGCAAGCGAGAAGCTGCTACAGACCAAAAGGCATTTGTGTTCGGTTCCCTCCACCCTGCTGTAACTCTAGCCCGCCAACGAATCAACACAGCAGACATTCAGTGGTACTGGCCCGAGCCCAGGTCTCCATGCCAGACTCCTAGCACACCTGTTAAACAGATTCCTTTCACCCAGCTTTCAGCTAACGTTTCAGCTGTAGCTGGTGATAGGTTCAGCCCACTGCCAGCCTATGGCTGCTAGCTGCAGTCATCACCCATCACACTTCAGCACTCACCATGGCACCAGCATGTCAAAACCAAGCAAAAAGCGCTATCGCCCTGAACTGTATAGGATAATCCACCCGATGGGTGCAATATTAAGTGCACAGGGAACGCATAGTTGTGTTGGTTTTGGCCAGTGCTAAAGGAAGGGTGATGGCAAACTCCCCAGCATGCTGAAACACAACATCTTTACAGGTTCTGCCTTCTGTCTTTGGCACTCTGTCTGTCCAGGAGTGTGCCCTGAGAGCTCTCTGCCCAAGCACCATGCCATGCTGTGCCATCCCACCTGAAGATGGTGAGAGCTTCATGGACTGGTTAAGTGCTGCGGAGAGGGATGGTAGCTGGTGTTGGCACGTCTCTTCCTTTCCAGATGCTCAGCAGGGGCACTGTGAAGTCTGCTCTCCTGAAGGACTACTGACAGCGTTAGAGGGACATGTCCCTGGAAGGTACAGAGTTGTGAAAACATGGAAGCAGAGTGCAAGGGGCAAGGCTTTCAAGGGGAACGTGCAGTTTACCTCCCTTCCCTCACTGCTGAGCCAAGTAGCTTTGAAGTTTAAGTTTAGAGTCTGGAAATAGGAGTTGGTTTAAGCTTATCATGAACTTCTTAAGAAAAGAAGACAGGAAAGGAGACAAAGGGAGAATAGGAGAAGTAGCAGCGTATGCGTGAAAGGACAACATGGGTTTCAGCTGCCTTTTGAGCAGGCTATAACATTGTAAAAGGCACAACCTCTGCCACATAATGCACATATGGATTAAAGGAAGTAGACAGTGGTACGATACTCCCGCTCCTCTCTTTTAGCGTCTCTTTTTCACATGTCTGTAAATGCATATGGAGGGTTTGCACCTTATTTTTTTACGAGGAAATTGCAGGTTTGCCCTAATTAGTTTTGGTCCAATGTTGTGATACTACAAGGATGAAACTGGATTCTCCAATAGTCTCTGGATGATGTCCACTGCTGGAAAATACATTGGAGTGTTCCAGTAGAAAGTTCTCATAGATATAGAAATAAGCATTTTCATCTGAACTTCTGGCTTAGAATCAGGACTTTTGGAAACCTCAAGGAGAAAGAAAATGTCAAACATCAGGATTCCACACACAAAGGAAGGATGGCTTATCCCATCTCAATATGTAGCTAGGTATGTCAGTGTTTGTAGGTAATTTTTTCAAGTACTGCTGCTGAAGTCAAAGTTGGTCTTTTTTTTTACAGACCTAGAGATAAACCCACAATATGTGCAATTCACACATCACCCAGTGATGGGTAAGATTCACAGCTACTTCATTTCAGGCATCCCCATCTGACAACACACTTGGAGCAGAGGGAGTTATGGAGGTTCAGTCTCTCCCCAAGAAGCTACAGGGAAGGCATTACCCAGAGTAATTATGAAGGAATCTTAGACTTCTCTCCTAATCTTGATCCAGCTGAGTTCTTGATACTGCTACAAGTTAACAGGGCTAGAACTAGCTCTAAAATGTCTCTTTTGAATGCTCCTTTCTTGCATTAGGACCTATTCTCTCTCTGTGGTTGTTTAGTGTAGTGGCTGTTCTCTCACATGGAAAATGCATTGCTTGTGCAGGCTTCGCTGAGGTGAAATGGAGGTCTTATTCTTTTAGTTAGCAAAGTCATGTGTGAGATGTTCACTCTTAGCTGTGCTCAAGGACAGTGCTAATTAATTTTTGTAATGGTCTTTTTTAGACGGAGAAGTTGGTGACAGCCATAATGTATTCATGGTGCTATGCAGCTTTGCATGGCATGTCATACTGGCCTGCAGCAACTGGAAGTCGTTATTTTGTTAGGAAAGTGTAGAGACCAAAACTGATAACACACAGTGACATACAGGAATCTGCTTATGTTTGGCGAAGATAATGCACATCAGCAATGGGAACTGCAGATGGCTAAGAGCTCTTATTTTCCTCATGCCTCATCCTCTGTCATAGCTCTCCTGATGTGGGTGTGTTTGACTTCATAAGAAGATGTTTACAGCAAGTAGAAATTATTTCCATACATTCATATTGTTCACGGTTAATACAATCACAGAGAGCTATGTTTAAGAGCTTTCTCCATGGTTCCTAAGAAAAGACATGACAATATAACCAGGTCTGCTCTTTAGGGATGAAAGCTCAAAGTCACATCTGCTCTCATTAGGTTCAAATTTGGCTATGCTGAACACATGCCATCATCACTATCATTTCCATGGCAACACATTGCAATATTATACTATTCAAGTCATGTGACAGAAGGTCAGGCTGAAAAGAAACCTGGGCTGGGAGAAATGAAGCACTTGTGTCTTCAGTAGTATTAATAAACAAAACAGCTACCAGCAAAGTAGATTGGCCTTTGTATAAATATTCTCTTCCTCAAGCTTGCCTGAATGAAAAAGCTGTTCTCTGGCAATCTGTCTATCATTTTGGTCTGACTCAGGCTATAGGCTGCTTCTTCTTCGCCTATGATCTCTCTACAGCCGGAGTGCTGGGTTCCCACAGAATTGTTGGGGGTGATCTAGTTTCATTTTGCCTGGTTTCTGTCAAATTAAAAAAGAAGATATCTTGGGGAACCAGGCAGTCAGCTTCATGCAATTCATGAGAGTTAACCTCTCTCTTCAATTGATGAAATGCCATAAATTATGTGCTTTATTTTTTCATAGATAAAGTTGGCTGTTCTATTCAAAGAGAAGGGAAAAAACAAATGTTTTAATCTGAAGGAATATAGTAATAGTTTGAGTTCCTATTAGCTTTTAAGAATATCTAGATTAAATGAAAATTAAGATGAGAGATAAAAAATTCGAAATTAGGATTGTTGTTCTTGCTCATGCAGCCCTGAGGTCAGTAAATGTCCTTTCTCCGATTTCAATGGGCTTTATCAAGACCTCCAATAACATCCTGATTCTTCCCCATTAGAGACAAGAAAAGCAACATGAATATCACCGTTTGCTACATCTGGACAATTTCTTAGTTTGAGAAGGGCAAGCTGAGGACACTATCATATTAGTTTCACTGTGAAAATCCAAACCCATAATTTCGCGTCTTGTCATTGTAAATACAGGGAGAATCACTTTCAAAGACAATGCTGGCTAAGTTTCTATTTCAACAATTAAAGCAAAAGTTAATTAATTAGCATATTTCATATCTTTGAAGTACAGGTTATACTGAAATTAACCAGAGAAAGCAAAATCTGCAAAGGTATAAAGGGGAAGTTAAGCTAGCAAACACATGGTTTTGGTTTTTAAAATTCTGCCCCTTCCTATTATTTCAAGGGCAATCTTTCACTTATACTACCATTTCCCGGTGAAAGAAGGATGCATGGAAAATTGTGGAAAAAGCATTAATTGACTATGTCCGTTTCCACTCTATGCATTTTAAAAAAGCCAAGCAAAAAACCCCAAAGATGCCCAACAGCCACTGAGAAGCAACATCCAACAAGATTTGATTTGTAAACCACAGATATCAAGAAAAAGGGCTCCCTTTGATTTTAATGGTTGGACTGGTTTCATAGCGTTCCATTATGAAACATGATGCAAATCAAGATAAAAAGAGTTAATGCTTCTGCATTTCTAATTGGAAAATATGAAACTGCAGTCTTTTTTCAGTATGTTGGTGGAAAAGCCACACTTAGTCTTATCAGCCTGTATTTTTTATAAAATGGAATTAGCATCACTCAGCCTTAGAGAAAACTTCATTAATACCAAGATGGGAGAAGAAGCTATTTTTTTATTCATTTGTGCAGTCTGTTGTCAAATTTTTAATACCATTATGTTCTATAGAACCCTAACAGCCTAAATATGTAAGATAATAAGTAGATATAGAAAGATAGAATCATTTGGGTTGGAAGAGATCTCTGGAGGTCATCTGGTGGTTCAGTATCCTCCTCAGACCATGGCCAGTTATATCAGTGTGCTCCAGGTCTTGACCAGTTGAATTTTTAAGATCAAGGGCAGAGGTCCCACAATCAGCTCTGGGCCTCTGTTCCGGTGTCTGACTACCCACAATAAGATTTGTTTTTTCTAAATATGTAATCAGAACTTAGCCTGCTACAGTTTGTATCCACTGCCTCTCATCCTATTGCTATACAGCCCCAAGAAAAGTCTGGCTCTATCCTCCCTATACCTTTCCCTGAAGGCTGAAGACTGCAATAAGGTCCCTCCTTAGCCCTCTCTTTCTAACACTCTGCAAACATAAGACCGAGCAAAGTTACTGACAGGAGAGATCTGGAAATCATATGCAAAAGATACCTGCTATGACATCTACTCAGCATTATTTGCGTGGGAGAAGAGCCTAGAAACACCAGTTAGAAACACTCTGTGCTGGGCACAGAAGAGAAACTATAGCTGCAAATATAGCTGCAAACTATGCAAATATTTTGCAGCAATGGACCGACAATAACCAGATGGGATAGGAAATAAAGTACAAGAGAGTGAAGCTGTGACCCCATCAACCCATTGTGACATCACTGGGAGAAATCAAGATGGTAGCAGAAGATCTTACAAGTCATTAGAGTTTTCCTCCTGAAATACCAAATCAGGTTGCCAGAGCTATAAATACTGTATCCAAGGGAAAAATAGAGGGGTCCTATACACATGAAGATACCAGCTGACCCTCCTATCAAAGGGCCAAAAGCATTACTCGTATAATACATTACTAATTATTCATATTATACATTACTAATATGTCTTGGCTTAAGTGTGACTAAACACCTTTGGGCAGCTCTCCACTCTCAGACCGCTTGTTAGCAAATCCGGGTAGCTTCCTATTTGAATTGGTCTGTTCACAACAAGGAGTCTTGTAATAAACTGACGGTGTAACTGGAATTATTAAAACTGTCAGTTGTTTTTTGTTGGGTTTTTTTTTTTTAACCTCTCACATTAGGAAGAATCAAAGAGAATTATTGTCATGTATCCACGATCAGACACATCAGACAATTAAACCTACATGCAAGGAGGAGAGTGCCTTGAACTGAGACAATAAGGGCGGAGCCTGTGTCAGATCTTGGGTCCCATTTGCTCTAGCAGCCTTTGCCATAATTTAAGAAACATCACCAGTCAGCAATATGCAGGAGAAGAGCTGCTGTCAGTGTAACCCACAGTACTGTACATTCAGTAATTACCTGCCTTACTGCTAACTACAGAGAGAACTGAGTTTGTTAATGCCAAATCAGAGTTCTCCACTTGAATTACAGTTTCTCCCTGTGCGCAAATTCTTTTTTGGAGGTGACTCCAAACAGATCATGAAAATATACGCATCTGAGGCTAACAAACAAAATCCTGTTAGCTGAATAGCAGCCAGGACGTGAGAGGAAATTCTTTTTCCTCTGGATATGTTCACACGACTATCTTTTTGCAGCATTGAATGCTAAGAGGGGTTGCCTTCAAAAGAAGTTCTGGGCCTAAATTAAATTTCTTATCTTCATGGAATTAAGGAAAGGAAAAGTGTAAAATTAGACCTCATTCTCCTGCCTTCCTTCACCCTCACCTCAAATATTTTTCTTTATCTCAAGGTTTCTTCTTTTAGTTTAACTTTTTCTGGAGAACCTTTTTGCAATTTATACTTACTTCCGCATTTCTTCTTTTTTTTGAGCACATGTTTGCTGGAGTGGACACATTTCCTTGTGCATTGAGCTTGCTTCTGCCCACTGCAGAGAAGTTTCCACATATACTGGAAGGAGATTATTTCCTGCTTTGTCCTGTTTACAAACACTACTAGAACCAGAAACCCAATCCACTGGTAGAGCTAGGACCATAGTCTGCAGATGTAGTGGACTCAAAAAACTAAGTCCAATAACTTTGGGATACAGCATATGAAGGAACACATAATGGAAGACACTGCATGATCCTCAGTTTATTTTGATGCTAATACAACTGATACAGAGAAAGTAATTAATTGAATAGATATGGGAGATTTGATTTTGATATTAGAGATCAAGTTCACTTTCTGATCATTGAAGACACTGATCAATGAAGCCAACTTTGACTCTCCAGTGCTGGATACTTAATTAAGCTGCTTGCCTAGAGCTCATGGGATTGCTGGACTTTTTCTCTCATAAAATTCCAGTGGTCAGCTACAACATCCTCCTTTGCCCTCTTTGCTTGGCACAATGTGGAAGCTCTCAATATGTCATCTATCCATAAAAACGGGAGGTACGATCCAGCCAGCCTGCAGCCCTGGAGCAATGCTGGTCATCCTGACTTCACAGCATGTGGCATAGAACTAGAGATAACTGAGGACGAGATACACCTCCTTTCTGGGAGTTACATGCCACTGTTCCAGCACTTTATCTCATAGAGGGAAAATACAGTTTTAGACAAAATCAAACACTGTTCTGCCTGGTTGCCTCACCATTCTTGTTCCTTTTTGGCCCTAGGCATCCATTAAGAAGTTCAGGATGTTCCCTCCTCTACTCAAGTCCTCTTCTGAATTGTGCAGCAGCTTCTCTGCAGCCCATCCAGTTTCCTTCTCCCTTGGCTGATCTTGCAAGTAAACAAGAAGTACCTACCAAGTAAGTACATCTTGCTCAGGGGTCCTCATCTTGGAGCTTCTTCTCCAGTTCCTCATCCCTTATGTGTTTTTTTTAGAGTGCTGTATTGATACTTGGCTTCTTTCTTCTGGCTCCAGGAAAATTCCACTGCCTGGAGCCTGCCCTCAGCATGGACTTGTGGCCTCAGCCATCTCATTGCATTACCAATGCTTTCACATAAATGGAAGATGTTTAACTTGATGATCTCCCATTGTTAACCATGTTTCACCCCCCTGTGCAATTTCAGTTCAAAATGGTGGTTAAAAACATGGCCAGGAGGGATAAATGCCTACTTTCAAGTCAGGGTTTCAAGTCTGCCAGAGAAACTCCTGCATTATCAAGCAGAATCAATAAGAAGTTCAAGCTACTTCCAAATATACAATTGTGCCAGTAGATTCTGGTTCACATTTGATTTCAGAGAAGGTTTTCTGAATTGACTAAAGGCCACATAATTAAGTTAATAGCTAATAATCTATATATGTAGTTTAAAAGAGGTTTTTAACAAATACCTAGATGAAGCTGATAAAGCATCTTGAAGAAAGTTAATTAGGTCTTTCTCTTCAAAGCTCATTTTCTGAGTATACTGGTGTATCATAGCTGGAAAGTGTCTTGGAAGGCCTTGCATATCTTCCATAGTTAAATAAATATTACAGCTTTCAAGACTATTTCAGACTGGAGAGCACCTTGGAATTTACTTATAAATTTCATCAAGTTCAGTTCTGTCCACCATGCTCGGTTCCTCCCTTCACCTATTTTTTTCCCCTCTTTTTTCTTTTTTTTCCATAAATTAATCTTTTGGATAAACTTTTAGGTCATAAATTTAAGAGCAAATAATTCAAAATCTCCACCGTGAGTTTTTCAGAATTGCATAGCAATGGCGAAATGATGCTCTCATTGAAGTCAGTGGTAAAACCTCCAGCAACTTCAAAAGAAGCAAAGTTAAGCCAACACAGAGTCCTTATTAAACCCCCACCTTTATTACTTTAAAAAGAAGGGGAAGTTTAAAAGGACTAACTAAGGAAATTCAATGCCCAAATCCCATTGTAATTCAATAGGAATGGGGCGCCAAATTCCCTCAGGCTGCTTTGCAAATTCTCTCCCACAATGGATGCCAAACTGGCTCCCATAATGAGCCAGTCATCCTGTAATGTCAGAGGGTCAAGGTGATTGCTGGGTGGTGATACCTGGCTGTAGCTGAAATAATGCAATACTGTGGAAGTATTGTGTTCCCATTGCTGTCATCTGGATGAGGTTAGAATCTGGATGAGGTTAGAATCATCTGCATGAGGTTAGAATGGATTAGGAATGGCCCAGTTGAAGACAGGAGAGGATGGGTCTGGTTGTTAAGTTTAAGAGGGCCATTTAGTATCTCCAGGATGCTTTGCTGCCACCTCTATGGCTCTCTGAGCCCTACAGAGGGAAACAGGGCAAGGAACTTACAAGGAAGATTACAGAGTCTTGAAGCATTGGTTTAAGAATTTCTCCAAAAGATCAAATGGTGTTTTTTTATGGTTGTCTCTCCAGGTCAAGTAAAGACAAAGCTGTAACTGCTTTCGCAGCTATCTATCCCTTGAGCACACAAGCCAGGAGATGTCAAATCTTCCTCTCCACTGGCCATCAGGCTGGAAAAAGCACTCCTTCTCCCGCTGCAGCAAAGATTTGGAAAACTACATCTAGAAATGGCAGAGTCTCCACCCCATGCTGAGACCTTCCACACCACCACCAGTCCTGCTCTTGGTCCTGCAGTGTTTGCAGCAGAAATAGGGACCAGTTTACTTGTCATTCACAGCCTGGTGTGCCAGCTCCCTCTAATGCTCTGTCTGCATGTAAGAATATTTGCCTAGAATAGCAGAAGGCTATAAAGCTACTTTGGGGAAAACAAGTTCACTTGACTTCATACACAAAGTTCTAATTTCTCTAAAGGAAAAGGCCCACAATAGTTCCCACACTGGCATCAGTCAAGAAGTCGTTTATACTGAAATTTGTTCATGCTTCCTTCCTCTTCAAAACATGAGCTCTCTCCCAGAAATTAAAATAAAACCATCCTTCTCCTTTTCCCCCAGTGTTAAGATTGGTCAGCTTCATGGGCTGAACCAGGCATTTTATCTGGTTTCTTTCATTCATGTTGATTAACTCCACTTGGGCTTAGATTCTCAGAGATTTTTTAATATACAGTATGTAAGGAGTATGGTGTTTTGATAGCTCAACATTTTAAACAGTTAGATCAATTTTTGCATTAGATGAACTACCCTACCAAAATCTACAAGAGACCAGGGGAAAAAATCCCACGGTGCCTTGAGAGATCATTTGTTTCAAGTGGACTCATCAGGGTTCCCTTCAGAGCTGTTCCTCATGATCAAATGTTATCTCATGGTGATGTTTTCAGAAGCCACATTCTTAGATTATGCATGATTTGGGTTTGTTCATGGAGCTAATCAGTCTGCAAGCACTGTTTCGTTACCAATTTCCAGCAACAGAGACTTCCAGTTTTGTAGTATTATTTACAGCAGAGTAGGTTAATACCACATATTAGAAGCAGAGCATCATATATCACAGGAGTATGGCTTCCCTTAACAATGAGGTATTGTTCAGAGCGGGTCCATAAGCCCTGAAAGTCTCCAGAAAGACTACAGATGACTTGATTGGGCAAAGAACACTTGTTCTAATATCAAGGAAAACTCATAGAGTTAACAATCCCCTGTCCTGAATGGAGAATTATGATTTATATTTTCCCAATTACTCATAGTTCAGGTTTCCTGAAAGTAAATATGAGAATTTGACCAGCTAAGGTACAATAATTATGTCCTTTTTTTATATATAGTAAATCAATCATGCTATCCTGCCTGTACTAAATTTAATGGTGGACCATATCTGAAGTCTTACTCATGCAACTCTGAAGTTACTGGTGTGTGAAAGAAATGGGGGATGGAGCCGTCTAGAGGGTTAGCTTTGGGTTGCTGCTGGGGATAGGATAGAATCCCAAACACAGTCAACTGCATGTTTTTAGGTGGACATACCATGGTTTGAAGCAGGACACCAGATTTAAAGTAATCTAGCGTTACAGAGGGGGACAACCATGGACAGCCATATTGCTTTTCTGTAAAAAACTGCTTGCAAATATTTGAGATTCATTCTTCCTCAAGGTCGTGAGGACTAGCAGGTAGGAGGTGGAGAGGAAGTCAGGATACATCAATCCTTTGATTTTGCTGCTGAAGGAACAGGAGGTTTGAGTGAATAAGACCACCTTCCAGTCGTTGTTTTCCTTTTTGTCCTCAGCCTATTAAGAGCTTCTGTGCACACAACTATTCCAAATCAACTCCATGCAGAAATGGTTTTATTCAGAATAAGTACTCATTTTCATAGTTTACTTTAATCCACTTTGAGAGCAGCAAGGCATTTCTAACAGTGAGAGTGAAGAAACCAGAGTGTATGTGTTCTACCTAGTTCCACAAAGCGTGAGAGGTGAATCCCTTATCCTCTGCTTTCTGAATGGGGAAAACAAATGGTTACTGCCACTGAGCTACTCTTCTTTTACAGAGTCATCCTGTCCACAGCCCCACAATACTGAATACCTCATTGAAAAAAACAATTTGTCAAGATTCCCAGACTAATGCTTAGGTCGTTTTTCCTAAGGACCTTGACAAACTAGATGTGAAGGGGGAAGG
>VXBO01000482.1:229-40439 GCA_013400135.1 Rhinoptilus africanus
TCCATTTTTAGCTGGCATTTCAAAGTATCTGGAAGCATTCCTAGGCCCTTTCTTCTTGTCAGTCTAATACTAAAATGCACATTCATTCTCGGCTATAGAGAAATAAGAGAGAGAGCACCCTCTTTGATTCAGTCTTTATACTCTGGCAGGGAGCTTCAGTACAGTGTACAGGGAAAATCCCTTGTTATTTGAGAAAAAGTAATTTAAGAGAATCCAATTTTTTCATTCACATTTTAAATTATTTTGCATCTTTTGTCTGTGTTTTTGATACTTTCTGTGTTTACTTTGCTAGGATTTGTAACCTATGATTACTTTTTTTTTCTTTTTTTTTCCCGAGAAACTGGCATGGCTGGAAAAGCCTACAAAGGAAACCTTTTTGCTATGATAGCTAGTCTAACAAAAGCTAGGACTTCTCCCTGTGGATCTGGATTCACTTGTATCAATAGACCCTCATGGTTACAGCAACAGTTGGATTACTAGTTTTAAAACATGGGCATGGGATTTATTTAAAGAAATTAACATCTTATTAAAAAAAATAATGTATTTTTCTAATTCATCATGGGACATACCTTATGAGGTTTGCCTGGTGATCAGGCCATCTTTTTTGAAAATTATCAACATTTTTTTCATGCAGAAGAAATTTTCTGGGAAGAAATTAGTATAAATTGCTAGGATGATTCTACAATAAAAGCATAGAACCTGATCTGCTGTTCTGCTGTTCTGTAATAGTAATACATTACTATTCATGCCAATCAGCTGTACATGAATGAGCAGATCAGAAAAACATCGACAAATTTGAGGGAAACTTCATTGTCTCAGACTGCACGTAGATAAAGATGCAGAACTGAGAGCTGCCAGCCTAAGATGTCTCAGACATTTATCTTTAACCATCAGAAAACAAAAACTTTTCTAAAATATAACTACAAGACTCAAAACTCATAAAATGGTACAAGGAAAACGCTAACTCCAGCATTTCCTCTTGGATATATAAGTGCAGTTCCAGACCTTATATGCTATACAGACCACTCAAAATACTGAAAAAGCTTTACTGGTAAAAACATAAGTGTTGGGGTGAATTCATGCTCCTACAGTTTTAAGCAGCAGCTGCATGGTAGTTTTGTGATAAAAAGAGATACCTTCCCACTACATTTGCAGTCATACATGTCCTTGTGAGTCCAGCTCCTGCTGGTTAAATTTTGGGCCTTTTGGCCTTGAAATAATTTATTAATATCAGTGTTGCCAATACAATCCTTTTGGAACCACTGAACTATGCATTTTAAGCAAATTCAGTTAAACTAAAGCCCCTTTATTCTTCGCAAGAAATAGCTGAGTTCTTGAATAACTGACTGAAGCAGACACGGAAAATAATAATTCTCCCAGTCAATGGGATCATGTGTATATTCCATTTCACACGATCTACTTTTGCTTCCAAGAAAAGACAAACTTTACATGGTAAGAAATCCCTTAATTAGGTTAGTGATAGAGAAAGCAACCCCAGTGCATTGCTGTAAGCAGCAATGTGTGAATTTTCTATTCAACACCTCAACAGTGGTCTATTTATTTGGTTTACATGCATAATTAGTAGTAAAGTTACAGGGTTTTTTTCTTTAACATACAGTAGTTATTCTTTATGAGTCTGGATTCTGAACAAAAATATTTCCTTTAGATTTTATTTGAGTAATGCTTTCTTCAGGTGAGCTCTGGCAAATGCCATAAAAAGTTATAAATCTGGAAACCTAGGAAGTATAGAAAGGGGAAGGAAATTACCTCAGTTTGGCATGAGGTACAATGTTACTTTCTTTAAATAAAATGTATCCTCTGTCCTTAGGAACCCTCACAAGCTAATTTAACATTTCATTGTACTCTGTCACTTACCCTTGGCTTGCCAGGCGCACACAAGGCAGCTGATATTACAGTATCTGGAGTTACAAAGAGCTTATGTTTACATACACTGTTTTTCACTTCTTTCCTAATACATGGTTGACTGGCACTTTTCTGATTTATTCATAAATGCTCTTTTACTTACTAAAGCAAAATAGCACATAATGGCATGTGCATCAGTAATAAGGCTGTTGATAAATATAAAGGATATCATACACTTGCCACCAAAACTGCAGTTTAACTGGCTGTATTGCCAAGTTAGCTATGTTTTTTCCCCCCTCAGCTATTCCTATCTAAAGAAGCAGAAAACCCAATTTTAGAAAAAATCTGCTTGTGAACTGAAATCCTAGAAGGAAAACTATGCTTGATACGGGTGATATTCTTCAAATTGCATGTGATAGGAGCCATATAGGTAAAAATTGTAAAAAATAATAGTACTGTTAATACCAGTTACTACAACTCTACATAAGACAGGACCTGCCACTACATATTTTGAAGACCCATAGTTTGATATAGTATATAAATCTTTTAAGAGGAATTCAGAAGCAACAAAGCACATGTAAAATCAGTTTAAAACTAGTTAACTGATAGTTCTCCTAACTAAGAAGTATTAGTTAACTGAAATATCCTCCAGTGTAGATATTTCTAAGAAGGTTTTGAATGGGGATAGATCGTTGTCAAATAATGTTGAATATCTTCATAAATTATCTGAACAAAAGACAAAATGGTATGCAGCGAAGTTCAAGAAAGGCACGAAGACCAAAGAACTGATATGTGCAGAAGACGACAGGCCACATACATGATGGAATCCGCATGGTTTTCTCAACCTACTTTATGGGAACTGCATATTTAAAACCACAGCAAAATGGAAATATGCGGCAGTAGTAAAGAAGGAATGCAGTCTCACAGGACAGGGACTGTGACCTAGAACATATGCTAAAATGGTCATGATAGATAGTTAAATAACCATGGACTTACAGTTGTGCTTTTCACATTTTAAAATGTATGATGGAAGAAGAAAAGAACTTTCAAAAGACTAAGTATGATATAAGACCTCAATATCATATCTTTTAGTAAAAGACTTAAGAAGTTACCTTTAAATTACACAAGGGAAGATTAAAGCCAATTCTGCTATTTATATGCCAACAGGAAGCAGAGAATTAAAGCATATTTTAAATAAACACAGAGGCAGAAACTATCCAATAACAGAAAGATGAAAAAATACATTCAGATAAGCAACAAAGCAACAATTCAATTTCTGTGTGCTTAGTTTTTATAGACTCTTACATTTGTATCCTCTCAGGAGGCCAATAACCACCCTTCATTGTTCAGAGTAAAGACAGGATGATGTTGTCCCATACCACCTCAGACAAAACTAGAGAGACTAATTATCTATTCATTTTTCATTAAACCATCACAGGCTACAATGTACAGACAGCACTGGGAACACAGCCCAGTACTTATCTGTGTGTTCTCAAAAGTTTGAGATGGGGTCCTTCACTAGCCATGCCGAGTTTGAATTCATTTCTGTCACCTGCTTTTATGTAAAGACAGTAGCTTCACCTACTTAAGAGACTGGAGAGGGTTTGAAATGCTGAGTGTAATCCCTTTATTTACTGTGCTTTTACTAAAAGCTCTCTCTCTTTAATCTCTGGTTTATAACCCATGAAATCTCAAATAGAGTCCATCATGCATTTCCAAAGGACAGCAGAGGTTATGAGTAAAGAAGAAGGATTTGGGCTGCACACACCAGGTTTGAGAGTTGCCTAACACAGGACCAAATCTACAGAAATTAAGTTTCTTCCTTGTTTCACATTGACTGGGTTAAATAGCCATCAAACGCACACACGCATGACCAATGTGTCCTCTATGATTTCCACAGCTTGACATGGTGTCTTCGTGTAGCCCTCAATGACTTTTCATTCCACTACTTTGACCAAGATTTGCCCAAACTGCCTGACAGTAGAATCACTGTGGAATTCCTGCAACAGGCATTCTAATCTAATCTTCAGCAAAGACACTGATCCAGACAGCTTTCTCCTGAAGCAGAATCTGAAAGAAAAGACGGGCAAGTAAGGGAGGTATGAATTCCATGTTGCCCAGCAGTCTGTCTTTAGACACATTGTAGGAGACCATTTTTGATGCCATTCCTCTGCCTAGATTGAAAAAGGGCATGAATTTAATATATTTAGACATTCAGGGACGGCCCTCACCCCTCACCTAGAGAATATTCTAGGGATACAGCTGTTAGCAGCTCTCAATTCAAAGCTGTCATATTTTTGCATAAATAATGAAATATATAATAATAGAAGAATGGCTCTAGAGCTTGTTAACTAGCGCTATCACCCTGGCTTTTCCAAGGAGATCATTGGGCTGGCTTCCTATTCTTAGGCACCCGAGAGCTCATGCACAGTGAAAGGCACTGGACAGCTCATTTTAAAAGCATCTTTTTTATGGAGCTCTACTTTACTGGCAATATGTCAAGACACCAATTTGATACTAAGTAGATTGGATCTATTGCTCTATAAGAAGATCCAGAAGTTACCTTTAAACTAGGAATGAAACAAATTAACAATTCCCACTCTTTTAATTATGGTTGCACCCTCTAGTAGTACTTCTTATGCTTAACTTTCATAAGAAGAAAAAGTCACCTTTCTCTGAACCCCTCACTTGTCTATGCGGGCAATTAATCAGTCAAAAACACTCAAGTATAAAGTTGATCTGACAAACTCCGTTGAGAGCATGTGTGCTGTAATTTCACTGAATCCCTAGTGCAGGGCAGAGTACTGGCTAAGCCAGGTTTATCAAAACAGTGATAAATCCCAGATGTGATCTCAGCTTTTTATGCTTTCTATTTTGTTAATGTCTCCAAAACTGCTTGTGGGATTTTTGTTGGGTGTTTTCTTTCTTCCCCCCCCCCCCCACCTTCCACAAATTCAAAGTAAATTGGTCTGGCTTCCAGTACCTGGCACAGTGGCACTCTTCCTCTCAACAACTGTAAGCCTGTGTGAAAAACAGAACAACATCTTTGAGATGGGGTGTTTATATGGGCAACATTCAGCCACTGCAGTGAATGTGGTCCAACCTTCAAAGAGACTCCAGAGCACTGCTCACCTGATGAAAGCATTAACTGTTTTTGGTTGACTTGATTTACATGGAAGCAGCCAGCTCATTAGCTGAGCTGAACCCAAAGAAGTAAACGTAATGCACATGCAGATGTTTTCCTAGCTACTTCATGTCAATGTTGCTGCAGCTTTCCTCAGGGTAAGAGGACAAAGGCAGCAGTGATAAGGCTTTGCAGAATCCCCAGCAGTTAAAGGAGAGCAAGCTGTCGAAAAGATTTACATCAGATCTACTTAGGTAAAATAAGTTAAATTAATGTAACCAAATCTTAGTGGTTAATATATATGATTGCACTGTGCACTGCATATAGGACTGCACCATACCCTTCTTCGGTCTGGCTGAGATGGAGTTAATTTTCCCCATAGCAGCCCTCAGTGCTGTGCTTTGTACTGGTACCTAGAAAGATGTTGATAACACACCAGTGTTTTGGCTACTGCTGAGCAGTGCTCGCACAGCATCAAGGCTGTCTATCCAACATTCCCCCCTCACCAGTAGGCTGGGAGTTGGTCAAGATCTTGGGAAGGGACATAGCCAGGACAGCTGAGCCCAGCTGTCCAGAGGGATATTCCATGCCATATGATGTCTGCTCAGCACTAAAAGCGAAGAGAAAGGAAAAGCAGGTGGAGCATTTGTTAATATAACGCTTGTCTTCCAGAGAAACTGATATACATGCTAAAGGCCTACTTCCTGGGAAATGGCTTGGCATTGCGTGCTGATGGGAAGTAGAATCATAGAATCATTCAGGTTGGAAAAGACCCTTGGGATCATCAAGTCCAGCCATCAACCCCACTCTACAAAGTTCTCCCCTACGCCATATTCCCCCCCCATCTAAACAGCTCTTAAACACATTCAGGGATGGTGACTCCACCACTTCACTGGGCAGCCAGTAGAGAATAAATCTTTTGTTTTCTTTTTCTTCTGCACATGGCCTTTGCTTTTGCTTAATAAACTGCCTTTATCTTGACCCCCAAGGTTTTCTTCCATCTTATTTTCTCCCCACACCATCCTGCTGAGGAGGCGAGGGATAGAGCAGCCTGCTGGGCACCTAGCGTTCAGCCAAGGTCAACTCAGCACACCATATTTCACAGAAGTAATAATTTAGAGTCACAGATCATAAAATTTCCTAGGTTGGAAGTGACTTTTCAGATCATCTAGTCCAACCATCAAACTAACACTGACAAAAACCATCACTAAACCCTGTCACTAAGCTCTGCTTCTACCCGTCTTTTAAATACCTCCAGGGATGGCAACTCAACCACTTCCCTGGGCAGCCTGTTCCAATGCTTGACAATCCCTTCAGTGAAGAAATGTTTCCTAGTATCCAATCTGAACATCCCCTGGTGCAACTTGAGGCCATTTCCTCTTGTCCTATCACCTGTTACTTGGGAGAAGAGACTGATCCCCACCTCGCTACAACCTCCTTTCAGGTAGTTGTAGAGAGCAACAAGGTCTCCCCTCAGCATCCTTTTCTCCAGGCTAAACAGCCCAGCTCCCTCAACCACTACTCATGAGACTTGTCCTCCAGACACCTGACTGGCTTTGTAGCCCTCCTCTGGACCCGCTCCAGCACTTCAGTGTCTTTCTTGTAGAGAGGGGCCCAAAAGTGGACACACTACTCAAAGTGGGGCCTCACCAGTGCCGAGTACAGGGGAGACAATCAATTCCCTAGTCCTACTCGCCACACTAAATTTCATATGACCAAGGGGTGTATGAAGGGCTTGCCATTCACATACTGCTCCCTAAGAAATATACACTTTTTAAAAAGTTCTTTAGATTTCTAAGCTACAAGTAAAGTTATACCTAATTATCTATATGAATAAGGCATCTCCTCTAGGAGTAGTCTTTCAAACATTCAACTCAGATAAGTTAGATTTCTCTGGTCACTAGAAAAAAGTTCTTCCTGCTCTGTTGTTTTTCAGACACTGTTCTTTTCTTCGAGTAAGAAGGTTTAAAATAATAGTCTGATGAATACTCAAAAAGGTATTCACAGTATGCAAAAAACATAATTCAGCAACAAAATGAAAACGGATGAACTTTAATGAATGTAATACTAGACTCTGTTCCTAACTAATATGGAAATGTTTCATACTCATCACTTCTTAAATGTGAAGGCTACTTTCTGCTGTCTTTCACTCGCAATCCTAATTAAAATTGCACCTCAACATAATTTCTCAGCTAGAAATCTTAATAGGAGCTCCCTATTATGGTTGCTTTTCTTGGCAGGTTATCAAATCCTCACCACGGTCATAACAGCTAAAGATTAATCAACCTGCTTTTCCTCAGTTCATTCATTTAGCTACTTTGCTCGTATAATCTATCTATGTGGAATCTAAGGGTCTTTTATTCCTATTGCAAAAGTTCATATAATTTGATCTTTACTTAAGCATATGTTAAGAGTATGACATCTTCACTCATCTATAGCAGAATGCCTCACTCATCACTTTATCTTTGCTTCTACATCCTTTTGTTCTTTTTGAGATTTTTCTGCTTTTCTAATACTTGTCTCATACATTTGGACACTGGAAATACCCACCTTCTTTAATCTCTTTTTTGTCATCTATTTATACACCTTTGCCTCTTCCTGTTGCCTAGATTAGTATTATGTTTATCTTAGATTTGCAAACCAATTTTTCCCACCATTATCCTTTTATGGATTTAGAAGACAACACAGTGAAGAAGAAACAAAGTGAAAAAGGCAATGTGAATAGTGTTTGTGTGTGCACATGTTTAAGTATAAATATACTTAGTTATAATCATGCACTAAATTCAGTGGCTTCTGTCTGGAGATTCTTATAGTCTTGTTTTCTTATGATGTTGGGCAGGGAATGAGAATTTCACTTGCAAAATTCATCACTTGCATTTTTTCTATGAATATCCAGTATTAATAAAACAAAAATCAGAATGGGCAAATGGTTAAAGAAGGAGATGGCGGGCTTGAGAAAACAGAGAACAGAGCATGCCTATGATTTGTGGTAAGCGCTGTATACCCAAAGGCCTTGTTTTCCCACTTTAGAGACAAGCAATCTCTAAAAAGTCAATGTCAGTTACTCATTTCCAGCGGCAGGAGAATATGGTGCCCAAGTGAAAAACACTTTAGATGCTAAATTTCAACTCCCAGATTGGCTATTCAACTGTAGCCTTGTAACTACTTTTCAGATTTTAATTCTCTGCATTTAGTCAGCGGTTTGACGGTCGTAATAGGCTACTGTGCAGTCCTGCATGAGAGACCATATGCTTTTCCCTGACAAATGCTCTTCCAATCCTGGATGCTCAACATAAGAATTTTATACTATGAAATTCAAAGAAAGAAAATGTCATTTTCCAGTGTTCATACATAGTAACTGTGCTATGTCTCTTATCACAGTGAAGACACTCTCATTTCTGGAAGTGATTTTATTCAGGGTCTAACCTCTATAGAAATATTCCTTGATTTTTTAAAAAAATAATTCTATATATATAGCATGGTGATTAATCTTGACGCTAGTTACTTATGCCAGGCAATAGTAAGAAATATCCATATCTTCACCTTCGCACTCAAGCTTCAGTTTGTAAGCACATGATTTGCTGACCTGTTTCAGTGTCTCAAGGAATCTTCACAAGTCGTTTTTGTACGTGAGATCCTTAAGTTAAAGCCAAAATCATGCAGCTCATAGTGATTATTATGCCAGTAGTAAGTGCAATAGCAGAGAGCCCTGAGCCCACTTCATAGCATCTAAGCTGCGCAAAGGGCAAGGAGGGAACTGTATTAGCTCAGTCATAGTGCAGATTCCTCTGAAAATTTGAAGTTCCTTTTCCTACCTAAATTACTATGATTACTATTCCTACCTAGACTACTATAGATTACTAGCTGTGATAGCTTTGCTGTAAAGTTACGTTTACTAGCCATTAAAAAAGGACTCTATCTGAAAAGAAAACGTGGACTGAATTTTCTGTTTCTATAATTTTGGAGACAGACTGTCAATGCTATAGGTCTAGTACCAGATGGATCAGAACTACTCCATGTGCATGGCAGACACACTCTGCATGTGACTAGAGGATTCCTATATTGCATGTACATTTGCTGCAGAATCTCTCTGAACCATCCCCCATGACCTTGCAGAAGCCATCAGTTAATGTCTTCCATTCTTTAAAAAGGCCAATATTAGTCTGGGCAAACCAGCATTCTTTTTCTCAGCATTTGACATAAGAGATCTGCAAACAGGGAATCTCTGGCATTTCTCTAGCGTAGAGGAGATTGGGTATTTCTTCAAGAGGAGATAAAAGGATTTTCTCTGATGTAAAGAGTCTGGGGTAAATCCAGAGAACAACAATTGCTACAACTCTATCTAAATGTGAAGAAAATTGTCTATTATTCTAAATTTTAATCTATTTGCAAAGTTACTTAAGCCTCTTCCATGTTACTCCTCCATATGTTATCTGATGTCCATCTAAATATTTATGCAAGTTGAAAAAAAAAATCCAGAACTCATTAATTTTTTTTTTTGTTTTTCTGTAGTGAATATCACAGTTTAACTTCTCATTTTCCCACACTTCATGACAGATTTTCACAATAGCATTCTAAATTAAGAACTTTGCACAAAATCAGTTTTTACAAATGTTATTTTGTTGGCTTATCCAACAGCTTGGAAATGAAGCATTTTGTTAAAGACTTTCTAAATACATAGTGCTTTATTCATTTATTTTTAAAAGTTAAGGAGAGAGCTGGAAACATTTTGCTGCCAGAAATAAAAGAATAATTTAAGACTTCATTATCAATTAAAAATAATGCATTTTCAGAGTCTGACTTTTTGAAGGAGGCATACTGAAGAAGTTGTGTATTTATTAGGTTAATCCTGAAAATCTGCATGATCTTGATTCTCCTTTCCTTCTTACCCACTTTACTGTAAGGTAACAATACCACTGGCCTCTTCTAAAGTACACTGCTCTGCCTTGGAGGAATACTAGGGCTGAAAAAACAGGGTACTGAAGGAAAGGTGAGGTGGCTTTTAAAGTTAAAAAGAAGAAGAAAGGGGAAATCCGAGTGTCTAATGTAAGGGAAAAGTACATTTGAACATGATCAGCAAGGAAGAAACGGGAGGAGTGCCCGACTATCCTTCTGCCCACCCCTTAGCCAACACCTAGCCTTCTTCAGCTCTCACCCTTGCTGCCTGTCTGTCCAATTGCCTTTTGAATATGCGGCAGTTATGGTTGTCTTGTTCTTGGATAACTTTCAGCCACAGAAGAGCTCAAGCACGTGTGGGAATTCTGTGATTACAGAGTTTGTCAGAGAACCTACCTTTTTGCCAAAAAGTTCATCTCCAAAAAGTAAGTTCTTACATATGTGCCACATGTATGCTCATAGTCTTTCTCTCTTCTCTAACTAATCCCTCTTTCCCATATAGCAGTGGAGGAAAAATATTAAAAATTTGAACCAAATGTATACTATATGCTACTATGCTCAAATATTTAAAAAGCTGTCTGAAAAATTTATTTTCAAAAAAAAAATCATGACAGAAAGATATTTTTCATGGTAAAGAAAATCAGTATTTCACCCAGAAAATCACTGGCAAATGGCAATAAAGTTCAAAAGAACAACTGTGCTAAAATTGAAAACCCAAACCTCTGTTGTAATTCTGGTTCCCTATGTAGTCCCATTTATCTTGGCCATTTACAGGACTGGGGCTCACATTCATTCATTTTGCTTCGAAACAAGAAAAATCTTTGCATTAGTTAGAAACGTCCATACCTACCTTACTGATGGATGTATTTCTCATCTCTCTCTAGCAGCTCTGAAGTTGGCTTGCTAGTGAGATTATAAATTTTCATATTTAAATGAACAAAGAATTCTTTTCTTATTTGAATGATGCAAAAAATTTCCTGCCTGTTAAATGCCACAGAAAATTAATACACAAATTAGAGTATGTAGTCACTCCTACCCTTGCCCCTTACTTCACTTTATTCTTACACCCTCACCCCTCTTATGTTTCTTATCCATTTCTTATCACATTACTCTAAAGCTTTTCATGTCTTTAACCTTTCACTGTTATGTTTTATTCCTCCTTGAATTTGTACTGGCACCTTGGTTAAAACATATAAGTAGTTTATAATTTCCTCTTCTTTCTTTTTTTTTTGTTTAAATTTTCAACATCGTGTTGCACCTTTAGAAGCACTGCTCTCAATGAAGTTATTCATAAAGTATTCTATGTTTAGATCTGTAGTCCAAGTGCTGGCTGCCTCTCTGTCTCAAAAACGGTGTGAAGAAGTGGGTCTTAATAAAACTCCTGACTGAAGATTGTAAAGTCTTTGATGGAAGGGCTGCCTCCTACCATGCGTTTGTATGACTCCCAACAGAATCAGTCTCAAAGTCAGGTTAGAACCTTCTTGCTGTTTACATAGTTCATAATACCAATAATAGCATAAACCCCAACATAATAAGAGGCATCCTTTTCTTTTGCTTAGTGTAAGAGATGTGTATCAAGACTATTTGTGTAACCTGGTCCCTGCATAGAAGTTCAGCTTCAAGTCCTAGAGCATTCAACAGGAAAGCCAAAATACTGAATTTATGGTCACTGATGTCATCATTTTCAAAAATTAATTTTATTTCTTTGCATACTTAAAGTAGATACAAGATCCTATAGTAATAATGTAAAGAACAGATACGGCTTCTAGCTGCAAAATTCAGAACCAGGTTCCTAGGCAGATTTAAACCTGTAAAGGTTGGTTAGATTTAGGATTTAGTTTAAACATTATATATGCATTACATATGTTGGCACTGCACCTACGTATAATAACTCTCGATATTTAAATCCACAGGCTTCAAAAAGCGGTGTCAGTGAGACAATGAAATCATAAAGGTATGAAGGCCACTCTACACCGTTGGGTGTAGGCAGACCTGAGTTTATTCAGCCTGCACTGAGCCCAGGACTGGAAGGCAGCAGATCACAGTGACAGGACACCTGCTCCTACAGGACAAGAGCCACCACAAGCCATTCCTTCAAGCCAAGCTGGCCCTACCTGAGAGCTTGGGCATGTTAGTGGGCCCAACAGCAGACTAACTCAGGCAGATGGTGTCTGGACTACCACAATTATGTGGTTTTAGTATTCTGCATTTCTGGTAACTTGGGCTCATCGAAGTCGCGTCTGTCCCAAGGTAGCCGTGCCGTGCCTGTGGCTTGGTAGCAGACCTACCTAACAGAATCTAACAGTCCTGGCTCAGTCATATCCATAGGTTATTTCTAAAAACTTCCATCAACATCCAGGTTCCCATGGCCAATAAAATAAACTGTCCTCCCTATCTTAATTCTCGGCAATGTGTGCCAACATCACTGTAACATGAGAGACATTCTTAAGCAAACAAAATGACCTGAACTCTAAACTATGCTTTCAGATAGTAGGAGCTACTGTTGTAACCCACAGGCTGGGCATTCAGTTTTCACAGCTTGCAGCAGACACTTAATCACAGTCATCATCTCTTACTCCCATAGCGTAACAGCAGGCCCAGGGTTAATATAAGGCTACACTTCATTGATCAGAATTTCAGGAATAAAATCCAAATTTACATACATAGGAAAATAGAATTTTGAATGTTATATTGCATTTCCTGATATCACATTCTTGTTGCAGGGATACTCTCTGAACTAACAGCAGCTGTAATACACACCATCCACAGCGAGCCACCCCTCTGCAGCCCTCCATCACCATTTCATTACACTGGTAAAACAATACAAAACAAACAAACAAACATTTTCCAAGTCTGCTTCTTCTCTTTTCCTGTAATTTTCTCAAATTTCCTGATTTATCATTGTCATCTGTCTTAACTCATCAGTTCTTTCCAAGCTAAAAAAGCAGAACTGTGATTTTACCTTTAAAAGCATTACTCCCTTATACGTACCCTTTAGGTTAAAAAAATATTGCTCTAATTTGTGCACCAAATGGAACTAAAATGCATTAACTAAGCTGCAATTGTATTTTGCTTCCTCCATCTGTTAGCATTCACATTTCCTTTCCAATTACCTGTAGCAGACTTTCAGAAAAATCTTCCAGAGACCCTCAGACACAGAGGAATTTGTTAGGTAATGTGATTACAAGCTCGTCTCCATGAACATGAAGGAGCAGAGAGACACAATGATAGATGGGGGAACTCCAATAACATACTGGGAGAAAGAAGCTGTTGCTGGGGAACCTCAGCCCTATGGGTCACAGGTAACCCTCATGTCTGAGTCTGTGGGAGAGGCTCTCTGGGACTTCCTTCAGACTGAGGGTGTTTAGCCCAGGGGTAAGAGAGTCATTCTGGGATGCAGGGGATGAACATTGTGGGATTTTACAAGACTTATGAGATGTTTAGGGTAAGTACTAAAGATGGCAAAAGGGAGAGTTTGAGGAGGAACAAGTGCATGAAACAAGGAAAAAGGGGATAAAAGCTATCTATAAACTGGCATTTGGCCAGTACACTTGTCTATCCATGCACAGTCTATCCCATCATCTCATCAAACTCCATTTCGAACTCTTCTCACGGGTGAGAGGCTCTCTGTTCCATGGGTCTTTATATATACGGATATCTAAATGCAGTAACTGGAGGCAGTCCACGGGGCATCAGGGCCCACGCATGGCTTGTGGCAATGACTGGAGAGACTGGAGATTGTGCACTTCTGTGGGTGTTTATGTTGGTGTGTAATCACTACTGAACAGCAAGCCGGGCTAGACAGCAAATAGGATAAGATGCTTAGGATAAGTATTGTTGTGGTTGTTAAGTCTGGGCCAGATACCAGAGGAACAAGAGGGGTCTGAAAGTTGGCTAGTGGAGGATCAGGTAAGGTCATAGCTCTGGGCCAGCCATTGCAGACATCTGTCTGCATGTGTGTGTCTGTGTGTGAGGCATCTGGGAAACCAGGGGACCCTGGGCTAGCTGGGCAGACTGGGTGTCTAACACTAGCTAGTACAAAGGGATCCATATTTGCTTTTATATGTATATACTTATATATTTTATGCTAATGGGCTTGCATCCTGAGCTGCCAGAGAAAGAGGAGGCTGCCATTGGTGCTGTTGGTGTTTCTGTGAGTGCTGTGTTTTCTGTCTCTGGTGATCTGCATGACCAGACACGTATATCTGGAAATTTGTATAACTGTTTGCGTTTCTATTGTGAATGCATGTTCAGTCTCACTACAGGTTGGACCTGGGAACACGGAGCTGTGGCAGCCTCAGCTCTATTGAGCTACCAAATTTGGGAGCTCCTAAAAGAATTAACGTGATACCTCGAAGAAACCTCAGAAGTTGTAGACAATAATTCTCAATATTGGCAGCTTCTTCCAAAATGTTTAGGAAGCTGTGCAAATGCAGGTGAGGCTACCAAAAGTGTAGCTTTTCTAATTCTTATAACCTTCAGTTGGTAGCTGGAGTCCTTCCTGGCAGGTAAACCAAAAATCACCTCATTATAGTTAAGTAAGTATAGAATTTCTAGTCTGTCAATATGTTTGGGATAGATGCTGAAATGATCAGACAAACCAAAAATGAAATGCTTCTGCCCATGTCCAGAAGCAAAATTTTTGTTACCCAGGGATTTTGGAAATTCCATGGGTAGCTGAACAACTGTATAAGTAGTAACTAATTGAAGACTTGGAAACCACTGTTTCGAATTTGATTCTTAAATTCTAATTCCAGTGCCGAAGCTTTAGTATTTACTAAGAAGTATTGTGATTAAGTGCATTATTAAAAATGTCAGATTAAATGTAATAAAGTATTGCAAAGAAAAAAAAAAACAAGAAGAATTGACCATTCTTAAAGCAGAAATTGGTCAAAAGAAGTTGTCAGTTAGCTACAGAGTTAGGTCACTGGAATCTAAATCCTTTTTTAAAACCGGGTGGCTTATTCCTAATACTATCTTTTGTGTTTTGGTGTGGCATTTCAATGATTTTTTCAGTGATATTCAATATATTGTTGCAAGTTAGCAGGACTTACTCAAATGAAGAAACGCATCCCATTTCCTTCTTTTCTTAGCCTATAGTTTCCTACAGTGTCACTTGTTTTTGCTAAGAAGAAACCAAAATATGCCTGGAATTGTAATTTGGAAAAATTTTGTAGACTTGTGGTAGTAGTGGCATTGACTACATGCCATAAAGCTCTTTAATGAGCTTCACCATCTCTATATCAAGTTCTGAAATTAATGCAATTTGATCCCAAAAGAGCCCTTTTCAGAAACCATGTAGCCTTTAAAGGGCCACATATATTATATTAACTCTATTTTGATGAAAAACAAATCTGCTAGATACTTAACATACTTCATCCTGAAGTAAAAGCTAGTATATGGTGTTGTTCTTGGCAAAATAGCCCCAGCCTCCTTAGAAGCTGTGATTTTGGATTACCACCCCTTTTCAGCAATAATGAACATGGGGTAATCAAAAAAGTCATATGCAGGAAAACATAGTATATGCAGGAGATATGTTATTCTTCTCATGCAAAGCAAAGAGGACTAAGTCCCTTTTTCTATAAATCAAAGCAGCACCACTTGAATCTGTGGAACTATCCCAAGTTATAGCAATTCAGGTCTTTTAACTGCTATCTGCTTACTAGAGCTAGAGGCAATTGTAACTGGTAACCACACATGGTGTACCTGCCATATGAACTTATCTTTTTGAACATGAGTTTTGCTCAATTTTACTTCCATGATGACCTATGCTTTTAGGAAAGGATGAGCAGTCATTAACAATGTTGAAACCAAGTAACATAAATTGAAGGCTCTTTTACATTTCAAAGATGGTGTAAGAGAGAGTCAGAACTGAAGAATGAAAGGAAAAAATCCCAGCCACAAAAGCAGAAGGCAGTTCTAAATTTCCAGCGCCAACATTTCAAAGTTTAGAGGCATTAAAGTCTTTTTTCAGAGAGATGTTATTTGCAAAATGTGGCCATGGATCTAGTTTTAGATCATGATCTCCACCCACTTCCTGTCGCCATAGAGCTTGGGATAGTCACGTCCAGGCTTGGGGCCATCTTTAGTAGAAACCATTATCTTGAAAAGCTGCATTCTTACAGAATATATTGCATATACTGCACTAAGAAATATTTAGATAGACAGTAATTACAATAAAAATCCCATTTTTCAGTTTCCTTTTTGGGGGCATGGGAGAGAGCTTTGTGTGCTGTAAGTTTCACTGATCCTTTGTACAACTCATTTGTTTCTTTCTGGGATGTTTCTTGATCAAAGGCCAGACAGTTATTGCATGGAATAAGCAGTTGAATGGTAATTTTCCACCCCCATTTTTCAGTTAGGTGTGCTGTCTGTATGTGTGACCACATGCTATTAGGGCACTGTAATTATTTCATGGTCTGTTCTGTGCAGGAAGAGGCTCAGTTGGAGTGTCCCCATGACAATCATTCAGTGAAGAGATCTTATGCCCTGATACTGCTCTGTTGGCAGATGACACAGTAGCACGTGTCACTCCAAAGACAGTGTGGTGATCCAGGATCCTCTTTCTGTACAGGTATATGTGTACTCCTGCAGAAAAGTGCTTGAAGCTGACTTATTCTGGGTCCTGACTCCATTGCATGCCAGCAGGTACTATGACACACCAGTGCCCGCATTGTCAGTGGCCTTGAGTTCCTTCTGATGAGTCCACTCAGCCTCTTACAGTGACAGAAACTTTTCTAGCCTTGAGTCAGTCAACAGAGTTGGTCTTAGAGAAAAAGTAGGGCAAAATCCTGGGACTTTTACTACATGTCCTCACAGCAGCTGAGGCAGCAGAAATGCTCATCAGACGAAGGCAAGTAATTGCTGAAATCACCACATCTCTTGAAGACAGCCAGAAAAGATCTGACTGCTCCATCAAAATATTTCACTGGGGAAATGAATTGGGGAAATGAAAAATGTCCCGTCCTGAAGCTAAGAACTGGAAAAAAGAAAGAGCAGAAAAAGGGTGATAGAAGAGACTCCATGTTCAATAAATTTGTTGACACAAGACAGTCTGGTGTCCATACAAGTAAACATGTGTGTTCCTTGGTCTGTCAGAAATCAGAGTCAGTCATAAATTATATCACAGCACAACTCACCCTTAGTATAAATCTAAAGGCGTGACTGTCACTATACTTCAAAAACATTCTTCTGGTGCTTTCAGGGAAAGGAAAAAAGGTTGGCTCATAATTGGACTCTGAGGGAATTAAATTAAATGCCCACATGCTAATGAAATATATCTGAAGTCTATTGTATTTGGAAAATGATATTACTTTCCTACATCCCATTCTAAGAAGAGAGAAACAACAATATCCATTCTCTAAAACTTCTCATACATCAAAACCCCCGAAGAACAGGATCTACAAATTCAGTTTTCTGCTAATTTTGCACACCCATCAGCGTAGTTACATGTACTCAGTATGTGCCTACATAAGTATATAATTTCAATGGTGTCCAGTGAGCTCAGCTCATGAAGAAATTGTGTGCAACATCTCTGATCTCAGAGACAAGAGAAGAGACAAAAAACAAACAGGAAATGTGTGTGTCTCCCATAGGAACATGTGCATTTGTACAATAATGTTCTACCCTACTCTACTGCACTGAGGTTGCTTCTGCACTGTTGAAGGGAAAATTTCATAAATAGCCTATGCACTTTTCCTGTCCATCAAACTTAGCGACATTTAATGCTGCTGTTTGGAATATAATTTCCTGTAAACAAATTTGCAGTTACCGTACCATATACCAAAGTCAGCATTAGCATTCACATGCAATCTACTCAATATATTGTGTGGCTGAGAAACTGCTAACTTTCTTCTGCAAGTAAAAAACATCTGGTCTGAATAGCCAGGCCAGCAGCTGCAGTAAAAGAAATGTATGTTTTTCCCATTAACTAAGGAAGCATGATTCTCCATAAGGTGCATACATTTTCTCTTGTTTCTAGCTCTAAGTTTAACTCCTCTTGATATAGAAAAGCTTTCTTGGCAGTACTGCTATCATGGAGAAGGAAAAGCAAAAAAAAAAAAAAAAAGTTTCTTTAGTACAACTACACAGACTGAACAGGATCCTTAAGGGTTGGATTGTTAAAGCCATAATGATTTAAGCTAAACTTTTTGCCTTTGCAACTCATGAGAGGCATCTTCATATTGTCAGATACAATTCAGTTGTTCTGGAAGCAGTTCATTACTCTCTCTGCTGTCAGTTTGCCCCTCTCAGCCCAATCTTAAGTATGATGGACAGTGGTTCCAGCTGCATTATAAAAGAAAGATCTCACACAGTCAAATTGTCTGTCTTTTGATCCAAGTTCTTGCACCCCGAAGAGGGATGATCATGGTACAGGACTCTGACAATTGGGAGTTCAGTTACAGTTTCAGTCCAGCCATGCACTATAGACACAGCCTAAGCCAGAATGCTGTTTGGGGCTTTGGGATAGTGTAAATCCTCTTTTCCTCTACAGCTGAATATCTAACTGTAAGCCTAGATAGCTGTACTTTCTGCTCACATTGGTGTAACTAGGTCTAGTCCTTTCACAAATCAACTTGTGCCCTGAATTCTGCAAGTCTACATTGGTATAAATTAACTGCAACTCTACTGCAGGCAAACATAAGCAGTAGGAAGGCCTTCATATACTATGGTCTCACCTTTTCTACCCTCTCCTATACAACATCTCCTAACTTTTTTTCCCTCAGATACAGATGAGTACAGACGAAGCAAGAACACGACCATTGCTCCCTTGAAGTTAATCTTCCTTCCTTCAAGTCAACCAAATGGAGAATCTCATTCTAGGGGAGTGTGGGATGATTAGATCAAAGGAGAGAATTGTTCACCACAAGTAATGTTTACTCAAACTTTAAATACTGATCTATAAGATAAACAAGAACAGAATTGGCCTTTTAGACATACATTTTTAAATACTGCAGGTAATTTTTCCCATAGCAGCAACTCTTCAACAAAAAACAGACTTAATTTTTCTCAAAGGCCAAAAAAGGCATAGCATCTGAATCTGAAACCTAACTGAATTAAATGAAAATACACAAATAATGGGATTGCAGTCAGGCTACCACAACCTGAAATAGCAACGATGAACATGAATTCCAAAAAGTATCAAGTGTTAAACCAAAAGGATGAAACAGGGAAGCATTTTATCTCCAAAAGACAAAAACTACAGGTACCAATCATAAAACTATTACCAATCCTCATGAAGAATGATGGGCAAGTAGACTGTCTCTGAAGATGAGCACCTTCTGAGCCTTCCTCAAGAAAGATGTAAGTGAAATGACAGTTCAGAGATTGTTCAAAATGTTAGCAGATTCCTACCCTGCGACACAATTGTGGTTTTTTTGGGTTCTTTCAAACTCTACCATTTCCATAGAATATTGCTTTCAGTGACAAACCTTAGGCAGGAACTGCGCAAACAGAAAGAGGTTCTTCCCAGTGGTAAAGCCTGCAGCTGATCCTGCTGCCACTCCGAGAGATGGACTGACAAGGGTAGGGGCATAAAGAAGAGACAATGACACTTATAAAGAGCCCCAGGAGAGGGCATCTGTAATTGGTGGGCCTGCAAGAATTCCATGTGAAACTAATTAACTGGTAAGGCTGCTCTGTGACAGATAAATCCCATTTTCTGGCCTTGTGCCAGGAACACATAAACTGCCCTCTTTTTTAGATCAGTAACAGCTCCCATATCCCTCTCAGCTTTGGGGCAATTTTTTATTCCTTCTTCCATGCTAATTTTGTCCCACAAACTTCTAGGGATTTTGCCTTCTTATCTGGAAGGCATGATTACTCCTGCTTCCAGAATCTCATCACTTTTCTTGCACCAAATCCAGGTCTGGCTGAGGGACTTCTGAAGTATTTTTAGTGGGTTTTTCTTTATACTTCTATCCTTACCCCTGTCAAGTAGTTTGCTGCCTTGCCTTCCCTAAATAGAAATCCTAATGGAGATTCTGCATGAATTTTACACACACACCCTTTTCTTCTTTCCCTGGCATCTCTCACTCTTGAAGCCCGTTGCACCTAGCTCCCATTTGGGGCTTTTTCTCTCCCACTCTCCTCATACTGTCCCTGCTGTCTTCCATCTGACATGTTCCTTTTCCCCTTACTTTTCCAGATGACTCAAGGTCCCTTTCTGCTCATGCAACCAAAACCTTTTGCACATTTTTTTTTATTTACAGGGACCACCTCAGGTCACTACTTCTTATGCCCATAAAAACAGTTCTCTTTCTTGCACCCCCATTTTGAGTGTAGGTCTCCACACATCCCCTGAGGGCCACCTGAGTGTATGGAGAGGTCCAAACTGCCAGAAGAGATCCCAGAAAAACTCCCTCTCCTGGGTTCAACTCTCTGGCAAATGCCTCACTGTATTTCTGAAATTTAGTTTTTACATGGAATTTATAATAACAGGAAAGAGAAATATACAGTCTTTCAGTACTTGGAATGGCAATATGTCATGTGGCTAGGAAAGGTATGTCTGGGAGTATCATATAGCTGTTACTCAACCTAGAGACAGAGGAGCTTTGTGTGGTGTGCTGAGGCTTCTTGAGCAAGTCAGACCAAAATACAGACACACGGCTGAGGCTGTTCTGGCTTAGACTGACACAGACAAGTTTCACACCCAAGAATAAGTAACTATTTTTTCTTATGACAAAAAATTTTGTGACAGTAAAAAATTAGGTCCCCATAAGACTCATCTAACTCCATGTTCAGTGCAGGACAAGCTCTCACTGCCTGCAATCCTCAGTCAGGCACAGACCAGGATAGTTTTGTATCAAAGCAAACTAAAGAGGAGATTTATGGATCATTCTCAGGCAAGCAGAGGTCAGTTGTGCTCTCTCTGGAGACCTCACAAGGGAGAAGCTTGCTTCTTTATCCTGCAAATCTGCCTTTCTTAATTACTCAAGATAATTCCAAGTTTTATTAGCTTTCTAGTCATGAATAATTAGATAAAAAATACATAACTGCTCATATTTCCAGCAGTAACACAGGAATGAAAATATTGTTAACAACTAAAAATGCCTGTTTCCTAAAACTTTCTAATACTTCATCTTTCAGTGTTCTAAAAGATAAAACAGGATAGGGGAGTTTTGTTTTAGAGTCTTAGATTACCAGTAGCAATGGGATGCTGTAAGTTATAGAGGTCCATTTGGAGCAGGATACTCTAAGGTTTGCCCATGCATAAAAAAATAAAGATAATCAAGAGGGTCGGGAATGTCTGTGTGAGTATCTGCATGTTTAATAAAATGCATTCAATAATGTCACTGAAAGGAAATAGATGGAAAGATCCAATTATAAAGATTAATATAGGACTTCCTGTAAGTTGTCTCAGTGGAAGTTAGGCATTTTCAAAGCCAACTTGGCAATAGTGTGCTTATTTGGTGAAATTTATGGTCAGAAAACAGCACTCTAAAGGAAGGAAATTGGCCAGTTTCTTCTTTCCATGCAGTACAGAAAAGTCCCACAAGTCAGCACAGGTCTCTTTGGTGTATATTTAGGCAAAACATCATTTGCAATTGGACATACAAGCAGCATACAAAACATATTTCTGGCAGCAGAAACCATAGTGTCTTACAGAAATTGCACGTAAGTTTGAGAAAGAGATCTTCACAATGGTGCAAACAGATCCCATAAAAAAAACAGTAACAGGCATTTCATGTTGCGCATGGTGAAGCTAAAGCAAAAAAAAAATGTACCACGCACATCAAAATCGCATGTTAGACAAAAAACCCATCCCAAACTCCAGCTAATTTATAACAGAAACTTCATTTCTATTATTGGCCCTGCTTCTGACTACATTACACTATAAGACTATATAGCAATTTCTCCAATAAGTGGTAATGTAGAATAACTAATTACAAATGGCAAAGCAACTGCAGATAATGCAGTTCAGCGAGTTCAAAAAATGGCTTTCAGAAACAGCATTCAGGAATTCTCTGAATTCAAGTTCTACCCAAACACAGAGAAACGTTTACCAATGCGCCTGTTAAACAATCAGGATAGTATCTACAATAACATTTACTGAGCGCAGCAGCAAATGAGCTAAGCAACCTCTTATCCCTCTCCCTTAAGAAAGTTGTAGTTTCTATATATTGTCAATGTCTACCTAGCTCTCAGTTCAGAAAAGATAATTTCTTTTTTTTTCCTTCTCAGTGCACTGAGTTACCTTGCCACTCATTCTACCCTTTCGGAGGTGTCTGTCCAAGCTCAAAATGTATCATGATTCCTGTTACCGTATCCAATTACTCATCCCTTCATCAAGAGGAAATTAACACCTCCTTTAAGTCCATTTTCTGAGATAATCTAGATATCACTGGAGGAATTGGAAATGTGATCTATGTTGCACACCACTACAGGAAAGAGTAAACAAAGATACGTAAATAAAAGAAAAATCTACTAAGACCTGGTTGATTTTAAATACTAGTGGGAGCAGATTTTCTATTTCTTGTCCAGAAAGCCTCTATTTTAGCCAAGTCTTGCACTATTCTACATTGTTTCAAAAATCATTTTCTGCTGTCATTGCTTGCAGAACCATCAAATTCGTTCAAATATAATACCGACCTTGTGAACATAAACATGTAGAAGTTTACTTAGATAGTATCCTCGTGTCTTAGAATCATAGAATCATTTAGGTTGGAAAAGACCCTTAAGATCATCAAGTCCACTAACACTGCCAAGTCCACCACCAAACCATGTCCCTAAGCATCGTGTCTACACATCTTTTAAATACTCCAGAGATGGTGATTCCATCACTTCCCTGGGCAGCCTGTTCCAATGCTTGACAACCCTTTTGGTGAAGAAATTTTTCCTAATATCCAATCTAAACCTCCCCTGGTGCAACTTGAGGCCATTTCCTCTTGTCCTGTCACTTGAGAGAAGAGACCGACCCCACTTCACTACAACCTCCTTTCAGGTAGTTATAGAGAGCAACAAGGTCTCCTCTCAGCCCCCTTTTTTTACTTTCCTCCTTTTTTGTTGGATTAAACAACCACAGTTTCCTGAGCTGCTCCTCATAAGAGTTATTCTCCAGACCTTTCACCAGCTTTGTTGCCCTTCTCTGGACCTGCTCCAGCACCTCAATGACTTTCTTGCAGTGAGGGGCCCAAAAGTGGACACAGTACTCGAGGTGGGGCCTCACCAGTGCCCAGTACAGGGGGACAATCACTTCTCTAGCCCTGCTGGCCTGCATTTCTCATACAGGCCAGGATGCTGTTGGTCTTCTTGGCCACCTGGGCACACTGCTGGCTCATATTCAGCTGGCTGTCAACCAAGAGCTGGTGGTCCTTTTCCACTGGGGCAGCTTTCCAGACACTCTTCCCCAAGCCTGTGGCGCTGCTTGGGGTTGTTGTGACCCAAGCGCAGGACCTGGCACTTGGCCTTGTTGAACCTCATACCATTGTCCTCAGCCTATCGGTCCAGCCTGTCCAGATCCCTCTGCAGAGCCTTCCTAATGTCAAGCAGGTCAACATTTCTGCTTGTCATCTTGGTGTCACCTGCAAAGTTACTGAGGGTGTGCTTGATCCCCTCATCCAGGTTGTTGATAGAGATATTAAACAGAGCTGATCCCAATACTGAGTCCTGGAGACCACTTGTGGCCACCAACTGATTTAACTCCATTCATCACAAGTCTTTGGGCCTGACCATCCAGCCAGGTTTTTACCCAGTGAACCGTACACCCATCCAAGCCATGAGCAGCCAGTTTCTCCAGAAGAATGCTGTGAGAAATGGTGTTAAAGGCTTTACTAAAGCCCAGGTAGACAACATCCACAGCCTTTCCTCATCCAAGAAGCAGGTCATCTTGTCATAGGAGGAGATCAGATCAGTCAAGCAGGACATCATGTACAAATTGTTTTGTCTAAGATATCCTCCACTTCTGTTATTATTGTATCCATATTTCCCTCTATTAGTGTGTTGCTAATAATTTATCCTCTGCTCTCTATTTTCTCTGGAATAAACTTGAGATAATACTTAAATCACACAAACACACATTCCAAGCAGAATGTAATCCATTATTTATCCGTAAGTGTGTCTAAATGTTTTCAGCAAAAATAGCTTTGTTATGGAGTAAAGATTTCAAACAACATGAAAAAGCCTATAAACATCTTTAGCGTAATTCCTGTGAGAAAGTCGTTCTCATAACCATTGCAGTTTCCTGCAGACTCAAAGTTCTGTCTAGTGAGTCTTCCGTTTATATAAAATCATAACTATCTCTGTACTGACTTCCTCTTAGCCCCCACAATAGCTCTAATTCAGACTACGGTGATGTAACATTTTTAAAGGCTGTAGCAGGTACACAGAGTGTGTCTGAATCCCAATGTCACTGGCTGTTCCTCTGTCCTGTGTTTAGAACAGTAGTCTCCAAATAAAGTTTTTTAGAAAAACTCAAAAATTCCCACTGGGAGATGAAACTTAATCGTCTTGAGCAAAGATATGTATCTGCTGGCTTCACAACACATGAAACTTTAATTATTTTTTACCCCTTTTTTTAAATTCTGTGTACGTATGTACCCGCAGACACATTTAAAAGCAATACTTATTCATACTCTCTAGGCACCCCTGACATAAATAAATAAATAAATAAATAAATAACCACATGAACTACAAAAAACTTTTTAAGCTACTACCCTGACACAGCTTAAATACTGTGAAAGCTTTTAGAAATACTTATTTAGGGAACCCGAAGCACAGATGGCAGAGCTGTCTGCAGAGCATGTATTTTGTTTTCATAGCAATTTTCAAGCTTTCAACATTTTTATTTTTTGTTGGAAATATTGCCAGAAAGGAATGGGGTGTCAAGAGCCAAACTTTCCCATTCAAAAGGCATTCTGGTGACTGGGTGATGAAACTATGGGCCTGGGAGTCAGAATACAGTTTGTCAACCCAGAGTATTCTGAAACAGGTGGAAGACAACCTGAATAGGATCTGTCATCATTCCAGTCCCATTCCCTAACTACCACTCCACTGAAAGCGAAACGTCATGTGTAACTGAAAACCTTTCCCAAAGAAAGGCTTATTTACACTAAAAGAATCTTAGCCAAAAGTATCATGAACAATTACAAAAGGAAGCACTTAGGAAGATAAGGGCATTAACTACCTATTTTGTGTAAGATCAAAAGTCTGTCTAGTCCTGTCTCTTCCAAAAGTCTGTAGCAGAAAGCACAAGAAGTGAATTAGAAAAACAAAGAACATATAGAATCATATATCTACTCCTTTATATATCTCCCACCTTAAATTAAAAAAAAATAAATAAATCAAAAACCCTCAAAACATTATACAGTTCTTTGCAGAAAGGTGTCCTGATAAATCTTTTGGTCTGCTGCAAACTTCTGCAACAGTTCAAGCATTAAATTTAGTTTTGCTTCCAGTAAAAATACCAGCAAGTTTCAAAGAAAGGGACAACAGCATGGTTCAGACTTCTTAACACCCTTAATTGGCACCCAAGCATGAATACGGAGTTCTTTTCAGCAGGACATGGTACAGATTTTCCAAGGTCTGGATCAGAATTTCCACCTGCAAATACCAAATTCATGAGACTGATTTTTGTCACAATTACATCAGTGCAACTCTGTTGTAACTACAGCGAGAGCGCAGCAAGATGTTATCATTGTGATTTATCCCTAGCTAGTCTCATTTATGCAGAAGAGTGACAATAGATGATTTTTAAATCCTGTGGCCTTCAGCTCTAATGTGAATTGCTCAGCTACAGCCAGTATCTGGCTTCATTACTACTGCATTTCCTGGCTCCTGCTCCCCACAGCTCCAGCTCTGTAGATAAGTTTGTGCAGAGTGAAATGTTCTTATTCAGTCATAGTTCCACAACGGTGTTTTCCCAGCTCACCCACCCTTACCCACCAATAATTCTTTGGTCAAGACTCTCACTGGATCTTTTCCAGCCATATGAAAATGACAGGCGGGGAAAAAAAGCTCTTCCACAGTACTCTGTTTTTCTCTTTTTGAGATTAACATATTGCGATGTTAACTGACTATGCGAGTCTTACGTAAGCCTGCAGTTAAATTTGGCCCATGACCTGAAAAGGCCACAAGAAGAATTAAACTGCAAGGCTGCTGTTTTTTGTCAGCTCCTTTTTCTTGACTAGCTAAACCTTCAGAGAATCTGAGTTATAACCACATTTTTCAAAGACAGTTCCCTGCTACTAGTCATTCTGAGGTTCGTCATGTAGGTGTAACGTCTTCCAACTGCAGCATTCCTCATTTAAATTTCACCTGTGATAATATGCAGCAATTGGAGGAAACTCCACTGATTTCTTAAGGCATGTTAAATGTCTGGAAGTTAGCCATCAACTAAAAACTCAGAAACTAACTTCAAAGACAGCAAAAGAATTCTTACCAGATTTCTCTGGACAAGCACAAAAGTAATGTGTGATTCTTACAGAGAGTAGAATGAACACCACTGGCTGTAGACCAGCCACCTACAGTGCAGCCAAAATTACTTAAATTGTGTACCAAAAATCTCCTTCACGTGTAACATAGGTTATTTGATAATCAGGTAAAATATAATGGCATCTGTTATGCAGGAGGCCTTAAATACTAGCTTATCTCATTGCAAATCTATTTATTTATTTGCAAATACATTTAACTCTGACACATGAATATGCATATGAAGTATATAAAGCCTACAATTAACATTTGTATTTACAAAATTTATTGCTTTGCACTGTTGATACCTTCATTCATTTATTTTAATTGCTTGCTGGCACAGGTTTTAGAGGATTATTTTTGTAGGCTCCAGAGAATATATTTGCCCTCAAGTCCATTAACACCAAACTGGAGATTTTACAAAAACAATCCACTAGATCAGCAGGCACTAGTTACTTATGAAGGAGTCTATTTAAGTCAAAACAATAACATTTTTATCATACTTGGTTTCATGATCTCAAAAGACAGGAGAAGCCCTGGCTTGGGATTCTATTGGGTTCTATCAGCTGGATGATAAAAATAATAAAATTAAAATCTAAATGTCTCCATAGCTCATGTAGAGCTCAGAACCCCATCACATTCATTATATCCTTATCAGCTAAGAGTGAATCAAGGTCTGAGAGACTCCTCCGTGATGGTTCTGCAAAATCTTAGTAGCTTCATATGTTTCCATTCACTAGGGAGCAATAAGTGCTGACTCCCCCTTCCCAAGTACTTCATGATTTGACTCACTGTTGTGTTTTCTTTTCTAGTGAACAAAAACCTGTCATTTTTGTGTCCCTTTCCCAGCCAACTTCAGTTTGGACATTTTAAAAGAAAACGAGTCAATGTAATTTTTTGGCCAAGACCCAATAAATCTTAGTAAAATACAATTTCCCAGTTTTTATGAAAATATTCCAAGAAAATGAGCAACAAACAGAGTGATAAACAGCTGAGGCAATGAGTGATCCGCCTGAAGAGTGCTTTCTCTTGCAGCAAAGTAAGAACGGTTACGAGTGATGAGAAATGTTACTGGAGATAATTATGTATACAGGTTTTATCAGTTATTCTATAAGAGAAATAACTTTTTAGTATTTTTCACTCCTTATTTTACTCTTCACTTATCCTCATGTCTCCAAGTACCCTTTAAATAACATTGCTTGCAAAAGCAGCTGAAAAAGTGGCACTTGGCTCCGAAGAACTCTGAAGAATTTATAAGCTGTTTTTCCTTCTCTCCTTGGAGCTACTGCCAGCAGAAGCCAAATCCAGACATTTGCAACTCAACACCAGGAATGACAAGCTAATCTCATCAGTGTTGTCAAGGCCTAAACCAATGACCTCAGGCATAGGACATGTGACAGATGCTGAGCCACAATAGCTAATTCATTTTATATTAAAACCTTTTTAGATTATTATTTGCTCATATATTGCTACACTGAGGTACAGCTTTAAAAGATACAGTGAATATTTTCAGTCCAGACTAAAATTCCAGTCCCTACAAAGCCCCTGGCAAGCATCATAGTTCAAAAAAAAGGCAGTAGGCAAGTCTTTAGAGATGCAGAGATTTGCTTGAGATAATCAGTATCCAGAAACTGAGATGCTGATGTAATCTGCAAATGCACCCTCTACATCTCTCAGTTCCATTACAAAATATCATACCTTTTTGGAAATTTGCTCTATTGAGGCTAAGAACCATGTAGGCGCCACGTTTCATGTGATATAACAGCACCTCGGCTTCTGACAGAAACAGGAAAGCACAGCAAAATGAATACGGACGCCAAAGAAGAAACCTTCAAATACTTGCAAACCTTGTTGAAGGGTCAACTCACTTCAATTCAATTGCCCAATCTTGATTAAAAGGGTTCATATATTTCTACCTAAAACACAGAAGGCAAATAGATTCTCAGTAGCATTATGAAGATGAATGTTTGATCTCTGGCACACGTGCTCTCACACATACTCCTTCCTAGATCATGTAAAGTAGAAGGAAAAGCTCAGATCAATCACTCTGGAAGCAAAACAATATTCCTTCTTGCCATGGTGCTGTCTGTAAGAGATTTATGCTATAAAATGAGTTTCAGATTTATAAGATGAAATCTTGGAGCTGCTCAAATTAAAGGCATAACTCCTACTGACTTGAATAAAACCAACATTTTATCTATTTGAGAGCTTAGAAAGAGATGAAGGACCTGATAGGAGGAACCAGCCAGGCTCTCTGCCTACTTAGCAGTGTCTATCTCACATCCTAAATATGCCTATAAGCATCTCTGCTGATTATTGAAAGAAAGGTGGCAATGGCCTTCTTACCTCTAAAGGATGTTAATTTGAAGTTTGTTTAGAAAATGGTAGCTATATCAAGAATCATGATCCTGATTTTAAAAAACACGGTTTGCCTGATCATATAGCAGAGGAAAATCCTTCCGTAGCGGCCGGAATACACAAAAGAGAAAATGCAATTGCTTGGTAATCATGTCTAGCTGGGGGCGCATCAAGAATGGTTAGAACTCAAGACTGCAGACGCATTTTACACTGCAGAGTATCTTTTAGAATAGCTTGCATTAAGCACTAACAAAGCACACACTAGACATTACTATACCTTGAAAATGATGTCACGTGGTACACACCATTCTTGCTCAAATATTGTTCATGCATTAAAGGCAACATTTTTCATAAAAGGCAACAAAAAGCACGGGAGAAGATGATAAAAGTTGCAATGACATACATCTGTGTAAAGGATCATACACATAAATGAGTGGCACCTTCTATAGAGTTCTCAATAAGCCATATGCTGAAAACTTTAGAAACAGGTTACTTACGTGACTTTAACATAGGATACTGGCATTACATATGACAATATATACAGGGCACAAAAGAGACTGTTACTCATTACACGTTGCTCATTAAGACACAGTAGAAGGAGCAGAGAATTAATGGTAGCCAAAGAACAGAAGAGGTTCAGAACTGAAATTTCTTTTTATTTAAACACATTTTTTATCAGATAAGCAGACATTGAAAAATTGTTTTTAAACTTTTAATTACAGTATTCACTTTCAGTTTTAAAGATTTAATATTAATTTTCCATTACACTAACTTTAGTCTTACACCTGTGTCACTGTAACTATTCCAAAATGAAGCCTCGTGTCTCCTGAAATACTCACACAAGAGAGAAAAAATGTGCGCTTAAGTAATCTCTAGCTATCACTGCGGGGGCAAAGGACACAAATTCCTGGATACATTTATAACTGGGGACGATGTGGCATGCAGCAGGGGAAAAGATAGAATATGTGCACTGTGGGGAATCCTGATATGTCTTATCTTAGGTCTGGATGGCTGTGACCAAGATTATAGTTAGTACCAAGTACACTGAGAATGTCTGAAGAAATTATCAATTCTCTTGTCTAATGTAAAGCGAATCTTCTTCTCTGCTGCCTCTCTAGATCCCTTGAATGTTTCAATAGACACAATGTAGTGTTGAATAATTTCAGTGAAATTCCTATTTGAATTTGAAAGAAAGGTTTTATCTTAGAATCACAGAATTATAGAATGGTTTGGGTTGAAAGAAACCTTTAAAGATCATCTAGACCAACCTTTCTGACAAGGGCATGACAATGGAGACACTCTTTCAATTACCCATTTTACTTAATTTTTAAATGTATTACTGTATCTACTCTTGAAAGTAAGCAAATGTAAATTTAATTGTAAATTTTAAGGGTGGGAGGCTAAACTTAACACACTAGATACGTTGGACAAACAAAAGGTTCCAGCAAATAATGTCCCTTGCACTGAAAATTTACAGAATTAATTCAGAAAATAAAGCAAAGTTTAATTTAATTTCATGTATTGATATCTGGTTTGTATAACAAAATGTTCATGATATAATAAATAGCTTCAATTCTAGATTTCATGGTGACAGAAAGTGTGGCACAGATCATTCCATATTCCAGATATGCAGCCTTCCCTGAAGGCTCATGCAGGATTGTTTCCATCCACAAGTCAAATTGTGACATTTATGGGAGAATACGCTGAAATTTTAAGCATGTAATCTAGGTAATTGAATTCCAGATCCCTGAAAAGGTTGATTCAGAATGGAATCACTAGACCTTTGAAGAATGGGAAACTTCTGAAGTTTCCATTTAACACAGCAATTTAAAAAATGGTCAGTATAAATTTAAACTCATATACAAATATTCAAGCAAAACTTCCAGCAGAAAACTAATCGAGCTACCAATCATCATAGCTGCAAAATTAAAAATGCTTTTGCATAACTTAGGCAAAGCATTTTATTTTCCAGCCAAGCAATATATCCTGAGAGCTTATCTCCCCGAGCCATTCCTTTAAAACATAAGCTCATCATATTATGTGGTCATACACAGAGCATAGGAGTACTTTTATCACACGTTTACATACATAAATGCATTGCAAATTAGCATTTTTAGATCAAGACTTCATTCTCTAAAGATTAAATAATTCATTTTCAGTTATTTTTCATGTGTGTTGGATATTTCCTTCAAAGGATATGAATTTTCATTCCAGAGTCAGTATTGCTATTATTACAAAACCAATGGTATACTTCATTAAGAATTTTACCTGAAATACTGCCCAATGTTAATAAATACCAAGAACTCTTATTATTCAAGAACAATGCTACATATTCTTGAGCACCACCTACTCTCACCTATTAAATACTTGCAAACTTCAAAGCAATTTGAATTATAGAACAATTCCTTTTTTAGAAAAGTAAATTGTCAGGTTTATACATGAAAGAATTAATTGTTTGAATTCTCAGTACAGCCAAGATGCACAAGAATTACATTGTGCACCTGAGTCCTTGAATTTAAGTCACGTTGAGAATTAGTGTAAACAAAAGGTAAGCTTGGAGACAGCCAGGATGAGTGATAAAGCTCCAAAATATAAGAAAGATGTGTTTACTTTGTAATTAGTCATAATGTTTATTTCTCTGTGTTTTGTTAGTTGATTGAAAAACATCAGAAATACCTATACAATGCCATACCCAGTGAAAAAGTTAGAATGTGGTATGAAGGAATTTTTTTCTTGTTTCATTAGTTGCTTGACATATGTCACAAACAAATCAACAATGCCAATTTCAATGAGAAATATTTGGTGTGCAATAAGAAGAGATTCTATGTGACCTCCAAGGGAATTGTGCTGGATGGGTTGGCTTGCGGTGATACAACTTACTAGTGTCATAGCTACTTAAAATAGCTAGATTTCTGTTAAAGATGCTATTCAATTTTACAGTTTTTAAACCAACTTGATTAATAGGGTATCTATATACTTTATGCAATCCCTCCAGCTAAACTACATAAAAACAAAAGACAGTTTTCTTTAGTTTGGGGTGGGTTTTTTTTTAATCAAAGTGAAATGCATCCAGTACCATCTTTCCAGCATGAAATATGAAAAAGCCCCACAAGATATAATAGCAATGTAAGACAAGGATGCATGCTGGCAACATCAAGTCAGAGTCCTAGGAAGCTGAAATTCCATCTGTAATTAAAGCATGACTTGGGGTGATAAAGCAACTGCCAGATGCTGAAATTACTTACCTATTCATAGGTTGTACTTTGTGCAAGGACCTGCCTAGTAAATTCTCTCCCACTAGTCTGGCAATCACTGCAGCCACTTTCACTAAAGGCACTATTCTTCATAATAAAAACATCAAGTGCAGAACAAAATCCATGGACAGGCTTGCAAGAAAACCCCAGAAACAATCTTAAGGCAATGTGAAAACTGAATTAGGTCGCAGGTCCCTACAACAGAAATTAGTACAAAGTTATTATTGGCTTCAGAATTTCTAATGCAGTTTAATATATTGAGCATTATGTCAGTTTTTAGCCCACAGAATTGAGATATATTTTCTCCATGTGTTTTCCAAAGGTTGTGTTTATTTAAAAAAAAAAAGTTATTAACAACAACTCAACATGTAGCTCAATCAAACAGGTTTCTAGGATGATAATTGCATTGAAATAGCCCCAAAAGCATCCTTGTGGCCCTAATCTTGCTGGAGTAACACTAGGCAGTAAAAATCAACTTCTTAGCAAATTTTTCAAAATCACAATTTTTTTGATTCAAAAAGAATAGATTTGCACATCCACTCTTCAGATACTAGTAGAATACAGTTTCAATATACTAAAATGCCACTGATGTTAGTTCCCAATGCAGGATTTCAGCACACAGTTTGAGGGCCACACAGTGCTCTAAAGAAGTAAAACAAATACTCAAACTTGTCTAACATCGAAAACTCAGCTAAGCAATATAACCAAATGTAAATATTCGGGATGGAGAACAACACCATGATTCAGCCCTCTAAAACAGGTGTTGCTTACACAATGCCCTCACAGTACATACTAAATGGAAAAACTGAACTCAAATCCTTTCCCAAAGAAAGATTTAGAACAAAGTGATTGAAAAGCTGTTTCTTGATCAAAACATAACTGATGCATTTCATGTTCCCACAATTAGTGAATTTTATCAAACTTAATTTCCTCATAATGCTTTAAAAGCACCTACAGTATTTTAAATATAAAATACAAAAAAGGACTAATTATTAAGTTATATTTAGCTGAGATTTGCTAAATTTTAGCACTGTATTTGTTTATAAAAGTTGTAATAAGGTATAAGTAACTTACATGTATTACACAAGACATTTAACAGCAAGAGCAACAGACTTCCAAATGTATCTGTTGATCCTATTCCAGTCTCATTGACTTGACTAGAAAGTTTCAAAGTACCTTGGAATCCCCTGGAGTTCTCAATTAATTTACCTTAACATGGGAACTTGCCTAGAGTGCATTTGCGTACCCAGCAGAGAAATCACTGAGGATAGCAAATTATTTCTTCACACCAGAAAATACCAGTGCCTGTGTTACCTTCAAGGTTAGGAATTTACTTCACAGTTTCCAGCAGCAGCAAGCAATTATCATCTAAATAATTGGTTCCTCTCACCTCAGTTCCTCATTCCTAACTGCATGAGAATTGCCATGGAGTAAAAACCATAAAGGTACCATTTCCATTTGTCAATCCCTTTATGGAAACCAGAATTTAAGAGGGCAATTTAATGCAATATGGCTTTTTCAGTGAAAATCGTATCTCAGATACAAGAAACAATTCAGGAAAAGAGCAATGCTTTTTAAGAGGAGGTGAAGAGAAAGACTGAACAGTGATGGACCAGATTCCTCTGAGCTGAGAAACAGCTTACACGCTCAGGAAAACAAGAGCAATAAGTTCATCAGAAGCAGTGGAACAGAAGATCCACATCCAGCAGATGTGGAACAGAACTGAAAAAAAGTGTTTTAAAAATGCCTTGCTGCATTCACCACAGCCTGTCCTGCCTGATGGTTCTCGTATCATCAGCGAGTGCTAAAAGTCCCTTTCTGGGCTAGATTGCTGAGTTGTTATGTTTAAGACAGTGGAACTCTGAACTTTGAAGTTGTTCTGTAAGCTAGCCAAAAAAGGGTATCATTGCACTTATTTTTGGCATTTCTTGTTTTCCATGCAACAGGGACAAAAATGTCAGTTGTGGATAAACAACTCTTTATCAGGCTTCTGCACTGGTGAAAAAGCCATGATCCAGGCAGCCAGAGTCTTTCCACTTCGATTCCAGCTGGAGTGCTGTTCTACCTACATCTTCCCATCTTCCTCCTTCACACTACCACACTGTATGTGGTGTGACAGAAAGACTGTGTGCATCTTCTTGTCCTGCCGCAATGGTAAGGAGTCACCAAACAATCACTTCTGTTTAATACTAAGCAAGAACTTTAGTATCAGACTCGGAAAAATGATCTTATCCCTAAATTTAGCCCATCTCTTTCTCTGCTTTTCAGCAGCACTTCCAGTTTCTCCAGCTGGAGCCAGAAGCCATCTCCAGTTCTGAGTGAGTAGATAAGCAGCTGTCACACGTCCTTCTGCAACTCACAAGAAACAGGTGCATCTAGAACTGAAGCAGAATCTTAGTGTCAAATTTTATCTTCCCCTTTGGGTACGTATTCATTCTAGTAAAAATGCCACACACTACTATTGACTGAGTTTATTACAGTAGCATGTCTTGACCCATCAAGAGGAGCCTTTCATTGTGCTAAGCCATAAAACTCTGCCCATCCAACTTTCCATTTGCTACACGTGAGTCAGAATTTTATCAGCCTTTCTTTTACTGTGATCCCTTGACACTACATTATTAACAGGAATCAACAAGTAATGGAAAACTATTATGATCATTAAAGCATGCAGAGGAAAAGTAGCCAACTTATGCTTATGCATGTGCCAGAAACCAGAATACACATTTTTTCCAGTTCACAAACACTTTGAGAAAGGAATTTTGGTCCTGGCATTCTTGGGAAAAATCAAATGCCTGAAGGACATTTAGTTCCAGCAATGGTGAGGTTTTTCCTGGGTTTGGGGGGGTGTTGGCAAAGAAATTGAAAAATGCCTTTTCAAAAGTAAATAAAATCAACACATTTTATTAATGTTTTGAAAAAGCCACTTATTTCAGGTAGCTTATTTTCAGCCAAATACTGAAGCCATTTTTCAAAACTTGCTCAGGAAAGCCTACTGAAGTCAAAAGGCATTTTGCTGAGTGAGGACCGCAAGATTTGTTTCTAAGAGTCATCGAAACAGTGTGTTTATTACTGAAGGAGCAGCAAAAAAATCAGTCACTGTGAATCATCCAAAATAACTATTTCCTTTAAAGGCCAGATAATTCTAACATATCTTTGTGGACTTGGATGGAGTGGTCTTCAGCAGACATTTGGATAACTTACAAGCAGCATATGGGCACGCTAGAGTTAGAGAATAGGTCTTGCCTCAAACTAGAAAATCATTCTTTACCTCTTCTTTTTATAAGTGTGAGGGGATATTAAGGACAGTAGGAAGTTTCTGCCAGGATGAAGGCAGAGTGGATTTCTGGAAGGAAACATGTTTTCACCAAAAGAAAAGGGAAAAAATAAACAAGGTGGAAAAAGAAGCCAACACTTTCCACTGAAAGAAAGAAAAACCATTAAAGCAAAAAAAGAGGTAAAAGTAAGAATAGCTCCTTTGCAGACTTGTCACTTCCTATTGCTCTTTCTGTTTGACACAGCCAAAATCATGAATTTACTGTTTTCTTCTGTATTTAAAGGCTATATTACTTCGCTCTTCCTTTATTCATGTGTTTGCCTTTAAATTCTACTTACTTTCACGTTTCCATGACCTTTCCTCCTATAAAAAGAGCAGGTATGGATATGGATTTCCTCTAGAAGAGATGTCAATGCCCTTCTTTTACTTTAGACTTCTCTAGAGACGGGGATAAGAGGGAGTTTTAGAAGCCAATCATATTTTACAGTCTACTTTGTCTAATGTTGGGTGTCTGACATCAGGCAGCTTCAAAATGTACTTGAGGAAAGCACTGAATCCCCCATTCCTTCACAACTCGCCTAGAGGACAAAACATTTTCTAGTGTTTGTTTATTTACCAAAGTTGTTCTTTCCTCTGATGCAATCCTTACACTGGCCTGTGTTAACTTTTCCTTTTTATTTGCTGAGTACCTAATTTATAACTGAGGCTGCTAGCCTTCATCACAATACAGTCCTGATAATCTGGCAATAATTTGCCCTGTTTCTTGAGTCTCCCACGTCCCTTGTTTAGGAAAGCATCAAAACTCCAGCCCACATGTGTTCTGTTGTCAATGGACAATATTAAAAGACATTCCTTTGCAAATGCCATTTTTCAAAAAATTATTTAAAGATTGTAAAACCAAACTTATAGGATCCAAAATGGCTACAAAAATATTAAAAAAAAAATAAAAATAAAAATGTCTGTTGTCATAGACTTGGCACTTGGAGCTGTCATATTATTTTTCAAATATTATTAAGGGCACCACACATGTTTCTTTCAGAACCTGGCATGTGATCTCTACGATAAATTGTATTTGAAATCCTAAATTCAGCAGATGTCTCTGCACTGTTTTCTCATGAAGAAAGATTCATCCCGTTTCATATACAGAGCATATCAACCTGTTTTCAATCACTGACATCCCAATGATAGATCTGACACATTTCCAGGAGATTTGATCTGGGGAAGTATTTCTAGAGCTAAGTCAAATGAAGAAGCAAGAATACTGAAGTTAAAGCCCCGCTGCTTGAGGACCCATTTGTTATTGAAATGATCTATTAGCAGGGTGCATGCTCATCGAAGTAACCCCTAGATGCAAGATGTCTCAAAATTTGGAATGTTAGACTCCAGGCACTCTCGGCTTTGTGACAGTATTCAGTTTAGGTTACACAGTTCTTTGCTGATAAATTAGTGTAATTACTTCAGTGTATTTTTAAGAGGTACACAGTGCGTTCCCTTGGAAGACTCACTCCCAGCAATACAGTGTTTTTGGAATTTTTCCTGCCTGAGCCACAGTATCAGTCAGAGCAAAACACAGAACAAAGCCCTTGCATTTAGATAACCACCAGGCACTTGGCTAAACCCAAAGTACTAATGTAGCTACTTAAGATTTGTGGCAATTGTGCTTATTATGTATATTTGGTCTTACTGCACCAGCCTGTGTGCATGTATCCAGATACTAAGCACCTGTCGTAGTGCATTACCTCATAGACACTTACAAAGCTCAGCTTGATGGTCTCTTGAAAAGAAAAAATTGTGTCCTGGAAAGAATGACTATTTTTCGGTAGAATCAGATTTTGGTGATGGATATGCTAGCTAGTTCAGAAAAGAGATATATGTCATGGGACAGACCCTGGCTAGGGTGGCTTCCTAAGAAGAAATATTCAAAGCAGCTGTATCCTGTCTAGAATTCACTAAACCTCTTTATCCCCATTAAGAAAAACAACATACTTTCAAGGTAGTGAATGTGTTTTGTGTCCATACAACAACTTTCTTTTTAATAACTATTTTACCACAATCAGTGAGAAGCGTTTGCAAGCCACATGTGGGCCTGTTCTTGCCCAAATGGAAACTTTCTGTGGAAATTCCACTTCGCCAGGAAATGTTTCTTAGATGCAGGATGTAAATCAGACAGAGACCTCACGCTAGAAACTCCAGTTGTCCTGTGGCTGCAACATTCATCTGACACTAAAGTGTTGTGTCCTTGCACAAATCAGGCAAACAAGGACTCCACTTGTATTTCTCACTTCCTACTATTGTCTCTTGAGTTACTGACTATTGCAGTTAAGATTTGTCTCTCCTTGGAGCAGTTATACTCCTTCATTGAATTTCCTACTCTCAAAATACATAAAAATATGTCTTAATAAAAGAGAAACTGCAAAAGATTTATCCCATAAAGAGTAGAAAGATTTGGTAAAATTCAGTAGCTTCCATTACAAGGAAGAACATTTCCCAGGCAGCTCTTTTCAGAGCACAATACTGCCCTTCACAAAGACTTAGCTTAAGGCAGAGCAAGTAAAAAACATTGGTCTGTTCAACCAGCTTCTCCACAGTGCCACCATCAGTTCTGCAATATAAAATGAACACAAGTGGATCTTGGACCCGGAAGGGAAGTCAGATCTATTGTAAAACAGATGGTGAGTCAAGCACCATCTATGCCACAACTATACCTTGTGCTTACTGAGTGAGCATGGGGACTGAGCACAAATACTCATTCCTTACCAAAAGTGCAAAGAGATATACATCTGTCCAAAGCCCAAAGAAGAAAAATAGGAGCCCACTCCTGGTCTTCACATTCCAGATTTACTTTGAGGAGCTAAGAAGAGGGAGAACATTATCTCCTGGTCCTTCTCTGACAATAGCTTTCTAAGATCTTTGTTATAGATGTAAGTTTTGTCCTCTGGAAAAATCACCACAGCACAAATACTGTTGGGCAGGAAAAATGAATGCAAACATTTGACAGCTTTATTCCTGCTGTGAATTGTCAATACTATAATTTCAAACAACTGTTTCAAATTATTCACAGAACTATTTCTTATATAACAATCAAGAAAACCTGTATTGATTTTGATCCAATCCTGGGCAATCATAAGCAATCATTACTAAATGCAAGCTATGTACACACTGGATGTGAACATCACAGGATTCTTTGAATGAATGCAAGACTGATAATAAGTGTATTAAAAATTCAAAATTCCAAATTTGTGAAGATTTGCTTTAAATTTACTTTTGTTGCAAGTATTACTGGTGATGTTTCAATAAGCAGAAATTTCAATGCAACGGGAACACAAAACACTGAATCACAGAATGGTAGGGTTTGGAGGAGATCTCTAGAGATTGTCTAGTCCAACCCCCCTGCCAAAGCAAGTTCACCCAGAGTAGGTTGGACAGGATGCATCCAGGTGGGTTTTGAATATCTCCAGAGAAGGAGACTCCAGAAGCTCTCTGAGCGGCCTGTTCCAGTGCTCTGCCACCCTCAAAGTAAAGAAGTTTTTCCTCATGTTGAGATGAAACTTCCTGTGTTCAAGTTTGTGCCCATTGCCCCCTGTCCTGTCACTGGGCACCACTGAAAAGAGTCTGTCCCCATCCTCTAGATGCCTGCCCTTTAGATATTTATAAGCATTGATAAGATCCCCCCTCAGCCTTCTCTTCTCCAGGCTAAACAGACCCAGGTCTCTCAGCCTTTCCTCATAAGAGAGGTGCTCTGTTCCCTTGATCATCTTTGTAGCCCTCAGTTGGACTCTCTCTGGTAGTTCCCTGTCTTTCTTCAACTGGGGAGCCCAGAACTGGACACAGTACTCCAACTGTGGCCTCACCAGAGCACAGTAGAGGATGATGAGGAGGATGATGGTCTTCCTCAACCTGCTGGCCACACTTTTTAATGTACCCCAGTATACCACGCGCCTTCTTGGCCAGAAGGGTACATTGATTTGAATTGTAAGTTAAGAGAACTACGATAACACTCAGTTACCTCTAGAATTAGAGTTGAGCTACCACCTCCAAATTCAGATGAGGATTTGTAATGTTCCAGCACCTGAGATTTTTGAATCAAACATTTTGGGAATGGGACGTTTTAAAGATTTGGTTCGGTCATTACACAAGAGTCCGAATGAGGTTTTTTAAACCCTTTCACAAAAAAGCACTAAAATATTTGTGTCCAGGCATTTTGATTCAATCTGAATTTTAAATAAAAGCAGTACTTGTTTGCATAAAATCTTGTGTCACTCCCTTTGGCATTACAATGTAACATCCACTGGTAGCACTATACTGATAAAAATATTCCCTGACATCACCCTGTCCCACTGAAATGATAGGCAGTGACCTGGACACCACTTCCTTAGGGAACGTGAGCCAATTTCCTACCACAAAATCCCATGTCAGCTTTACAAAATATTTTCAAAATAAATAAATAAATCCCAATTGATTATCACTTCAATTCTGCATCTTTAATGTGTTGTGTTGCCTTTCTGACCTGTAAGCAGAGCAACAGCTCTGGAATCTGTTCAGATTGTAACTACACAACTCCATGATGTCAAATGCAGAGTACTCCTGTGATTTAAGGGTAAATGCTGTCTGCCACTTTGATGGTTCTCTGGAGAGGTGATGGCCAATAGGAAGAATGTTCAGCATCATTACTGTCTATTTTGATTTGAGGACAAAAAGGCTGCACAATGAGACACCCTCTCCTAACCACCGCTGGGATATATTTATTTACAGCTGGAATGATAATTACATGGATGGTTCTTTTAAGCTGAAGTACTGTTCCTCCTTTTTGCTTTAAAGTAAGGGTGATTATACTAAATCTGTCATTACAAGTGGTGTTTTCTTTTTCCTGATACTATATAAGACTGCCAGCATGCCAGCTCAGCAAAGATACCAACGAGCACTTGTTTTGCTGACCAGATGTAAACAAGTGCATTTCAGTTTAAGAACTTCAGCATTTGAAAAAACATAATTTTTAAGAAAAAAAAAATACACTCTGTAAGGAAAAAAAAAAAA
>VXBO01000482.1:40451-93543 GCA_013400135.1 Rhinoptilus africanus
GAAAAAAAAAAAAAAAAAAAAAAAGAAGCAGTGTCTGGCTATTTGTATAAACAAACAGTAGTTCCATGTGATGACAACTGCACACAACAAAGTTTCCAAGGCGCTATTACAACAATATATTAAACTGGGGTGTATAAATCTGTCCCTGAGGCTGGTATGCAGAGAGAGAGCTCCACAACTTCTGCCTTGCCTTTTGCATCTTTGCCTCTCCAAACACAGAGAGATTCTGCCATATTTAATTTCCAGTTATGGACTTGATTTAAATTCTGATTTGTTCTGAGAAATAACAAGATCAGCAGAAAGAGAATACAGCGGGGAGCTGGTGTCGCCCAAAGGAGATGGAAGATGTCTTAATCCCACATTAATACAGACACAGGCAGGACAGATCATCTTCCTCTCTCAGGGAAGGAACACTGCTTGAGCGAGTTCTCATGTACCTTCCTCAGCTCCAGAGGATGCCGGACCTGTCTCAGAGGAAACATCCACTGCGGCAATACCCAGTCTCACCAGTGGCCACGTACTGCAGCGAAGGGGCGTGTAAGACTGAACAAAACTGAAGTGTGTTCCATAGATGAAAGTGTCACACTTGTTTTTAATTACTACTGTAGTGTTTTAGACATCAGTGTACACAAATGCTTGCTGGATACAAGTATTCAATTTCTCAACACAAGCTCACATCCCAGGTATTTGCTAGCTTGTAAAGTAGCTTTAAAAAGTATTCTGTAATTTACCGCTATAGTCCCACGTGTACTCAAAAAATCTATTGGTCTGAGTATAAAAAGATCTTTCAGTGATTTTTTTGTTGGTTTTTTATTTTGGTTTGTTTTTTTATCACTAGACTTTTAAAAAAATATGAAAAGAAACATTACAACTTTCTGTTAAATTTTATAGAATATTTTTGACATAAATAAAAAAAATCACACCTATACAGAAAAAAACCCCAACATATAAATAAGAAGAGTTAGAATATCTGATCTTTGGTAGAGACCTGGCTGAAAGACCTCTCTTCACTATTGGCTTTCCAACAATTATAACATTACATATTTTCATACATTAAAACCAGATCCATTAATATAAACCAGAAATTACTTCCATGTGTTTCCATATCAAATATTCCCTCTTCTCATGTTTAATAAATTTCCTGTTTGAAGGGATGTAAACTGATATCCTCATCCAGCAAAGCACTTAAGTACATGTTTAAACTCATGCACATTGGCAGTCTTCTCAATCAGGGTCTAAATGAATCTGCCATCATTTCTCTCTGATGGAGTCTTTCCCTTACAGTAAGGTGATGTAAAACTAGGCTGAAAAGAGACAAAGTGTATTGCCACCATTTAATGTAGGCATTATTGTGAACAAGTAGTGGAGCAGCTTGAACAATTCTCCATCATGCCACAGGAATGGTTCCCCCTCAGGTCCTGGATAGTCAGAGATAAACCACGAAAACGGAGGTCGTCCAGAAAAAGTCAGCAGTGCTGAATGCATCAAAAGAAGCACACAGGTGACTCAGGATGGGTTACCACATTACCATTCCACTCCCAGTTTCCCCAGAGACCACAGATACTGAGGTTTCATGCAGGGGAAGCTGGCTATGCCTTTTACAGTAATTAATCTTATCCATGTCTTGGCTTTCCTGCTGAAATATTCTTCTGATCAATATTTTGACTGAAATTAATCATTAAGTTTCTATTCATAACTGTAATATGTTATTCCTCATCAGAAAACCAGCAGTAGTGAATCCAATTGAATTTCTGCCTCTTCTTTTTGTTCCTTTTTCTTGCCTGGTCACCTGTCTAATCTTCTCATTTTTCCTTGACTTCCTTCATTTAATACATTACCTTATAAAAAATCTGTTCTTTTTTCAATATTCTTATGCCTTTTCTTTGCTTATTTCTTTCTTCTCTTTCCTTGTCTTAGAATCATAGAATAGTTTGGGTTGGAAGGGACCTTTAAAGATCATCTAGTCCAACCCTCCCTTCAACGAGCAGGGATCTTCAACTTGACCAGGTTGCTCAGAGCACCATCCAACCTGATGCTGAATGTTTCCNCTCCCTGCAACGAGCAGGGATCTTCAACTTGACCAGGTTGCTCAGAGCACCATCCAACCTGATGCTGAATGTTTCCAGGGATGGGGCGCCTACCACCTCCCTGGGCAACCTCTTCCTCTTTCTTCCTTCCTCTTATCTTTTTCCCTTTTTTTTTTCCCTTTTTTTCTTTTCTTTTTTTCCTTTCTTTTCTTTTCTTCCCCCCCTTCCCTCCCTTCCTTGCTTCCCTCCTTCCTTTCTCCTTTCTCCTCTTTCCACTTTCCTCTTTCCCTTCTCCTTTTTTTCTTTTTCCATTTTTTATTTTCCTTTTCCTCTTTCTCTTTTTCTTTCCTACTTTCCTTTTATCATCCACTTCTCTTTTCTTCTTTTCACTGTCTTCTCTGACATGATCTTTTTTTCTCTCTGCTATTAAAAAACTAATACACAAGAGCATACATACATGTATAAATTAAAAATGAAAAAAAAATTATTAACTGAGATAATTTCAGCAGGGTTCATCCTTCTAGAATTTCTTCTATTAAAAAATGACAGCTCTCAAAATGCTCACAATGATTTAAGAAATCTGAGAAGTAAAACTATGAATGATTCTATTTGAAAAATATGCAGACATGAAGGCTGTTAGCATATAAACACACCTACACATTAAATAAAATCCTGGTCTACATAACTGCAAGTTCAATATAAATATTTGTACACTCTTCCTGGAGAATAAATAAAATGAAAGTTGATGTTCAGCAGTGCTGAATCTCTATGCTTCTTTAAATTTTGGCCTTGAAAATATTTGTTTTTTGTAAGAATAAGCTTATGAAATTTTCTTTATGTCTTGCATATGTTATAACAGGCATTACAGGGAAACTCTGAAGTCAGTTGCTTGAGTATATAAGGCAAAGTTGAAAGCTTGGCCACTGAAAAAATACTTCAGAACTTATGGTTTAGATACAGAAAAACAACAGGTAAGAAATAAAGTAAATGCCCTTGTAATACATTTTTGTGTAAGTGTATAAACTAATCTTCAAGCATTATTGACTTAAAATAATCTCAGGACACCTGATGCTCATTCCAGTGAATTAGACTACACAATGGAACAGTAGATTTTGCAAATCCCCACTCATATTTGGTTTAGTTTGAGAGACAATTTGCATACAAGCAGTCCTCTGGGTTCTCAGTCCATCTTAAGGAGAAAACATCACAGGGCTGTATTTTTAAGCAAATACTTCGGTTTCTTTGTCTGACTGAAAATTCTGAAATTTGAGGAGAAAGTAAACCAGCAGTTAGTTATGGCGTGACAGAGTCACTGTTATTTAGATGCTTAAATAGCATCCTGTGGTGGTGCTGGTCAGCAGCAGCGGGCTGAAACCCTGCACTGAACCAAGGTGCCCTCTGAAAAGGGAAGCATTGTAAGGAGGCACCACCTGTAAAGAACCAATGTTACACGAGAACATAAAATTCAGCTTCATTTTCCAAGTAAAAAGGGTTACGTCTGTACAAAAGCACTGATCATTTGTAAACTTCTATAAATCGTATGGCTGTTTAGAAGTGAATATAGTCCCATTCAACTCAGTGCCATAAAAAATGCAGGAGCAAGCTGACTGAGGCACTCAGTTAAAGGAAAAATAACATAACATTTAATGTGAAGTTGAGACATTGCATGAGATGGATTCATATTCCAGGATTCTTTAAAGTATATTGTATATGTTTCTATTGCTCAATATAATCCATCTGTCATTTTTCTCAAGCATTTTCTCCAGAAAATGGATATTTAAAATTAACAAAACCAACATCCCATCCAATAGCTAGACAATATCCTAAGAACACAGAACTCTTCACCTTAAGGGCACAGAGGAGCTAATAACTCAACTGCTCTCTCCTATCTGCTGGTCAGACTGAAACTGCAAGATGTGTGTTACAGCTACATCTCTCCCTTAGGATTCCAGTAATCACTCCAATTTTGTGTCATATAGGCATGTTCAGTCACTTCACACAATACTCAGCAGAAGCAAAAGACCCCAAATATCCAAAAGCATGGGGAGGGAAAAAAAGACATCCTTTAATTCATAAATAACAGGAATGCAGCCGTGTAAAAGTTATTTCTAACAAACACCATTTCAGTATAGGATCATTCCTTACATCCCTTTGGGAAAAACAAGAAATAACTTACCACTAAAATGACATATTTAGAAAGCATCATGGGAACAAACTCACTCTAAAAGAAACATCACACAAAACCTTATGAACTTTGTGACTAAATATTCAAAACCAGCTAGACTATAATATCCATAAATATGGATGGGTTTGCTGATGTTGTTTCCATGTGCAAGCTTACTCAAGGCTGAAGATCGGTCCTCTTACACCAGCTGAGGCTATACATGTGCCTGGCCAATTTTTAAGTACAAATTTTAACATCCTGAAGGCTGCTTTAATTTGTTGGTGAGATTCCAAAGGAGCCGTCTTTGTGGCTATAGCTGACAGGGGCTCAGGAAAGCATCAGTCAAGACTCCATGCTGACACTGACACCGAGAGAGAATGCGGCTTTTTCTGGCTCTTTGCTAGAGAGCATCCCATCCACAATTTTAGGAAAATACCAGCTATTAGAGTGGTACGAAGTATTCTTGATGGCAATATTTCTGGAATTTGTTATTTTAAGTTCTTTATAAACCTATACAAGCGATTACAGTTCGCATTTACTGTGTATTGCATTAACATGCAGATAGTTATAATGTACACTGTTAGAAAGAGAAGGGCTGGATGCTGAGGCAGGACACCTGTAGGGAGAGCGAGTTTATAGAGTTTTGTATTTTTTTTTCATGATGTGCAATATTGAAATTTCAGCTGTTTTTTTCACACTTATTTATTTCTCTTCATATGTCTTTGTTTTATGAAAACAATGTCTATGTATCATTAAATGTATCTTCCTTTTTCTAGAGAGATGTAAATGTAAGATGTAATTATAGGGCTGCTTCTGTTGAAAACAGTCATATTTTACACCTTTTTTCCTCCTGACCACTAGGTAGTGATTTTCTTTCTTAGCCATGGATTACGCTTTCAAATCCATCATTCCCAACCACTCATTTGGTGGAGCACAACAAGCTTTTTCAATCACTCCTTTTTGCTGACCATGCATATGAGGTTGCAAAACTTCATTTTGTCCTCACAAGAGAATTGTTTTGGTACAGTTCTGTTGTAAATTTGAAGTAGCACAGTTACAGTCTTACGTGGGGATGTTCTGATTCCAATACCACAAAACTTTTTAAAGTTTGTTTTCATCACATGGAAAGAGTTCTAAGCTAAAGTAAGCAAGCAATTCTCCTCCTGTAATAAAAGTGTTCATGTAGGAGATTATAGCCATGTAACAGTTCCAATGATTTGTCTCCTGTCGAGACAAAGTCCTAGACAATGACGTGCTCCATGCAGACATAGAAGCAGCATACAGATGATAGGTCTCCATATTGTCCTAATTGGTTCAGATAATATGTTTTTCTTTTATAATAGCACGTCTCTATTTTTTGTCAATTTTTTAAAGGAAAAATATCCTTTCAGCTGAAATCATACTATGACTATAAGTCATTACGTTGCAGAGAACCCTTCAAAAGCTTGCTACAAAGTCCTGGTAAGCCCCAGCATCTCATTAAATTTCTGTAGTAAGTAATATCTCATACTATATTTTCCATATGCATGACGTGTTCTTTGTATTCTTAGCCATCTAAGGAACAATAACATCGCATGCCACAGTAGTCAGATGAGGTAACAGTCCAAAGAGTAACAGTCCTTGTATAGACTGCATTGATAGGTACTTGGAGAGGAGAGTCACATGGTAGAAAATTAAATAAAAGCATCCTAGGGGAAAATTCAGGCTATTTCTAACCCACCCAACAGGGGAAAGAACCCACTTATCAGAAAAGGCTGCAAATCAACTTCATCATCTGAAAGAATGAGCTTTCTTAGTAATTCAGAGACAGAATTGCAATTCAAAGACAGATTGCTATAATGAGTTCCCCATGGACAGAATATTTTCATGTACATTGAGGAAGTTTCAATTAAAAAAAATAAATTAATAAATTAGATCTGCAAACATTTGCCCCATTTTTCTCTGGTTCGTCTAATCCTTGTGCTCTGAACACTTAATTTTCTGCTTTCTATTCAACCCATGAAACATGAGGGTGAGACACGTCAGTTCATAATTTCAGAAATGCTCATGTTGTCTTTTCTGGGAAGCAGAGGAACATTTCAAATCATAAAAGTAAAGAACTAGTAGAAATGGAATTTTAAATCCAGGAATAGGTGGGTAGCTGCTGATGACATGAATGCTAAGCAAGAAACTACTCATCATTTTTAAGAGTTTAGGTGCGAGCAAAGGCAAATGGTTTAGATAACACTAAACAGTTGGTCAATTAAAAATTTTTTCCTCATCAGGCAATCACAAAAGCCTTTCTTAAAGCCGCCTTTGCTCTATACTTGACCATTCCATGGTCAAATAGAGACAGCAACTTTATTTTCACTATGCTTGCAGATCTTCAGAAAGCTTTGTTATTTTTAAATCATGCTGCCTCATATAACTGAATATGTATTAACTTAGAAGTCTGTTCAGACTCTTATTTGTCCAGACTCTTGGGTTTCCCCTTCCTGTTTTGGATCTATGGAGAACTCAAATACTTCAGTTCCTACTACAGTTCCTGAAAAGAAATCTGCTTTGATTATCATTTGAGTATAAATTGCACTTTCTATAGTTATTTTTTCCTACACATGGACGCTACAGGTATCTGTCAATTTATCAAAGCAGTTCTAAACATCAGTGAGAGGGAGACGCAAAAATGTGTAGAGGTAAGGAAATCATGTACCGTGTGACCAGAGAACATCACTACTTTCTCCATTGACTCATGTCTATCTGATTTACAGATTTGGGTTTCCCCTTCCAGCCAAACTATCCACCCAGTCTTACAGTGATTATTTCCAATTCTGATATCCAGAAGCATTTACTACTCCAGTTTACCTATAAGGAGCTCTCAGTCATGATGAGGAAACAAATTAGGGCACTGAAAATCTTTCTATATTCAGTTAAACAAATCATTTAGTAGTAACTGTGATCAGATCAAATATGTGATTTGCATCAGCAGGCTTTTAATGACCCACAGAGGCTTCTTTATATTTTGGGACGTTAGAAGCATAAAAACTCAAGAAATACAATTTCCATAAAAACAAACTAACAAGTAATGAAATGCTGATTACTATGGGAGCAGGAGGGGGCCAATGGAAATTGTGTATATTACAGTAATTCTAAGCTAACTCTCATTTAGTAGAGAAGACAGTCTTAGGGTTCAAATCCCTTCATTCTGCTCAGACAATGCCCTGCATTGCATGCTTCCAATTTATTTACCACCTACTACAGACCACTTCTGTAACACTTCTCATTAAAGAAAACATGGAAAACAAAACAGCAGATAAAAACAGCAGCGGAGTGCATTGCTCTCCCCCTAAAACCATTAAATGCTTAAGGCCTTGTTTAAAAAATAGTTTACAGTCTCCATTTTTGTTTAAGAAGAGGGAAGAGTAACAGTCCACATCTTACAAAATTCTACTGTAAGAGAACTTAAAGAGTATGTAGGATTTTGGCCCATGGAATTTACAGGATGACAAAAGAGGTTTTTTTACCCTAACACTCCATGTGCGGTTTGCAATAAGAAGACTCAACATCCACGGTCTCAGCTATATCTACATTCTCTGCCTTCCAAGACGTGATTCCACAATGCACACTGATCAGAGCGATTTGAGGATGTTCTGTATTACTTAGCTGTAATATATTCTAAGCTTATGTAAACATACATGCATGCACTATTTGTTGTATTGTATTGATTGGTCAGGGCTACCTCTAGACATGTAGAAGACAGGAAAAGTTTAACTACATTTAAGGAATGATTTTGCTGCCCAAATTATCCTTTCAGAACTGCAATACCAACCCGTAGTTTAACCATAATCACACACTCAAAGAAGCACATAAGTGCTGCCTAGGATGTCATTAAAAATAAATAGAAGTTTCCATCCCTATTTATCACAACTAATCTTCAACATGGATTTCTGTGATTGAACAAAAACCGTCTGCGAGTTATACAGGAAGAGATTGCTCCCCAAGTAGCTTCTGACGGCAGCATCCCTTAAACCCTGAGAGCTTGTTCCCAGGCATCCATCTTCATTATGAAAGGTCCTCTGATGAATGACTGATTTAATTTCTGGACAATTCAGAGGAAGCACAAACTATGTCTTTTATATTCTATTGCTGATTGTGAAGTAGTCTTTGACAAATCATTTACATTTTTTCCCTTCAGTTTTTCTATCTGTATCCTGGAGTAACATTTCATTGTTGCAAAGAATCAGCTACTGTTGATTGCTATATAAATGCCAAGTGTGGTGAGAAGAAAAAGGAACCTGGAATGAGACCCTGGAAAAACAATACCGCATGGGCAAGAAATGAAAGGACAGAAAAATGAGGGATAATAAAGGCTTAAGAAGACCAAGAAGAAATTAATAACATGTAAGATAATTGCTTTTAATCTGCTTGTTTCCCCTAATTTGTCAGTTCCTCTACATCAGGAGAAAGTCAGGATAGATATTTGGTGGGCTTAAATTGCATTATGAAGCTGGAGGATATATATACGCCTACCTGGAGGGGGAGAACAACTCACCAAAGTGTACACAGAGTCCTCTAGCAGATGAGACTTCACACACACAGAAATGATGATGGAACCGTTTTAGTGTTTACAGCTAAACACAGCAGGATGGATTTAATCTCTGCCATAGAGAAGGCTACCTTTGTCACATCTTAATGCAAGTTGAGTCTGTTCTGAGTGTAATATGCTGGGAACAGAATAGCTTTTCTACAAACTGCCATGATTGCTTAGAACTTCCACTGATAACCTGGAATTTCATTCATGTTTAGGGTAAATATCAAATGTTTTTGACAGCATTAGCACATGGATGCCTTGCTCCAAAACCAGTGTGACCAACATTTCTAAATAAAACATCATTATATTTCTACTTTTTCCCCAAAGAAGGAAAAAGTATGTGCTTCTGGAAATAGGTCAGAAATGGGTCTGGTTTTCAACATTGCACCTTCTTCTTCTCAAAACAATAAAGAAAAAAATCAATTTCCTCTCTTTGCATAAGCAGAATATCTCTTTCAGCAGCTGTTCTTTCCTTGTATAGGGTGCCTCCAAGCAAAAATGATCTCTAAATAAATAAACTGTGCCTTTTTCCCTTTATCTGCCTCTTGCTCCTAAAATGTCTCATTTTTTTAACATAATTGACCAGCGCTATTTGGATGAATGTTTGCACAGCTTTGGCAAGCAAATGTGTATTTTTTCCCTTCTCATGCTGGAAGGAACAGTTTATTTCAAAGAGTTAAACAGCCGCAGGGACCCTTGAGATGTTCTACATCCTCTAGCTGTGGTATGCACTCTGCTAAGCTTTGAACGATACACTATACAGCAGCCCCTTTGAGGATATGGCTATGTAAACCATCTTACAGACTCTTTTCCTACTTATATTAAAGGCCTAGTGTCTCCAGGAAAAAAAGCTAACGATTTCTGTAATTGGAAAAAATTACTGCTAGAAAGAATCAACAACAGGAAAGGATTGAAATGAATAGGTAATCCAAACACGTGCCTGAAATTCCATCATTAATAATATAATTGGCACAAACCTTCTCAACAATACTGCACTGTTAGCCAGACATGCCATTCTTTACATTGCTGTGATGCTTAGATTAACACAGATACAACTGTATCTTAAGTCTGGGACACTTGTGGCATGACTTTAGTTAACCTCCTGTCACACATCCGTTTATTTTGCTGCCTTCTAAAACAGAAGAGGGAGTCAGCAACAAAGGTGCAGATCCCATATGTGCTGAAGTTCCAGAATCACATGGTTTTCTTTTGGAAACCGGGATCATTAAGTAAAAAAACCTATGAAATAAGCCCTTTAAATACAGTAGCCAAATTCTTTTCTCAGTCACCAAGTGTAGCTCAGGAATTTTTACTCTCTTTTTTTCAGCTGCCAAATGAAGCCACAGTAGGAGTACATGGTTGGTCTTACAAAAAAAAAAGAAACACACCTGTACCAGTGCCAGTCTTAAATCCGCTGAAAAAAACCACTTTAAATATATTATTATTTAGTGGAATCATTTCTTTTTCTCAGAGAATAGAAATTAATAATATCCACTGGTCACCATGTGTGATGGCTCTGTGTAACTTAATCTTGTCTCTTATCTGAAATAATTCAGTATATATATGCAGCCACTTAGCAAAACATTTTGTTAAAAGTGTGTGCGGCAGAGATCTAATTTGGACAAGGAAGATTTACCCACTTCTAAAAGGCTCCACGGGAACTTACCAGCTTTTTCTTGACAGACAAAGGGGTTTTTTTAAATCTGCCTGTCCAGATTTCTTTCTTAACAGTCAGTTGGTTCTATGTTATTATAAATTCTGACACACTTTTTTGTTGCCCACATAAGTATTATATCACTGTAACAGAGTGGGGGGACACAGAAAATGTGAGTCAGGGAAGGAAAACCAATCAAAGATGAAGGAAAACAGCATGGGAAAAAAATTCCCAAAAGACTTTTCCCTAACAAGGAAGGCAGGCATAGGTTGTATGAAGGGTATTGGGGATCAAGGAATTGAGGGATCTATTTGCATCGACTGAAGGATTTCTGGATATAAGACATTTGCTATTATTGGAAGACGAACAGAAGGGACAGAATACAGAACCTCTGTAAAATGAATAGACCCAAAGGAGACTGAAACACAGCATTCCAAATAATTTAGGAAAAACAACACTGAGGGCAAACATTTCCTTTATATAACTTGGCAATCCAGTGCTAAAAAACTAAATGTGGATCTCTAGCACTTGGCAACAGCAGATGGCCAGAAAAGGACTTGTGTGAATAATATGCAAAGCAACTGCGAGTTTTAATTCAATTTATCATAAAAAGTATGAAAAGAAAGATTTTCTACTTTGCCAAATTTAAAAATATTTTTCCTATCTGTTTTTCTTCTTTTTTTTTTTTGTGACTGCAGTCAAGTCCTTTTAACTTTAGAAAATATTGCACATTAAGCACTAAATTATTTTGCTATTACAAAATATTATTCAAGCAACATAGAATAGATAGCACAATGATAAGAATGTTCCCAAATATCTCTTATCAATTTTGTTTGAAGGTAACTTATCAATAGTGTGACAGCCCTGGAACAGCAAGACTTGAAGAAAGTCTGTCCATCCATAATTATGAATAAATCCACATTCCTTGTCACACAAGCAAAGTTCAGTCAAATGATCTTACTATTTATCAGTCCACTCAGGTTATTGTATCGTTTTTTCCTAATTCCAGAGTGCACTAGCTCAGCGTCAGCTCTGGAGATACTTCCCTATGAAAGAAAAACATTTTCAATACTTTATTTGTGTCATTTTCTATGAATTAAAGCTATGATCCTTTTTCCTAGAGAATAAATATTTCCGAGGCCAAAATACTAAAGATTTTGAGCAGTCACAAGACCTTCTTGCATGTACCCATAGGTTTTGCTCTAACTTGGAACATCCTGAAATACAACAGCAGATTTCAAATTGGTCTGCCTTAACGTCACTGCTAATAAGAGAAAACATTCTCAGGGTAACAGACAATCAGAAAAGCTACAACTGACTAACACACTGAATCAGATAAATAGGAACTGGCCTAACTCGCTTAATATACCAAACCATGTCTGAAAATTGTGGGGGAGAATTCTAGGTGGAGCACACCAAATTCATGACACAAATCCATGACAACATCTCCTACCCTGAGATTTTAGTCCAAGCCTGGACCTCAGCAATGCTTACCTTTCCAGCTTGTTGTGAGGTGTCATTAATAACCTAGATACAGTCACCTTCAAACAACTTCTGAGTTTATTTATTCTTAGTGATGATAAAGCTTTACAAACGACTTGCAAGAAGAAAAAAAAATGTCCTCTCAAACCAAGTTTCTCAGAAGAGAAGACATTGTAGGTTCCCACCTGCTTCAGGGAGAATGACCAGGACTTAATAGAGAATTTGAAGAACAGCTGACAGTGGACCCAAGGCCGGAGAAGATTCATTTTTGGGGCACATAGGTTGCCTCTACCCTAAAAAAGAGTGACTGCTTCTTCCTTTTTCAGGAATTTTCTAATCAATTTATGTTGTAGAATCTATCTTTGATGTTAAAATATTGTACATCTACTATTATAAATACAATTCCAAGGACAGGGTAAATCAAAGCACTTTCTCTTTGAGCAGTAGGCAGAGCCTAGTACTAGAATACAATCACAGCATTTAGGCATATTTTATCTGCATATCCTTTATTTTGCCATTTCATCCTCTGTAATATGAATCAGGTTTTACAGAAATCAATAACCTCATGTCATACTGTAAACAGTCTCACGGCACTAAACAACTTAGTAAATGGAAAAGGTTGGTATTAAGTTTTAATACAGAAATTTAGAAGCACATGTTTAAAGAAATACGTTAGTGTCTGCCAAAGGAAGGGATACCATCCAGAGAGACCTTAACAGGCTTGAGAGGTGGGCCCATGCAAACCTCATGAAGTTCAACAAGGCCAAGTGCAAGGTCCTGCACATGGGTTGGGGCAATCCCAAGCACAAACAGAGTGGGCAGAGAATGGATTGAGAGAGCCCCTGAGGAGAGGGACTTGGGGCTGTTGGTTGATGAGAAGCTCATCATGAGCTGGCAGTGTGTTCTCACAGTGCAGAAAGCCAACCGCACCCTGCAGTGCATCAAAAGAAATGTGACCAGTAAGTCGAAGGAGGTGATTCTGTCCCTCTACTCTGCTCTCATGAGACCCAACCTGGAGTACTGTGTCCAGCTCTGGAGCCCCCAACATCAGAAGGACATGGACCTGTTGGGGCAAGTCCAGAGGAGGGCCACAAAGATGATCAGAAGGCTGGAGCACCTCTCCTATGAAGACAGCCTGAGTGAGTTGGGGTTGTTCACCCTGCAGAAGTGAAGGCTCCGAGGAGACCTTATAGCAGCCTTCCAGTACCTAAAGGGGGCCTACAGGAGAGATGGGGAGGGACTCTTTATCAGGGAGTAGAGCAATAGGATGAGGTGTAACAGTTCTAAACTGAAAGAGGGGAGATTTAGATTAGGTATTAGGAATAAAATCTTTACTGTGAGGGTGTGGGACACTGGAACAGGTTGCCCAGAGAAGTTGTGGATGCCCCATCCCTGGAATTGTTTAGGGTCAGGCTGAATGGGACTTTAGCAACCTGGTCTAGTGGAAGGTGTCCCTGCCCATGACAGGGGGGTTGGAACTAGATGATATTTAAGGTCACTTGCAACCAAAACCATTCTATGATTCTATGAAAGAGCAACTCAAACTTAGTATCTCTTCTTCTTTGTTTGGGCCTCCCCTAGTAAAAAAGAAGTTTGTAAAATATAAAAAAAAGAATTACTTGAGAGACTATCAGAGAAGAAAATGATATGTCCAATAGCCTTCTCCATTAATTGCTGAGCAAATCTCTATGTCCTTTTACACCACATTTATTTCTCAAAAATATGCATTTCAATTAGTTTTCAGTTTAGGTAAAGGAACTTTACAAGGTTTCTGACTTTTTGTAATGAACAGATGTGAAAGAGGGATGGATCAAGTACACTATTGTTGCCTCTTTGTTCTGAATGGTCTTTTACTTATAAAACTTATTTTAAGCTGTAAGAGTTATTCAATTATGAAAGCAAAAAGCCTACAAATTTCAACAGAGCAAGAAACTAGCAGACTGTATGATCTGGGACATGAAAGTTTCTGAAGAAGCATCAATTTTCATTATAAGACCTAGAAATGTATCAGTTCCTACTAGGCATAATTTCTTCACCATCCAGTGAAAAGACACTTGTTTAATTTCTTTGTCTTCCCTTTGCCATTTCATAGGCCCAGATAATTTCATTGAAGCTCTTAGGATTTATAAGATACAGGTAGAAAAATCCTTACAAAAGTTAACCCTACAGAAAGTCTGACAGGAAATTAAAAACTCAAAAAAAAACCACCCAACTTAAAAAACAGCGACTAAAATAAAGGAAATTTAAAGAACAGAGATAAAAAGAATTGAAAGCGTGGCAAGTCACTGAAATAAGGCCATTTTTAGGACCAATTGATCAGGAAATTCTAGATTTATTTCTGCAGCTTTACATTGGTTTTGGGTAAAGCCTTGGAAATGGTTGTTAAATAGCAAATGGAAGAACGGTCAGTAAACCACATCTTGAATTAAGGATAGCCAACATGGTCTCAGGAAGGGAAGGGCATGCCTCGCTTACTTGCTGGAATTGTTTAAGCCTGTGGCTGCCAATACAAACACGGGGAATGCTGTGGATACTGTGCACTTGGATTTTCAGAAAACACTTGCCAGAATTCCTAACTGAGATTACTGTCTAAAGTGCAAAGCCATAGCCTAACTCAAAAAGGGCAAAGGGGCCCTCACAGAAGTAAAAGGCTGCCCCTTGGTCAGGAAACAAGGCAAGCCCCTGTAAGTTGCAGGGAGGTACCTGGTGTTAAGAGCTGGCCTTACCAATAAGCTTATAAATGCTCTGTGAGATGGAATTGATATGTATTACACTTGTAGAGAATGAGTTATAATATATCCAGAGCACAAATAGAACATTATATTGTTAAATATGAAGGCTAATTAATACAAATTGTAATTTTGCAAAAGTAAAAGTAAATTTCAAGATTAAAGAATCTCAAGGCAAGGGGTACAGCTGTAAGCTCACTCACCAAAACCCTACCAAGCTTATTAGAAACATCGTCTTAAGAAACAGCAACATAGTTTGAAGACTGAGCCTCTGAGAAAAAAAAACAAAAGTTAGGGTAACTTTGAACTTGTAAATAACTAAATTGTCAATTTAGCTACAAAACTGAACACAAAAATCCAAACTTGGTTTGATCAGAATTTTTTTTAAAAAAAAAAAGGTGAAAAAAATACTGGGGACTAGGAAAAACAAACTGATTCAATAACTCCAAAATGCTGTATTTCCAAATATTAGTATAAAAAGCAAGGCAACAAAGGTATGAAATAAAAAACAGGCAAAAATACTCTTTTAGCTACTGTACAATTGAGGCACTCACTCAGAATTAAGAAAACACATACCGTCTGCCATTTTCCTAGTTCCCAGGAGTCTGACTTTAACTAATGCACTATAAGAGCTTTTTTTACTATTGAATGCATTTGTTCTTCCGCTGAAACTGTTCTCCCTGGAAAAAAGTATTTACATATTCATTTAGTTGGAGAGGGGTAAAAATGTACTTACTAGCCAGTAGGGAAACAGCCTTGTCCCTGATTTAATTATTATTTTACACAAAGTAAACTTAGTGAATTTAATGCTGACACCTCCAGATTGGACTAGATGTCTTCCTTCCAACTAGAAAAATGTGAGGGTTCTGCGCAAACCTCCTCAACAGAGAGGACACTTTGTGACCTGGTGAACACCAACCTTGGAAGCCCCCAGCATTTTAAGTATCATAACCACTACCGGATTAAGACAGCTGTCCACTTCAATTCCAGGCAAACTTGGTGAATCACTTCACAACTTTCATCTGTCTGGTTATCATAAAAGTCTGCTCTCATTTTCCCAGAGCAGAGAAGATGAAACACAATGTGTAAAGTATTAATATTTTTACAAAGACTGGTCTATAGGTATGCATTTTAAAGATGAACCATGGAAGTCCGAGCTAGTGCTTAATTTCTGCAAAATCACCTAAAAATTTTGCTTTATCAATCCATAAAAGTGAAAAAAAGGTTAGTCATGGTAATTGCCAGGGACACTTGTAATGGTAAATGAAATAACTTTCATTCTGTAATACTTTCAGAGATCATTAATTGGATTGTCTTGTACTCATTTTTGTAGGTTAAAACATCTGTCATGCATTAATGAAACAAAATACTTTTGCTTCAGTGTAATACTTTTTTTTTAAAAAAAAAAACCAACTTGTAAGACCTGATCCTGTATAAATAAGTAGAGGTAATACAGGGGAAGACACAGCCCCCACTGGTTTAGGAGGACTTTGCTGCCTTCCAGTGTGTCTTCCTTACAAGGTGGGAACACCGCCACTCCAGCTGTCGCTACTAATAAAAGAAGGAAATATCCACACTTCACCAAATCTGCAGCCTGATAATAGAAGGCTGCAACATATCAGACACAGGAAGGAGATCTGTGGCAGCTGATTCAGAGTTTTGAGAGTGCCATTCAGTAGCAAATCTGATCTTCCTACATACACAATGGGACTAACATAAACAGGAGTTTCTGTCAGTGATTCATTTACACCTTGAAGATTTCCTTGAAACCCTCATGTCTCCTGGTCACACCCAGCCCTTCTGTTTCAATGACCTTATAAAGAAATAAGGCTATTGCCACAAGAGTTTGTGGCTTACTACTCAATTCAATTTGCACAAGTTCAGCACCACCTTTATCATGCCAAAACCATACAACTAGGACTGGGGTAAATCAGTAGTAGGTATTTAGGAAGTAAAAACAAACACCATGCGTTGCATGCTTATACTACAAATTTTTTTTCACATGCAAGCAAATACGTGGGAATGAAACCTCATGTTAAAGTAAATTCTTGCAACAGCAGTTTTGGTTTTAGGCTGGGATTTCTGACTCAAATTACAGTGAAGGGATAAACTGAATGAATGAAAGACAAGTAACCAATAACAATGGAATGGTATTTTGCAGAACAGAGAAATGCGCAGTTACACATACATTACAAAGTGACTCAATGTTTACTATTTGTTCACTGAAAGTTTGTCATAAATCATTTATGGATGCAATTGCAGCACTGTAATTACAGTACTGTACTTTAGAAAGGCATGGTACTGTGACAATTTAGAGATTACTTAAGTAGTAAAAACCGTGGCAAGCTATATAATTCTGGAGCACCAGGTCAGTAAATGCAAAAATGGCAAAAGATTATTTTAAGAAAGGTTTTTTAAAACCTCAGAGGAATAGCTGTGAATCCAGATTTTATTTAACACAAACCACTAACGCCTGGGGAGAGAAGGAGTTCCTCAGGATGTCCCTGGTTTTAGCACAGCACTTGCTGTTTGAATAAGACACGTGGAATATGTGTTTTCCTATAACAAAAACTAAGTTGGCAAGTATTTTTTCCAAGAACAGGAGGAAAAAAGATAGATACCACATTCAGGGTCTGTACCTCAGCGGCTGGGATAATGGAATGCGATAGGTGATCATTATTTGAATCAATCTTTACAGCACATAGCAAAAAGTAAGATACAGGCAAATGGCAAGTTAGGGGCAAATCACCAGGTGACTCCTCCACTCAGAATAATTTAGCTTAGCATATTGCATGGTTCTTCTTATATGCAGACATATACAGAGATAGCCTACACAATATGTTAAGTGGCATATATACCTTACAGCCATTGGTATTATAATTTAAAGCACAAGACTGTAGTTTCATGAAACAGCTTGTGAGAATGCTACACTATCTCATGTAAGATTTAAGCTAGTGTTCAAAACTAGCAAGCACCATGGCTTTTCCACTGGTGTTTTAGCCCTGTGAAATTGTCACCCAGAACAATGGCAGGCATCCTCAAAGAAAAGGGTTATTAGTTGATTTGTTTGTAATTAACCAAGCACAATTAACAACCTTTCTGACCTTCCCTAAATTGTAGCCAGTTCCTCATACTTAGCACAGTATCTTTACATGACTTTCAATTTTTAGTCCTCCATTTCTTGCCACCCAGGAGAGCTCAGAAGAACTGCATGCAGACCAACACTGGTAGGGCTCCATCAGTGTCTCAGCCATGCCTGCGCCCAGTGCCACAGGTAGGGCCTTACAGAAGGAAGCCATCAGCATGCTCCATGACATCAATATGTATTCAACCCCTCCTTCCCACCAGCAGCACTAATATTACAGCCATATCCATCTTCAGAGGGATGAGCAGAATTCATCCATAAAAAGTAATTTGGTCTAGACCTGTTTGTTTGACATGAATTGTTAGAACTTGGTGCTTATCTCAACCAGTTCAGCTTCTCTCCTGACAGTATTAGGACACCTACCTTTACCTGTTGGCATAAACTCTCTTTGAAGGGAAATCTTTGTCTTCTTCTGTTGTTCTAGGCACAGTAACAGGGACCTGAAAAGTAGGTTTTAATGTTAATGGCAAGAAAATGAAACTTTGAAACGGTGTAAAATTGTGTTTTGGATGCACTCTGAATTTCATGAGTGTCTGCTATAACAATGATCAGATCGCTCCACTTCTCCATCCCTGGATACCAAGAACCGAGGCTAGCTGAGGTACTGCCTCCTGCTCAGACCCCTGCAGGGCTCCAGGGGTCCTCTGAGCCTTGTGACAGGGACAGCAAAGCAGTTCCCTGGCAGACAAGGTGCAGGCGAAGCGCTCCCTCCTCCCATTTCACATTGGGAACCCTTAATCTGTTTTGACAGTGTCACTCACAGCTTTGTTCTGTGGCATGATTTTCATTTCAATCCCCTTTTCACATGAATCACAATACAGATGCCAAGGCACGTATAGTGATAATTACAGTCAGATTGCCAGGTAGCTTGGCACGTGCATGAGCAAATAAAGCAGGTCTAATAAAAAAATCTGCTTGCTAAAATCTTGGTATTTTTGTTCTTTCTTTTAGATGTATTTATCATTAAAAAGGTTCCTTTGTGTCATTGAATGTGGATGTAGATAGAGGATAAAAGCAAACACTCTTAAATTTATTGGAGTAAAACAACTCTAAGAGTATGTCTGCTTAAAAAACTAATGTCACTATTAGTTAAGATTACTAATTATAGTAATGTGCACTGGATTGAAATGAGGAATACAGCACTGGAATCAGCAGTATTTCCAAAAGCATATAATTAATTTTAGAGATGCTCCAAGCAACTCAGTTCAAGAACCAACGGATTACAAAACCCAACTGTTATTTTTTGCCATTTAAATGTACTAAATGCAAGTCTCCTGAGAAGATGCAGTGCAACACTTGCTCACAGATTTTGTTGCTGGAAGTTTTTAAAAACTTGTAATGCATTAATAATACCACTGCAGGGCACTTGATATGTACGTTGTAGTTTGACAGATGAGGAAAAGGACAAAAATTGGGGAAAAAAATAATTCTACTAAGATCTCTCTAATATGAGTAACTTCAGTTGGAAGCACAGATCAAAGGACTAATTTATAACAAGATACAAAACTGCTAGAAGTCCTCACAAGTACAGATGTTTAAACCCCAAACAAAAAGGCCAGATGCAGGGAGCCAGCATCCAGCAACAGAACTGCTCCAAGAGCCCTATAGTCCAGAAATGTCTCTTTCATCTCAGCACATCCACCAATCTGGCTATGCCCCATCTCTGTTTTCCATTTTATGCAGCAAATGTACACAGGTCTTACTGTGCATAAGGCAGGGAGCATTCTACATCCTGAAATGCCTTCCAAATACAGTCATCGGCTCTTTGCAAAGAGAACCATTCAACTTCTGAGACAACTAAAACACCCTGAATCACCTTCTCTGCCCACCCCTGACTTCTGTGTAAGATGAAGTAGGTTTGACAAAAAAACCTGCTGAGCATTAATCCCCTGTTGACAGAACTGTTATATTCAGTCAAGTACTTTTGATGCTGATAACAATTTAGGCTCTATAAAATACCAATATTGATAGTCACATTTTTAGCTGTCAGATTATACTCCTCTACTAGCAACCTGTTTTCTACTAAAAATGCTAACTGGTTCTCTGAATTATAAAGGGATAAAAGTGAAGCAGGAAGATAGCATGGACAAAGCTGTAATTATAGAAGGTTCTGGTGACAACAGCAAGCTCTGGAGCCTTGCTCTTCTGGTTTATTATGATGTCATCATCCCCTCAAGGCACAATGTTTATAGGACTTTACTTCAGAGCCTATCATTTATTCTATATATTAACATCTAGAACTATAACCATGATATAACCTAGTCATTGGGAAAGGCCACAAACCCTGCTATGGTGTGTCTCGATGCCCATGCTGCTGCTTTACTGCATCTGAGACACAACCACAGAAAACACACAGCTTTTAAAACCAGGCCCTGAGGTAAGACAGAAAAGGGCTGCTAACCGGAGGTGCACTGAAGTAACTGATATCTCTGTATTTCTGGTGCTGTGCATTTTAAAGTGAGACTGCAAAGGAAGTTAAATAATTAACCTGTAACACTGCCCCAGCAGGCAAGTCAGTCCTACTGGAGATACATCTCAGTTAAAATATTAAAATATATTGACTGACGTTTAGATGTGAGGTTTCGGTTCCAGGCTATTTTTCCCATGTGGAAAACCAAAACCAGATGTGGATTATCTGTTTCTGATTTTGACTACAGCATATAGATCAGGAGGAACTCCACTGAGTAAAGCCAGATTACATCTAAGTGAATTGCCTTGTAAATATTGCGGAGGATGTGGAATTAGAGCCCTGAAACTTGTTTCAGACAACAAGATCACCCTCTCTCTCTAATGTCTCAATAACAAACCCCTCATATCTCTACCTTCAAAACGGAAGATGGTGTTCCCAGTCAGAACTAACCCTGCCCAGAAGCAAACAAATACTTTTTAAGCTTAAAAATCAAGGGGGTTTGCTCCAAAGCCTCCCATAACTGTGTATCAATTATCTAGCATATTGATAAAGAAAATGGCATTTAAAAATAGAAGTACAGTACTGGAAAGTCAAGTTCTTGTATTTGACAGAGTATTTGCTATTCCCCTTGAGATTCTTTCACTCCAACATATTGGAAATGTTGTATTATGACTTGCTCTACATTAAGAACTAGCAACACTTCTACATAAAATAACACTAAAACCCCTGCAGCACTAGAAAATACACAGGAAAAACTCTCAGCACCAACAGAAGTGTTGTTCATTTATAGGCTTAAATGAATACCATTTTTAATGGTGTAAATATGCACTTAAAATAAATACACGTATCCACACAGAACCATTGCTATGCCTGGACCTTCCTGGGCAGAGACAGAGCATTTTTTTCTCTGACCTGTTGAAATTTACACTTGGAAGATTTTGAAACCATTGTATCAGGAGCGAAGACCTGAAAAGGCTTCACCAGCGGAGTCGTGCAAGGGGTGGCCGATCCAGGTGACGGTTTGAAGAGGAGACGCACAAGAAATGGCAGCAGGAGGGGGAGATGGGGGCCACGCACACGGGAAACGCCTGCGGTGTCAGAGGACCAGTGTCCAGTTCTTGCCTCCCCGGCTNTGTGATTCTGTGATTCTGACCACCGGCTGCGGCTGCAGCGGGCAGGCTGCCAGAAGCTGCTTCCGTTCAGGTGTTTCCCGTTTGCTGCCTGTACGGCGAGGTGAGAGGAAAGGTGTTTAAAATCAGCCTTAGACAATTCGAATGCATCTTATCGACACGCTAAACTACCTGTGATGAAATTCCGCGGCCGCGCATCCGCAGAGCGCGTCAGGCCCCAGCCCTCGCTCGGCGGGGGCGGCTGCCGGGCGCAGCGGCGGGGCGCGCGCCCCCTCTGGCGGGGGGCTGGGGGCAGCGCTGGCTTCAGCGGGAGGCGCGCGCAGTCCCCTTCCTCAGCAAATAAAGGGTAAAACTGCGGCAGAGGCGAGGTGAGAATGTCGCTGCAGCATCGGAAAATGCACCAACGTGCGCCGCCCTCATGCTGCCGCCTACGCGGTGCCGGCAGAGCCGCACCTCCGGGCGGGCGGCTCTACCAGCTCTGCCCCTGCGGAGATAAACCTGGACACGCAGCTCCCGGGACTCCAAAGGGAGCTGAAGTGGTCAGGCTGGTGTCACACCAACTCAGGGAGAAAGACAAGTCTTGGTCTCCGGTCTTTTAGCTTGCAGGTAAGTGCACCAGGCACAAAACAAAACAAAACAAAAAAACCCCAAACAAAATAAAGAAATTCAGGTAGTAAAAATATTCAAGCAATCACATGGTCTAGTTCTTCTGCTTCTTCCATACCAGCAAATCTGCCTAATGGGACGCAATTTTTATCAGATCACACCCAATCTGGGTTAGTAATAATCACAACTCTGCCACGTCAGTGGCTGGCAGAGAGGCCCTGTTTTTCGCTCTGTCGTTGGTTCTGCAAAACATCCCGGGCAACTGCCAGTATTCAAATTTGGGTAGTTTTTTTGTTTTGTTGTTTAAACTTTGTCATGTTGTGTTGGGCTTTGAGCAGCCTGGTCTAGTGGGAGGTGTCCCTGCCCATGGCAGGGGGGTCAGAACTAGATGATCTTTAAGGTCCTTCCAACCCGAACCACTCTATGATTCTAATCTTGATAAATGGACCAGATGAGCAGAATTATTATGGGAAATTAATTCTCATTCGTAACACTGTCCACTTCAACAAGGCAGAGATAGTGGGCAGGCAGCATCCTACACTAAACGAGTGTGGAATGAGAATAAACAGATAGTATCAGCCCACAGCATTTAATCCATTCTTATGAACAGCTCTTGAAGCAAATTTTTAAAAGATTTTTGACATTTACCAAAATAAACTAACAGGTCACTTTAGGAAGACTATATCTGGACAGTGAACATACTGGAACTTTTGAAAAAGACACACAAATTCTTTCATTCGCATCAATTGTCTTGAATAAACAGCGTTCTGAGATGAGGCTTCATTTTAAATATCATAATTTTAATGCTTTTCAACTGAAGGAAATGGAAAACATTGGTGAAATTAACCTGACAGATGAGGTAGCAGAGCTGCAATTTTAAAAGTAATATCCCTCCACAAGATCCAAGAAAAGCTAAATAGTCTTGTGTTTTTCTGTAGGCTCCTTATTTTATTTTCTGCTGCTTTGACTGGCAAGCCCAAATATTTTACCATGAATTTTATTACAGAGGAAAAAAACATGATTGTTTCATGAAGATTACATTGGGGATGCATCTCATACCTCTAATAGCATATTTTTAACTTTAGAAAAAATGTTTATCCAGCTGTTCTTCTTACTAAAAACTTGGTAGATCAACATGACAATTACGGTTTTTTCCAGTTTTTTTTTTCATTAACATTCACAAAAATTAGCTTTTCAGCAAAATATTTTACCTTTGCCAGAGCTACAATTTCTGATAGATTCCCATGAAAAAATGCAGAGTGGACATCAGTCAGAAAAATGTTCTACTTCTACTATATCCGTGTGTGACTATTTTATCATTTTCCCCATCGATGGTTACAGTGAACCGATGTGTGATTGGACCCCATGAACTAAATACCGAGAAGAAACTAAAATTATGGAAATGTGTAATTCTGGTTTACTTGGGTTTTTGAAAATATATTCTTCATGGGTTTACTATGTGAATTCAAACACTTGTTATTTACACTCCAAGACTTACATTTCAGACTACCAGAAGGACTGAATTGCAAATTCAGTCAAAACCTCTCAATGAAACATTTTAAGATACTCATCAGATCTGCTAAAGAGTGGCACAGACTTGCCAGAGATAGCAAATCTCTTGACAAGCCTGAAATGAAGGACACTTGCCAAAGTAAATACTATTTAAGATCCTTCTGATCTGTGTAAATATAATGATCATTAGAGCAGTTTCAGGGATAGTTATTCAAGGGCAAAGAGTGAACATTAAGAGGACCCTGCTTGCTCCCTGATAGCATTACCTGGAGTTACTGAAATACCAGGGCCTGGTTGCATCAATAACGTGATTGTTATGGATGGGGAAAAAACATGTTTGTTTTTCTTGCCTATATAGTTATGCCATAGAAAGGAGCTGCAGTCCTTTACTCCTGCTAAAACTAGCAATATGAATGTTTGCTATGGCAGGAAACATGTTACGGGGTTTTATTCTAGACAACAGCTGTCCACTTCTAACCATACTGAAATAAATTTATTATAATCCATGTAAACAGCCTTTATATGGTATTTAATATCCTAGTTAAGGCTGACAAGTACAGAATTTGATCTCTTAACTAAAACAGTTAAGTGTAACTAGTAGAACTGTCCCAAGAATAATCCATCAAGGTTTATGCTGAAAAATAAAAGGGGTAGATGTTGTCTGGCTGGGAAACACAACTGAGAGAAGGTAAGAGGAACATGAAATACCTGAACTACAGGTCCCATGTGACAAAAGAGCAATATTACAGAGTGTTTTTCTTGGCCTTCACTAAACAGATGCTTTTTCCAAAAGGTGCTCCTTAATTAAAAGAAAAAGAAAATAAAATACCTTTATTTCCTTGATAAAAAAACAAACCAATTTTCATAACCAATACGCTGTAGACTATTTGTTTTCAGGTTTGAACTATTTACTTCACGTATGTAGACAATAGGATCCTCTTAACAGACATAGTAAAGCTCCTTAGCACAGGAAAGTATGGCATCAAATAGCAACTTCAGTAACCTTAGAGGCTTTTTAGTCCAAGATTCTGATTGAGGCTGAAATTGTTTAGTTGAGGATTGAAATTTTGTGGGCTCTGCACAAAGATAACATATGTTTTACATCCCACTTACAGGGATCCATGCAAAAATAGATATGGTTATTTCACACTGCAAAAGTTACAAACGCATCAAGCCCGAGCATTAGAGAACAGAATGAAATACTTGTGCTCACACCAAGCTTATCCTTTCAACAGGAAAAGAAGAAAGAATCACAGTTTACACAAGAGTCTCTCTGTGCACCTGCAGTTCAGTTGCTGCAGTTCATCATCTCCATTACCTTTAGAAGCAGACTTTAAAAAATGTCGAGCCACACTTACGGAGAACTCTGAATGCTTCCTGTGCTGTCTCCTTGCCTCAGTCTCAACCAAGGCCAGAATCTAATAACTCGGAACTACTGATTTCCTGGCAGAATATTATATTTCTGCTTACAATCATTCTTTCTGGGAATTGAGGTAGTGCTCTGGAGAATGCTGAATCCCTAACTGTGCAGGCTGGATTAGATTTACTCTAATCCAATGTTTTAAAAAAATATTTACCTTGCTTTAGTGGAATTTTAGCCATTTCCTTTATTACTTTGATAGTACTTCAGAGATAGTTCTAAACCTGGACAGGAAAAAAAAATTAAAAATGTTCCAGGGAAAATTACATAAGTCTATAGAAACGTGACTTTTTCCAGCATTATGATATATGCATGTAGATAGTTATATGTAATTTTTATATGTATATAATATAAAAACTATTATGAAGAAATAGTTTACTGCAAATATTTAAATAAAACATATTGGAGCCAGGGAGTGCATGCTATTTGACATATTCTGTTCTCATTATCAAATGAGTATTAGTGCTTTTCTAATGTACTGTTGATATGAAGGCAGCCACAGGGTTAATCTTCCAGGTTTCTAACACTCCAAATCTCCTTCACAAGAGACAACACAAAATGCATTCAAATTTTTATGTTCTTATAATGGATCTATGTAGATCTCGCAAGCAGTAACTTATTTTAACCAGTCTCGAAATTATTTGATTGGTATCAATCCAGACGCAACTTGGAAAATCACAAATACCATTGTAAGAATCGAAGTTCCTTGTCACCATGAGGCAATTATTAAAATGAAGGAGAAAACTATTTGTGCCAGAACTTGTACCCCTCAATAATTCAGAGTTCTATGTTTAGAACAGAACAAGGAGTTACAACACACAATATTTTGAGGCTTTATTTCCACTCACTTTATTCCATTCAGGATTTCAAATAGAAATCCTAAGCTGCCACAGGTTTTGTTTTTGTGTGCACAGTTCTTCCACAAACAGGGCAGAAATTACTTTCAGACAGGAGTCATTATTTAAATAGCATATGATTCCACCCAGTTACAAATACACTGGCTGAGCAAGAAAATTAAATTAAGGGGGGAAAGACTTGGCATATTTCAGCAGTTTAAAGGATTATGAAAAGCAGAAAAAGTTCTAGAGGATCTGCAAACCCAAAACTCCACAAAGGACTCTTATCCATAGCTATTTATGCTGCTATGTTTAATGACAAGTTTTGCAAGAAAACCATTTGGTAAGATTTTCATCCTGAAGAAATGAAAATAATAACAGTAAAACTTAGTAGTTATATAAAATCATGTATGTTTGAAGAGATATATAAAAATTAAATGATGGGGTTTTTTCTCAAAAAATTCCTTCTAATTGAGACCAAGTGGAAATGTGAGGCCACTCAAAGGACTTGTGGTGATTCAAGTTCTCACCTTTCTCAGGGGTAGCAAAGAGTTCACAGTCATTCCTTGAAATCTGGAGGATCATAGAATCAGTCTTAGGTCTCTGTCCAACCTGGGATTCATTTGTTCTTGGCTCCTTGTCTTCACGACGATCACTTCTCTTCTGCAGAGACAGGGAAAATTAGATCCACCTTCACCCCTGTAATGCTTGCTGGCCTCAATCCCTATTTTGTCCCTTTGATCTCACATGTAAACCCTCTCTGAGGCAGTTTCCAGCCTATCTGTGTATTTCCATGGGCAGTATTCTTTCATAGCACCTGTTTTTAGCAATCTCCTTGAATAAAGTTGGGGACATAATTAGGTCCTCCATGGACCTTGATATGCAGGAGATCTACATGCCTTCTTACCAGGACAGAAGAGTAAACCTGAAATTAAAATATTCACAGTCTCTGGGGTTTTGTAAAATGTGCACTTTCCCTAAATTTACCATTTGGCCACAATCTTCACAAGAGATTAAATAGCAGTGGGTCCATTAAAAGTATTTTTATATTTTCTTTATAAAGAAGTGAAGACCTTCAGAAGACCTCTGAATTGAAAGTAGGAAGACTTAACTCATCAAAGTTCTTTACAGTTAGTTAGGAAGTTTATTTCTTATACAGATGTTAGCATTACCAATACTAGAGATGTCCAGAAGATACAGGAATTAAGGAATACCATCAAGGACCTAAAACCATATTTCTCAGCTCTTGCTGATTTGTAATAAATCTTAACAGTATTAAAGCTTGGATGAGATTATATTTAATTTCCTTTTGTTCACTATCTTATTTTTAAGATTTCATGGAAAATTATGAGGGACTCAGTCTGCCCTTTGGAGACCCCCGTCTATCATAAATCCTGAAACAGACACATTGGTCTATTTAACAGACTCTGCTGCTTTCATTTTTCTTGTGCTTCTGCATTCCCTGATACCATCTGGGACCACAGGTGGAGTGTTGAAATAAAGCAAGAAAGAGTTTTCTACTGATGAGATGGCCAGACAGATATGGTTAAAGAGATGTGCCAGCTGCCCATTTCCTAGCTCTGAAGTTCCATTGTTATATTACCCAACACTGGGTGTTCCATCCAGTTTGTTTCATTCATTTTAATGCATACCTTTCATTTTTCACCACCTCAATATATCATGACCTGGGGATTTTTTTAAGAGACAAAAATCCTTAAAGTATTCTGTGTGATATTCTCTGAAGACAGAAAAGAAAAAGGAATTTGAGAAACAAGTTCTAAATTATTTCACAGTACCTCACCAACATTCCTTTTTCTTTAGCTTTTTGGACATTAAGCACTGTCTTTATGTTAAATAAACTCAGCTTAACTAAGCAGCTAACAGTAATTGTAGCCATGTTGTGATCTTCTGTGGTAACTGCCCAAAAGAGAGTGGAACAACGGGGTGAAAGAGTGGGTCACCTAGCCTTCTTCTACCGAAAGATCTATCCAAATATTAAAACTAGCCCCAGTCCTGAGTCTTTTCCTGAAAGACAAAGGAACTTATCACGCTTCTGGCAGTTATTAAGATATCCTTAGGGATAGCTGAAGCACTTCTTTCAGTCTTCGGACTTGAATTGATGCACACAACAGTGGATGAGTAGGAGTGTACGTATAGACACTATATACATAAAGAATCTTGTTTTCAGCTTATCTCAGAAAAAATGCCCAATTTCACCACTCAGTAGATGGAGTTTCTTGACTTTAACCTCCTTTCTCTTAGTTCTCATTGATTCTGCCTTTTCCTAATGCATAAGGAACATGAATTGCCTGTGAGATTGCAATGTCATTAGTTCCTGGAAATATGCCTTTCTGTTGTGACTGCTGGTGAAGAATTTATACCAGGAAGGGGTTCTAACATCTGATAACTTTTTTTGACTAAACTGAATTGGCAGTCAAAGCAGCAAAAGTCCAACCTTATAACTGGCAATAATTAAGAATCTTGCTCAAAATTAAAAACGTTGCCAATGAAATATTATGGATTCAAGGCCAACAATCCACAATCACAGTGCAAAAGCTGACTTCATCATGGCCACAGGGAGGCCTGTTCGTGAGACAGGGAGGGGCCAAAGCCCTGCCATACATGTTTTGGAGCTATAGGTACCGTTCTGTGTTCTGGCAGCTTTGCTTAATTGTGAACGGGCTGCTTCTGCCATGCCACATCTCATTTACACCAGGATTTATATTCAGAACAATTCACTGACTGACACAGGAGGTTCCTTGGCCCATTTCAGAGTGATTCCCTCTGGGATTTCTGGGAACCCTAGAAATATGGAAATGAACTCTGCAAAGCTATCAGAAAGTCCCATCTATGGAGGGTTACTTGCCCACCTGTGTTGTTATGATGATGCACAGGAAAAGCTTCTGACATTTTATGATGCTTTATTGACCTGTCAAAAAAAAAAAAAAAAACAAATTAAATCTCTAAGCACAACTGCTTCATAACAACATCACCAGCTACAGAAAATCTTACCATATGCTTTTGCTTGTCAAAGGCACCTTGCTCCACAAGTTTTAATTCATCTTCTGAAAATGAACTGGGCAAATAAAAGCACAGCCTAAACTGGAGTCTATCACAGCAGTTTCAAACCGGTCCAAATGAGTTAACAATTGTGCCTCCACAGAATATAGCCATCAGGACCTGCATGAGGGGACCAGGGAAGGCACAGGAGCATCCCAGAATAAAAATTCTAAATTAATATATGCCAGGATGTTTACTCTCAAAGTTCAGGAAAATAAAACTCACAGGTTAGGAGAGACTTCAGTCTTGATCACAGATTGACATAAAGCCGTATTTTGATATCTAAAATACAAGTGTATTTTTTTTTTCTGTCTTACAGGTTTTTCTCTCCTAGTTCCTCTACAAATATATCTTCCAAATTATCTGGAAGGCTGAGAAGCAGCTAACAAACTGAGTTTTCTTCTGTGCATATATAAAATATTCAAGAAACACTGGTTAGCCTCCGTTTCCTTTCTTCACACAAAGCAAAGGTAGATAACCAGCCTTCAGGTATAACTTGGATAACAGAAAAATTCCAGCTGTGTTAGTTTGAAAGTCATCCCTTGAAAGCTATGTAGTGTGTGTCTTGTATGCTTCTATACACAATTATTACTTTTCTTGGATTTGTTAGCATGTCCTAACTATCAACCGCAACTCCTGTTTTGCTTGGCAAGCCTCCCAACGGTCAACAGATGTTTTCTCCCTTCTATCTCTTTAGCAAGCAAATGACTTCCATATGATACCCATCTCTCCTTGAATACAGGGTGACTCCTTTTGTCCTGGGGTTCTCTTCTGAGACCTAGTGTTTAGAAACTTGGTAAACAAAAAGGACCCCTTTTCAGAGACTGCCCACACTCTAACTTTGTGTTTACAAAACCACACTATGGACTACCAAGGCTAATAAAGAGTATAGCCAAGCAGACTTACCTCTAATGTGTTGTAAGACAAGCGTCTCAGATATGAAAATCTGTAATTCCAAATGGGTTTGCATGGCATGCTTCTCTGACCAATAAAACTGATTCAGTTTACCTGCTTGAAAGCTTGACATTTGGTAAGCGATTTGGCGCTTGCCACATACTGCTTGACGACTGCCAACACAAACTGCTAGGATTCAAAGAATATGCATATATCACCTGATGCTACTTCCTTTTGTACTTTCATAACCAGAGGCAACATAGGAGATGGAAGGAAAATCAAGACTTCTCAAGCCTGTGTTGAGTTGAAATATTACAGTCAAATTAAGTAATCTAGCTTTCTTATGATAAAGGTCTAAAAATAAAAATTATTTTTCAGTGTTAACATTCTAGACCAGACACAAAAATCCCCAGAAACATAATCAAGAGAGTATTTTTCAGTTAGCTCTTTTTACGGTTAGGAATCCTAGACATCTTTTAAGACTCAGCTGAGTCTTCACTCAGAAACCTCAATTAGTTAAAAATATAATTTTTCAATCTCTATTTTTGAAATTGGTGTTCAATGGAATACAGTAGGTATGCTTTCAGAAAAGGATGAATTTGTTAGCACTTGAAGAGCACGTATTTCAAAGTATATTTGAAAATAAACTTCTACTAAGTATTTCTCTCTCTCCAAGCAATTTGCAATTCTCAAAATGTGATCTGCAAAACAAGCACATACATGAGGAAGGAATTTGTGAAGAAACAAGGATTCTGTGTATCTTACTCTCTTAGTTTTCAGCACAGAAAATTATGACTGTTCAAACCAGAATACTCCATTCTCTTACATAGCTGGTTGCTCTTCCAGGCATTCTGGTGTTAGCAGGACTTCTGATAACCCTTCTCAGAAGAGGCTCTACCACTGTGATACCCAAAATGCTAGACCCACAAGACTCTAGTAACTGCAAGGTGAAGTTGCAATGAGTTAAATACTATTAGGCACAGATGCACAGCACAGAATGTAGCGTGGGAAGAGCACAGGCAGTTTACTGGTCCTGGCTGAATGTTGAACATTTGCCTTAGAGATGCCTTCTGTGCCAACTCAATGGTTGTCAATGGTCTCTCCCTGTACAACATCTGTCCTCTGGTCTGGAGGTCCCGGTGTTCAATATAAAGCTTTGTAGACCTTAGACCTTGGTGAGAAATTCTCCTTCAAGGATTTTTCGTTGCCTGACATTCTCTACAATGGTTCCAATACTACCATTTCAACTGAGCTGATGGGCTCTTTCTGTCTCAGGACAGTTGCTGCTCTTCAGTGAATAATCTGGCAAAAACGGTATTATGAAAGAAGAAATGAGATAATCACCCATAAACATGAACGATGCCATCCAGCACAAAATACAAAACCAATCTCTAACTGGTACACTCTGTGACACTAAAATTTAGCAACTATATTAGGCTTTATTTTTAAAACCTTTTACTGACATTGGCAAATCCTAGACCCAGTCTTGCAAGTGATTGACATATTATGAAACTAGAAAAAGGTGCAGAAAAATTAAAAAATTACTTATCCAGACCACAGAGACAGACAGTGTTTCAAGCTTAAAATAAGAAGAAGCAGAAATTCCTGTATCTCAACTGCATAATCAAACACAGATCCTCTTTGCACACATACAACCAGAATACACAGGCAAATGTAAACTGTACAAAATGTGTGTTATTATTAATGCATCCAATGCATTGGGCATCCATATGTTTCAATTTTTCATAGGGTGATTTTTGGTGTTTGTAAAAATGCAGTCCACTGTCCTTGCAGATGAAATCCTGTATCTGCAGGAGCAAGTATAAGAATATACGTCACCTGTCAGAGAATCAGCTGCTCTTTGATCATTTTTGGCCTGCAGGAATGAAGTAATTTCTGAAAACAGGTAAAATTCTGACAAATAGGTATTTTCAAGGATAATCAGATGTGAAAGTAAGCTCAGTACAGGAAATACTGTGTAATCAGCAAGGGGAGAGCTGAGAAGCTATTAAAGAAATAATAAAGATTTCATCTGCTAGGTAACTGACTGTATCACGTCAATACAGGCTTGCTGTAGGCTCAGACAAAGCAGAAGGTTTTCTAAGGTAGTAAACTCTGGGACGTTAGCAATAACCTTGGCCTGGTTGCTCCTTTTCCCCACACCTCTGGTCTGGAAAACCAGTCTGGCTGCTTCCGAACCAGTGTGGGTTTGGCATAAGATCATTCTGTGGTGTGGAGAGATCCTCCCACAGCAGCTGTCAGACTGTCCTTCCCACGCCAGTGGGAGCAGCAATCCCCTCTCTCCAAGGTCCTTCCCTATACCTGGCTTCCTTGTTGTCTGTCCCCACCTTTCCCTGTAGTAGGACCTTCCCCTGAAACAGCAAAATTCATGTTTTCCTACATTGCTGAGAAGCATTGGTCCAGCTCTGGTTCAGTATCACATCTTTTAATGACCAGTAAGTGGTTAGTTAAAAAAATCGTTACTGTTACAAAAGGCCTATGTTTTTAATCCTAAAGATGGACTGGCACCAATGCAAGGAAAACCACGGGGTGCCAAGGCTCAGTACCTAATAAGCTGATCCGCTTCACAGCCTGCCTCCACCTTTCACTAAGTTGGCTGCAGTCTTAGACTCTGGCTTTACTTCTATTCAGGGATCTCTGACACATCTTTGAGACCCACGGCAAAATTAAAACAGACAATTTATGAGCATGGACCACCTACACAGAGTTAAACCATTTGAAATTCTGTACCTCTCCTACAATGCAGTGTTAAAATCCTTACTGTTAATACAGTTTAGCTTCTTGCAGGTTACAAATTCTCAATTTTACTTCGCATGTAAAACCTGGAATCAGGGAAGCCATTTTTCACTATAAGCAATATTTCTTCCATTTGACATACACTAGGAATCATCACTGAGCAAGCTTTTCCCCCATCATTACTTTTTTCTCATAACAAAACTGTTGGATTTGAAACAAAAATGTGGTTCTCTAACCACAAAAATCCAACAAGGAGCACAAAGCAACAGAATCCTTAAAAGGCTTCTGGTTTAGGTTTTGATTTTAAATACAGTATTAGTAAAGCACTTTTAAAACCAGATATGGCAGAAATCTACAAGCAGAACACCTAATGTAAACTGAGTGGAGCCTGAAATCTCAAGTCTTCACATACCGGCTTAATACACAGCTACTTTAAAATTATCATTTTGAATATAAGAAATAAAAGGATGAGGAAAAAAGTTGTGATGTGTCCCCCCATTCCAACCCATCCCCTCTCTGCAGAAAGTACTGGCATAACTCTTTGAAGCTTTGCTGTATTCTGAGGAATTTATTACCTTCATATCCATTAAATGAGCTGTAAATTTTACTACAGTTTTGAGCTAATGCCTTTAATAGAATAATGGATTTCAATAAAATGAAACTACTATCCGTCTAAGTATATATTATACATTTCATGGAAATTAGGCCAGAATTAATATATAAAAAAAACCCATACTGTAATTTTTAAATATGAGTTTAGAGCTTATGTGATGCTTCCTCAACTGTTTGTTTTGAACATGATGTGCCCCATTTTTCTCAGTCATGAAGTCACATTTAAATTGCCCTTTTTCTTGATTATCAATTGGCATATGTTTCACTATATTATACTTTAGAAGAAAATACATTACTGAGAAAGACACAACGTTTTCTAGAAATGTATGTTTGTTGAATGCTTTTTGGCAAACCAAATGAAAATCCCAAGAGTTTTCATAGCTCTTTTTCATTCCATGACATTCAAAGATTGTTTTCTAATAATCTGGCACATTTCAAAAAAGTGCATCATCACACAACTCCATGTTTCTGAATTGACTGATTTAGCCTATTTTTGCTAATAAATGCTAGCAGAGAAAAGGAGAGGATGTATGAAGACAAAAAAACACGATTCAAACTCTACCCCACAGTCTGAGTTTGTCTTCTGTATTTGTGGTGATTTCCTGGACTAGTGGGACAAGTATGAAACAGTGGGAATAAAGTATGACCTGTGGGATAATAATGACTACATCTCAAGACACCCATCCGCTCAGAAAATGCATCTCAGTCATATAAGAGATCCATGAAGATATATCTAGGTGCAGAATTTGCTATGTATAACAATCACAAATGGTCCTGACAAGAAGTCTTGGTAATTGTGACAAAAAAATTAAATATATCATTGGTGGCATACCAGATACAGGCCCCATTTAGGTTTTTTTCTCAGGCAGAGGTTTTCTCAGTTGCAAGATTCATTGCCTGGATAACAGCTTTATTTCTTCCTATTTCTGCCTCTCATAGGCTATCTGTCTAAAATGCAGAGCAATGGCACTCTGCCATGTATCTCAGAATATCACTTCCCCATCTGCCCAAATCAGGTACCTGTCCAGACTGAAATGAAGTTTTCTCTGTTGCACATCTAGATTTAATTCTGAAGGAAATCCAGGGCTGTGAATTATGAGATGTGCACTTGCATCTGACCCCAACACAGAATCAAAGTGCTGCTTGGGCACGTGTCCATCAGCAGCTTAATGCATGGCAGGAAGTCCTGGATCTCTTTCATAATGCCTCTGTAGGTGCTGTCTCTTACGGATGCCTCTTACAGAGGTCAGCCAGATCCTGTCAGATCCTGTGCTGGAGACCATTTGTCACATTCCTTTAAAATTTTGTCAGCAATACAAATTCAATTACCATGCATGGTGCCATTAACGGTTCTCTTTCCTATCAAAACCAAGCCTTGAGCTTGATTTTGACAATAGAGCTCTAATAGGTAGTCTTGGCCATTGAATCAAGTTCACCATGAGTAAATCGGTTCTGAATCATCTTCCACCATGTTCTCACTGCAGACAAATGCTATTCCAGATTTGATTAAGAAGCCTAAATTGGACTTTGCCCTTGCTGACCTGACTAGAATTTTTGCAGAAATGAATTGGTCTGTCCTTTTTCTGGATCTAGAATAGTTCTGCTTCCAAAGTATTAAGTTCCATAATTCAATTATTCATTCTCTGAAGAAACATTTTTGCTTGTTCATAAATGTACTGACAATTTAATTGTGTGGCCTATAGTTCTCACTATAGGTTGAACACTTTTACCTATAGTAAAAAATAATTCTGCAGTTAAGAATATAGTACAACCAAACAGTAGCACTCCTGGACTGCTCTAGCTTTTTTTAATCAGAAACTTATTATGTTTTTGACAATGAAATTTGTAACTCACTTTCCTGTCCAGTCTGTTGTTGAATCTTTTATTGCTCACATACAGGCTTTGAAATCTCACAAAAGTCATCAGTTTGTTTCTGGTGCCATGTCTGACCTTTGTCATACTAATTTCTCATTTCATGTCACCATCACCAATCTTGCTGGAGGAACAATTAAACAAAGTTAGAAGATATTTAGGCAAACAGTCCAATGTAGACTTTAACTAGCCACTCTAGCCCAGGTAAGGAAACAGTGGCGAATTACACACATACAGCTCAGCAACACTAAGAATGCCAAAGGACATCAATGATAGAGTCAAACTTTCCAGATGGACCAAAACACCCTGCTACTTGCTTAGAATGTCAAAACAAAAACACTTCAGGTTGAACAGCTGCCATGACATATGTGTTCACATGTGTGGTGTACACATGTGTATGTGTATCTCCCTGTCTCTATTTTCCTCTTTTCACAGAGTCTGCTCTCTGGCTTTGCTTTTTTTCAGCAGTTTTTGCCAATCCAAAATATGTAGACACTAAGTTAAATCACTCATTTTGTTTATGTGGCAACAAGTTCAGACTTCTTGCCGAAAAAATGTTCTTGGCTTTGGACAAAGCAGGCTTTGAGATGCTTCCATCTGTTTTAAATACACCACAAATCGTAGTATGGAAACCATTGCCCTCAGCTGGTAGCCAATTTGCTGAATAAACCTATATCCTAAATAAAAAAAAAAAAAAGANCTTGTATGGAAGAACTTTAAATACTTGTGAATTTGTCTTACTAAATACAGAGTCAAGTAAGTAAATTAACAAAAAACGATTCTTTCAAATTCACAAATTGCTATTATGAGTGTGGGAAAAAGGTTTAGGTCCTTTGTATTTTTATTTAGTACCTTTCATAATGGGACCTGATCACTCCTTGAAAGGTAATTTTTCAATCTCTCAGCAGTTTTACTTCTTTTTAAGTTCTACTACTGCTTGAAAGGAGGCATTTGAGACAGTTTGCTAGTCAACATATACAGAGCTTTGGAAAAAGCAAGATATTCTCTGCTCTGTCTTTGGTCTGTTGTGGGAATCTGGGCACATCTTTTTACTCTTCCTCTTCTCTTGCTTCCTTTTTAACTTCCACTGCTAGTTTTGGAAAGGAAGAAGGGTTTCTTTAACAATGTGTATGGACAGCACCAACAATAAGAACTCTCAAACAGTGAGATTGGTATCTTGATCAAAGGAGAGCTCATAAGAAGTGATGCATAGCAAGGAGGAGGTAATCCATTTCCTTTCCATTCCTCCTGCTTATATATTTGTCTTGAGGACCTGCAGTAGCAGAAACAGCAGCTCAGTACTGCCTACCAGGTCCACACCATCAATCACAGCTGCAATGAGGACTTCTTGAGGGGGCAAGGAGGAAAGCAGAAGAAATAACTGTCCTGATAGGCTTTTTTCCTTATGCAGGACCTCCTCTGGTACAGAGCTAAGTCTGGATCTGCTGAGGTCTGGTATTATCTCTCTGCTCCCTTCATCTTCTCTTTACAAGAATAGCATGTCTTGTTCCAGGCCCTAGTCTCACCACTGATTTGCTGCCTTTTTTCTTAGTATGATCCAGACAATTAAATTTACCACTTATACTTCCCAAGCACGCTCCTCACTCCTCCCACCTACTGAAGACTTCCATAGAGTATCACCACACTGGAAAATTGACAGTAGCTGCCAGGGAAGCTATCAAGATATACTACACTTTGCCAAAGAGCAGGGCACCTTCAACTTTCATATCTATATGAATATATGAATATATTGCTTCTCCCATTTTATTAGACCTACACACAACAAGGCAAACAAATGTTCTTTACAATCTGGACCTCAGAATTGTTTTCAAACACAGCTCCTTTGGACTCCAGAAATTAGAATCATAGAATATCTCAAGTTGGAAGGGACCCATAAGGATTATCAAGTCCAACTCCCTGCTTCTCACTGGGAGTTACCTCTTTCAAGATAGTGAGTAAAATGTCCTAGAAGGAATAATTATGTATATACTTGTGTATGATTTTACATGAAAACTAATTACAGGATTTACTCAAAAGATCAAGCAGATACTGAAGTAAAACCTTGAGCAACATACTCAAATATATCTTGCAGCCCACAGCACAGGTATCCACATTATGCTTCTAAAATCAAGCATAGCATGGGAAAGTACTCTAATTTATCCTACATTATGCAAAACTGAGTCTTTCTGACATATGTTTCTGCCTTGTGTTCCCTTCCAGGTATGATCTGGTTTCAGACATACAGCAAATTGAAAATATACCAAGTCCAGAAGCCAAGAGCAAGGAACGCTGTGACTGTTGTGGTAAATTGTCTGTGATCAAATCTAGTGGCTCATGGCTGAGTTTTCCAAACTTATTGCAGAAGAACCTGGCTTAGGAGAGCCAATGATGGCAGGAGGCATCTCATACTGCATCATCCAGCAGTATTTCACAGTTCTAAACCAAGGCAGGTATGATATAAATGATTTAGCTGAGCTTGAGAATCACGTGAAGTTTGACCTTATCAGTAGAGGCACAGTCTCACTGCAATGTTGAAAAAATCAAGCTATAAGCAAAGGCTGATGTGTAACAGAGCTGCTAATATGTACAAAACATTGGTTTCCATATGCAGTATTTTAAAATATACCAGCAGAAACTCACTGGAACAAGGAACTTCACTGTAGGCTGGCAGTCAGTTTATCAGCTCTGCCAGACTTTATGCCATTCTACATTCTTTTACACATAGACAAAATTTAGAATTTCAGGGCTGCATGACTTAAGTAAACAGAAAAAAAAAATCCTTTTCCTTCATTTGAAAACAATTCTTAGGTCCCTTAACTCTTATTCTGTCTATATGCTTTTGATGGTTGCAGATGTTGTAGAGTATAACCTACAGATAAAGCAGAAGTACTATGTAAAGCTATGCAAAATCAAATCAAAACAAAGATGTGCTAATGCTAACAATTGACCTGTGATGCTACCCCTTTCTATTTTAACATTTCTACTTCATCAGGTCTCCTAGTCCTGCCTGACAAAAAAGGATGAGAATCAAGAGGCAGCTCTGCTCTGCACCTCAGCTAGGGGTGCTCTTCCCCTCAGCAGGGGAAGGCAGGACAATGCTGCTGCATGCGTGGAACTAGTGGCAATCTGTGGGTGCTGTGAGGAGCACGAGATAGATGAGGGTTGCATACCCTAAAGATATAAAAGAGAAAAATCTCATTTCCTCTACCACGTGTGTGCCAAGATACCCCTGAAAAAACAGACGCATGAAGTTAGAGTAAGAATTCAATCCCATCCACAAGTCCCCATCACAATCTTTATCCTTTGGCCAAAATATTTATTAGTATTGCAATACATGTTAATCCTTTCTGCTATGGATATTGTTGCAAACTTAACTGATGAAAACTTTCATTTCTAATCTGCCAGTGCTATTACTGTTTGCTCCCTGGGTTGGGATTTGTCCCTCTTTTGCTTTCTAAAAATTTATATATTTTTACCTGTTCCTAGCAAATATTTATTGTCATTTCTTCTGAGGAGAGTACCTCATACCTAATAGCACTAAAAACACGAAGAAAGGCATTAGTAATTAAACCATGCTTACCTCCTCACTCCTCTAAATTTGCATAGCATGGGTTAGGGACAACTAGCAAGTACTCCCATACAACAATGAATTGATTAATTCACTCACTGATTTTTGGACCCTGAACACTACATACATGAACTTTAGACAGTTTTATGGATAGCTTAGGAATGGTACAAAATGACCTTACATCAGTAACTTCTCAGCATAGTGAAATCTCAATCTCACCATAAAAACAGACCTTCTAATAACTTCTAACTATGTTGCAATTTTCACTTCATCCCTTCATCACCTCTGACTACTCCTCAGCAGATATCACTGCTTAAATCTCCAATTAGATATATCAAAGAAGGCATCTTTCTGCTATATTCCAAACTTTGTATTAGTTTGATGAAATCCTTGGAATCTGTAGTTTTACTGAGTCATTGCTGCAGTTTGGCAGAGTCAGATGGATCTAGTACTCTGATCTGGGAGCAGGCTGAGGCTCTGGTGCTTACAATTATGTCCTTATAAGGCATCTTGGTTCACTTCAAATCATTGCTTTTTCTATAAAGCGTTCATATTGCAGTGATTTATTTATGCTCAGCAAACTGAGAGCTCTCATTGCTGTTAGAATTACAATGTTGTTAGGTAAAAAATAATAGCTGAGATCCTGACTTTTCTATACCTCCACAGACAGCGTGAGAAATGAAGAAGCTCTCTGTCCTTCCGCTTTAGCAGATAGCTGGAATACTAATGGCACTATAAACTGAGCACAATGTACAAGGAAACCCTAGCCCCTGGGCTTTCAGCAGGTTGTCAGCTTGCTCGCTCATGCAGCACTCCTCTACACCACATACCCTTCACCCAAACCTGCCAAGCATCAGAAGGCAACAGTTTTTCTCTTATGAAACTCTGAACTGTAATTTAAGTAAGGGAGGGAAAACACTTTAAAGAAAAAGTCCAGATTAAAAGAGGGACTGTCCATCCCCCATTAGCACTGGCTGGAGTGGAGCATGCTCTCACGTTAGGTGACACTTGGCACCAGCACGGCCGTGCATTCTTTCACCTCCTTGTCCAACCAAAGCTGCTTCCACCACAGACCTCTAGGAATCCCTCCAGTCACTTGCTTTTAGACCCCAAATTTAACAAATGTGCTTATTTTTCTCCTGTGCTGGGATGCTCCTCAGGTGCTGCACTGTTTGTCTCAGTACCAACAACCTCAGTATCAAGGGCAGAGGCTTATGGGACAGACATCCCTTTTTGCTGTGCATACAGTATATGCGCCCTGACTTCTCTCTGATCTGGGTCTGGAACTGCTGCAACACAAATGAATAAATGGTATCAGCATATTGGAAAGTGCTGGCACCCTCCAGCCATATCTAGTTAATAACTGAACATGCCAAACAGGTACCTAAAGGGACTTTCTGAGCTTTGCCTGCAGTATTTGCTATCTAGACACAAGGGTAAGCAGCACACCATAAGTATTTAACATAAATCCTATCTTTTGTTCTGATCTGCCAAATTCATCAGCTTGAAATACCAGCCAGTTCAGCAGGAGAAGCGCATATATGTCTGTGATTCAGTATTTGTGCAGACAGAGTATCTACGTAAATTTTAGTGAGAGAAGGAAGGTTTTGTTCTTATTGGTAATTTTATAATCAGACAAAAGAAATAAAAATGCAAAATTCTCCAATTATTTTTAACAGGCACTTAATCACAACTAACTGGGAAAAGGCCATCAACTCAGATTTTAAATCACGAAAAGTGCAATCAGTTCTTTTTTAAGTAGTTTTAAGTAAAGCATTCTGGCTGGCCTTTCGCTGCACTAATATGCTGTTCCTGTGAATTCAGTTTGCTTTGTGTGCTTTGTTCTCTTTTCCTACAGCAACCCCTACTGTTAAAAATAAAACTGGAATTTTCAATTACAAGTCCACAAGGTTATTTTTAAGTAACCACTAACTAACAGCTCAAGCTTTCAAAGTGATCCTAATCCTGTTATACAATGTGTTTTGTTTCCCCAACAACTTTTTTTAGAGAGCAATCTCCCATCTAAACTGGTCTCTGGGTGCAACAGACATGAATTACAGATTTACAAGACAACTCTCTGAACCTAACTAGGGGAACCTGGTTGAAATATCTGAACTGACATGCCACCCTCTGCTAGGTCAGTGACAAAACTCAGATGTGGAACAAGATTTTTTAAATCCAGCGCCCAACCTCGCTTCTGACTCAAAATAAAAATACTGAAATAACAAGGAGATATTCAAAACAAGCCTAATTTAAGTAAAAAGAAAGCCACCTTATTACATTGGTTCTGGTTTTGATTTAAGATTTCAGTTTCAGGGGAGTATGATCACAGGTTTTGGATTCAGTTCTATCCTTAATTTTATCTAAACTGTGAGGTAGAAGCTTAGATTTATAATTTAGTGTTCACGCCTTGAAGAAAAGTGATATGGCACAGAAAATGCAGGTCTACAAAAAGTCCAAGTACTGCATCAAGTTTGGAAGGCTAAAAAGTTAAGTGAATATTTAAAATGGAATAACAAAAAAACATGCACATGTGGGTTATTAGGAGATTGTTTTGACAGAACGCTGGTTCACAGCTTCTGTTCTCAGATTTATAGAAACTGACAGCAGAGCTACCACTATTTCTTATTTTGAAAAAATGTATTCTATGTTTTTCTGTGACTAAGGTCACTATGTGTCATCATGTTCCCTAGAGCATGCTGCGAGCAAAGTTCAGCCCCAAGTAGCCCGTTAGCAGACTGGTTTTCTGAAACGATGCTCTGTGTCTGTCTTTTATGCCAACAAGGATGTAAAACAATTTAATAGATAGAAAAACGTTATGACTATTTTATGCTTTGCCTGAATTTGAATTAATCATATATCCAAAAAATAAGCTGTTTAAATGAAACACGTCCTTTGACTTGAGCCACCTGCTCAAAAAGATAGGATTTTTTTTTTCCAAAAGTTCTCACAACTGACTTTTGCTAACCTTTAAAGATGAAAAAAATATTTTGAAATCTCACAAATTCTTAGGAAAAGACAAGCATTTTCCATTGCCTTCATCAGTCTTCCCTGATCCAATCCTTTGGATGTGAACCTACATTTCTTTATGCATTGCTCTGACATGTCATTTCATACATGCATGAAGGTGAGAATTTCCTATGGACATAGTGAGAAAGTTTGAATAACAGGATCAATTAATAGATAGTAGCCTTGTAACACCACTAACGGCTTGTGTCAGCCAACAGCTCTCACACTTTCTGTTGATTTTTGGTGAAGTCTGCACTGTCTCAGATTCATTGATCTTAGTATCCAAGCAATCTCTCTTTCCCCATTCGGTTATCAGAGGGAAGCAGATGTGTTACATACACGGGAACAAGTTGCCCATAGAAAGTGGGCACACACACATCCCTGAAAGTGTTCAAGACCAGGTTGGACAGGGCTTTGACTGATCTAGTGGGAGGTGTCCCTGCCCATAGTAGGGGGTTGGAACTAGAACTAAAAAGAGAACTGTAAAGGTCTCTTCCAATCCAAACCGTTCTATGATTTGTTGACTTACAATGTCAGTCCTCAGCAAATGCATAAGTACTCACTACTGGAAACTTGGCTTTTCTCATCTTCATGTAGTAAAATACTCATGGCTCAAACTGAAAAAAAAAAAACCTTCCAGTATCCCTACAGAGAAGGACAAGAAATACGCATCACAGGAACTCAACACAAGACTGTACAGAGGCTGCGCTTCACTAGCAGTTGAAGTAATTTCCTTGTTCAAATTGCCATCTCAAACCAGATCCCAAAATAATAGAGAGGAGGGACAGAAGCTGAACTGCAGGCCATACCCTTACCTTTTACATCGCTTGCCCTTATATAGTAGAGCTCCAGAAAATATAATATGTACATTTCTTTATGAAAGAAATTGCCACAGGCCTGGTTCATAATCCATATGTTCTTTGAAGCCCAATCAAACCATCCTTTCTAAGCAGGACAATTGGTGCATATTGAGAGGGCCCTTCATCTCTATGGAGTAGTTTAAATATGCATAGGCTTATTCAACAGTGAATGCAGTCATAAGGTTTTATCAACAGAAAATGTGCAATATTCACCGTTGTTTTACTGCAGCATCATAACAGATAATGATGTCACGAGGCTGAGTCTGGCACAGCTAGTGATCTGCTATGAGCTTATAGCTTGTGGAGATACTTCTTTAACTGAACTGGTTAAAGGCAGAGCTAGAACCTTGATTGAAGGAAAGTCTGCTGCAGTCCATGTGAAAACTTACACTGACTTCAATAAAATTTAGTTCAAGCCTTTTCAGCTGAGCATCTCCAGTAGAGTTTAACTGATGAAAGCAGTATTTGTATGCGGATGTGATTTGCTATGTAAACATATGAGGGAATATGCTTTCTATGGATTCTTTGGCTGGCAACAAAGAATCTTGTAAACATTCTCCCCCTTCAGACTGCAGTTTGAGCAACTAGAAGTTTTGTTTTTTCTGAGAACTGTGTGAACAGGAGATACATTTCATAATAGCTCTCTAAACACTGCTGTCTGGTTTCTGTTAACAGTTCCGTTACCACAGCTTCTCAGAGGGATTCACAACAATGCTGACTTCTCAAGGAGACAGTAGGGAAAGAGATTGTTTCCCAGTGGGTGCTTTTTACCGCACAGCTCATGTGTCACAGTGGAGATTGATTTTTATGAAGAGACTCACCTAGGGAGAGCAGAATCACCTAGGGACCCAAATCTGGCCAATAATAAGCATGCAAGAAACTTGCAAGCAGAATGAAAGCTGAATGCCTATCTACTGTTGGCAAGAAACTGCCTAGAGTGGGTGGTGCAGGGCTTATCAGAAAGGAGTGTTAAGAGAACTGGCTGTGGATTTGTGTATTTGAATTTGCACAGTTGCACATAGATAAATCTTTGTACCTTGTATGATTGTACATCGGTAGACATAAGTAACTGTCTAGTGTGGCCAAGAATCTCTATTTTTTAACTTTACATATATAAAATATCTTTTTCAGTGCTTCAAATTAGAAAAAAAAAAAAGCAAACCTTCGTTATTTTCAGCCAGTCACTTCAGCAAAGCTATTACATTTAGTCTATTCTGTTAAATAATTTCTCTTACATTTTGGCCAACATCATCTGTAAAAGCTTATTTGCACTCAGTGAAGACATAGCATAAAGGACTGGGGTAGCATTAAGCTTTATCTCAAGGATGACTGGGAACTAACCTGTCTTTTCTTTCTTGCAGGTGGCCTTAGTAGAGGGGCATTTCTAATAATAATCCCACTGATTTTGTGGAGGCACTGTCTTTGTACAAGAGTACCTGGAGAAAAGTTACCCTGTTCATAAATCAGGCAGCAAGCAACCTGGGAAAGGTCAAAGGATATCTCTCTTGTACACATCTGGATAAAGCCAACAAAACAGAGAAAGCTGCCTACAGTGAATGAGACTATCCCTGGCTGATGGATGCAGAGGAAAGCTTCTGATAATTCTGACCATTTCTTTCAGCTTAAATTACATCCTAACTATGAAAGAATAGCTATAGGTACAAGTTATGTTATTTCACAATACCTGTTCCCCTTCACTGGCACGGACAAGTTCCTCAGTTGAGGCAAAATTCTCCTTTGAGGGACAACAGTAGATTGCAGTTCCAATACCTTGTTTCCCAACATGCACAGAATTGATCTCAACGTCTGACAGAAGCACTAAGAACAATCTCTGAAGGAATCAAAAAGCAGAATCTTGGAAGTAAATGAACGTGAACCACAGATCATAAATAATATTGTCCTAAAGGAAAGAAGAATCTCCGAGAACTTCCACGGACATTTCTGCTCCACAGACTTAGTACTGCCAAAAGATTTGCATTCCAGTAAGACGTGAAGTGCATACACATTCACGTGCTGTATAAAAGATACGTGTTATGTGACAGTGTTGTAAATATACAACATTATGTAAGTATACAACCATACATACTAATGGTGCTCTCAAAACTGACTGCTCTGCCTTACTCTACTCCTATAAACATTCTTAAACTTTTTAGATGTTAAACATTTTAGTGAGGCAGCAATTTCAGCAGAAAAAGAGGATCTATAGTTTGTAATGCACTTTGAGATTTACCATAAGGAGAGACAGGAAATATATTTGTATTATTTATACAGATATAAAGATAAAAATACACATTTGCACACACACACATTCACATGCACACACGTATGTAGAAAAATATACATATATCAAGCTAACAAAAAGATGATAAATTAACTAGATTACTTCTGTAATGATTGAATAATTTGAGTATGAGACTAATATACTATTTAAAAAATAAAGCAGCACTATAAATGCTATACAGTGGTAGATCATTTGTTTTCAGCAGCAACTGTGATCTGTTAGTCTCTTTCCAGAAATTCACAAATGGCCAGTCCCTGTCCTTAGGTGACCATGTGGCAAACTGACAAGAACACAAAGGTTAGGAAAAGGATATAAATATTTTTTTATATAGTCTGTCAGAGAGAAATATTTTCACATATTTGAAACAATTGCAATAAAGTTGAGTATTCAGTATTAGTCAGAAATTCATACATTAATCCTTATGCTTTCACTGCCAGGGACACTTGAAGGAGCAGTTTCAGACTCTAGGAAGTGAAAATTTCTGCTGCCCAAAAGAGGCATAAAAATGCCAGTTTCACAAAATAAAGTCTGCTAAAGTGATCAGACTGCAGACTGAAAAATCTAGTTCAGAAGTCAAAAATGTAATACCAAACCACAGCAGTGCAGACAAGATATAACAACATTTTCAGCACCAGACAAAGAGGACAAATTGGCTCAGCGGCTGTCCTGAAGGAAATTCTTGACTGCTCTGTAGTATCTCTGAGCAAAAGGACAAATGCTGGAAAGTGACAACAGCTTCAGCTGCCTTCCAAAAGGTGTATTCAGAAGGCCTTACACCCCACAAAATCCACACACAGAGCACTGCCAGGGCTATTCTTAGTTTTGCCGCCTTTTGTGTCTTGCTACTTCGGTGGTTCAAATCTCTTTGCTTTTTGTTTCTTCCAAACCTATGGTTAAATTCTCTTCCGGTCCAGGATATTCCTAAAGTTCAGTTTTAAAATATTATGGTTTTTTAATGTCAGTATTTTTCTTCAAGAGTAAGGATAATTTCTCACGTATTTCCTTTAAAATGGTCTTTGCCAAAAAATGACCTTGAGGGAATGAGTCTCATCTATTCACGGAAATGTTTTCTTAACAGAAAACAAGGGTTCTGTGGTTTCATCCTGTATTGCAACCTTCCAGCCTAGGACCATCTAGGACAAAACAGAAGGAACAGAAACCCTTGTTTACCTGAGAAAGCCTTATTGCTTGTAGCTGAAAAATGAAGGTGACATTTCTACTCCATTACAATGGCATGGCTTGTTACAAATATGACATAGCAAAATATAAACAAATCAATGCACAATTACTTTTGTTTGTAGAGACAAGCAAAAAAATATCAAAAATGTAGTGTCCCTGTAGACTGGCTGGCAGCCTCTGAAGAGAGGACAAGGAATACTAAAATACATTCAAAGGTGCTATTTTCAAGTCACTTTACAGACATGCTGGCCAGGGAATGTGGGAAATGGGCCTTCCACTTGTCTGTGACAGCCCTATCAGATTTAGAAGATAAAGCAGAGGGACTACTAGAGTTTCTTCTAAAGTGTTTATTGTTGTAGGTGTACTGGCACACTATTTCTCTGTCAATCACAACGTATGGACTCATTCCCAAAGCTCAAAGTGAAGCCTTGCACCATTTAGGATTGCCCAGCAGTGCTAAGCTGAATCTCTTTTGCTCTGTCAGGCAAGAGTAACAGTGGAAAATAAATAGATACCATCTTTTGCAGGGTTTGCAGGGAAGGATATATTGCTGTAAAGCTAAGGCATATTGCCTCATCTAATTCTATACCACGTTTTTATTTCAGTTTCTGACAATGCTAGTGCCAGTAGAACTGCACTGTAGACATCAAAGGCTTTTTGTAGACATCAAAATTTTGTCAGTCTTGAGGGTATCATAGAAGCTACGGTCTTGCAATTCATCTTTAATAGTTGTTTACATGGAAATCAAACAGCCATGGAATTTCTTGAAAATAGCTGAGGATCGTTCCTAGCTCCTGTCCAGCATTCTCTCTCTTAAAAACAACTGCCGTGGCCATACGTCAACTATCATTGAGTGAGATTCAGAGCTGTAATAAAGCTGTTTACTGTTTCGCTCTGGACACAGTCTTCTTATTCATGGATCCCAGCCCAAGAACTGCTAAAATATATATACTATCTCTTATTTCTGTGGCTTGGAATTTATTAACGGTATGCAATACTAATTTACAAGGAACTCCTCTCACTTTTATTCCTCTCTCAGGAATAGGCTGGGAACCTCTACACACAGCTGTTTGAACTTGAATGAGATAAAAATATTATTTATTCTCTAAAGTGTCCTAGGAGCCTCCTAGGCAGAGTTGTACACAGCTAGGATCTGCCCATTTTCACAAGCGGGGAAACCAAGCAAGATTCATAGTGAAAAATTTCAGCCCGTATCTGCATTTAGGTGAACCTGGACCATGTACATGCACACACAGATTTTAACTCGCTGCTTGGGAGGTCATTGGACCTTCAGCATGGTCACTTCAGGAAAATGCTGAACTTTCTCATTGGTTCTGCTGAATCTGTTTATTCTGGTGTTCCAGTTTGTTCCTTTTTCAAACATCCCTCTTAGTCTGATTACGCTTTTCCAGAATTGCATATTGTTGATTTGTATTTTGGACATCATGAGTTTTAGCTCCGTTATAAGGCATACTGTTCCAAGTAAGCATACTTTAACACTGGATACAATCCAGGATGAAATACATAAAACCTGGGCAGTTGCATCAAAGTATACTCAATAAATTCAGTCCTTTAACCTTATGACTTTCAGCATCTTTAATTATACTTTATGCGTTAGGATCTTTGTGCATTTAGTCTGTAAAGTGATGCTGTTTTTGCTGCAAGAGCTAATCCTAGTCCTAGTGTAACGGAATCCACACTCTGCTATCAAAGCTCTCTGTAGCACTTGTTAAATTTAAGAGCTTGATGTGTGTATTCATCGTGTTTTATTAAGGTCGCTGGGATGAAAGGCACTGCAGAAATGCAAAGCCTTATCACTATTTATTAAATACCATGCCAGAAGGGCTAGCAGAACTGACAGAAGGTTTAAATTCGACAACGATACCTTTTTGTTCTGTTTTGTTTTGAAATAACATGTGACTGCAGAACTTAGGAAATTATCTCTAACTTGCTAATCTGTGGGTAAAAATACCCAAATAGGTTAAATAAAAATCTCTAGTTTAATTTTTTCTCTAGCTCTTTAAAACAGAAAAATTCCATAAAATACAGAATTTAAATTAATTTTTTTTTTGTGCTTATAGGAGAAAGTACAGGCATGCAACCGGAACAAGATCTAATGGTATTAAATTATGGTCGTACTATATAGTAATATAGTTATATTTATCTAATAATGGCCTATCAGACAAAAAGATGTGTCCAATGTTTTTAACTGACAGTTTATTTAGAATAGCCTATGGCTTATAATCGAAGTGAATAAGCCTGACGCCTCTATCACAGATTAGCATTTTACTGGCTTTGAAATGCAGGGCTTCTATGGCAATATAAAAGAGAGAATTTTGGACTATAGCTTGCAAGCAGCTGGGTAACAGCGAGAGCCCCGTATAAAAGATAGGTGGCATGTTTCTTAGGGCAGAAAGGTAACTCTGGAAGCTTAGCTTCACACATATTTAGGTGTGATAATGTCCCATATTCCCATTAGGCTTTTTAAATGGTTCACTGTGAAAAATTCCAAAGCTTAGGTGAGAAATACAACGTGATACCTACTGATCCTTCACCAGTGAAATGTAACTACGGTGGAAGAAAACAGGCCATGTTATGCCCCCAGTGATAAGCAATTTGAAGGAAAGTCAGTGGTCAGGGTAAAATTTTTAGATACAGTGTTTCCAAATTTAAATTAATTTTTTCTTCTAGGATAATAGACAGATGAATATCAAATAGACACTGCACACTGGAAAATAATTAACCTAATACATGCCAAGTGACCAGACACAATATTTGATTTGAAATGCCATATAGATAAATGAAGTCATTTCACTCTAACAGATAAACAATTCAGAGAATAAAGAAACACAAGCCAGACAGACCTTCTTTCTGAGAAAACTAACAAGATGACAAAGCTGTTATGAGTTACTCTGTTTTCTTTCAGTAGTAGAAACTGACAAGGCTACAAAGCAAAAGAGGATGGATCTGCTTCATGAATTAGAAGGTTCCTTTGAAACATTCTGTATTTTTCTAACGAAAAGGTTGTCAAAACATAATGGTTTTAATTACTTTCAGAGATATTTTTTGTGTTTCCCTTAAGTGTCTGCAGCTGTCCCTTGCTCAATCATTTTAACAAACAGATGAACTCTCCTAAAAAACATTCTGCTCAGAAGAAATTTTTATATATCACACATTCTTATTCCTGTCTTATTCTTTGACAGCTTCACTCCTTTGAACTTTGGAATGAAAATAGGATGATTGCTTCATAAAACTGGTTTTTGTTTCTGCCGCTTACTTCCCCATTTACACAATAATTCCTTGGATTTAGGAACAAGATTAGGTTTAAGATATCCCTAAAAAATACTTAATAAAGCAATAACATGATAAAAATATACAACACTGTCAACTGCAAGTGTTCCATTCTCCAAAACAGACATCATGGGATAGACTGAACTAGAGGAAGAGCTGTGTTCTGCTCTTTGTGTACAGAAATTTCTTTGTCAACATAACACGTCATCCCAGAAGACAGAACAAAACTTTGGACTCTCTAACAGCTTCTAAGAGGAGCTCAAAGAATCAGTGTCAAGGAAAGGATTCGGGACAAAATTTTTGTGCAGTATTTTGTATTTCACCCTCTTTGAAAAACTCTCTGTGTGCATCCTTCAAGAATCATGGCAGAGAACATACTAGGGGCAATACAGCTAAACGCACTCCTGAAGCCATGCTCTTCCTCAAGCCCACACTANAAAGAATATAACAAATACTTTGGTGGTGTTTAAGAGGCATCAGAGTATAATCATAGAGGCATCAACTATCCACGTGTAGTTTCTACAGTGATACCTAGAGATTTCAGCTGCTTAATTAAGCCTTAAAAGGTATGTAAATGTGAGATGTGTAGAGGCCCTTTCCGCATTCCATGACAAGCCTCTTTTTCTTTCACTTCTACAGACATTACACCAGGCCACAGTTCTCTTCTTTATCCCTAGCCATATCACATTTAGACAGAGCTCCATGTGGTCAGTAAATAGGAGTGGGATTGTACGGAGAATGAAGAGAGCCTTTGCTCTCTCACCTCCGCAGTGCGCAGACCACCAGAGTTATGCCAGAAATCACAGTCTGTAAGAAATAGGGCCAGCACAGTTCTGAAGGACACCAAAAGAAAAGTCACAGTCCTTTTGCTAATGGTACCTGAGAAAATGTGTTTGTGAAGGTGAAAAAAAATCATAATACCTGACCAACTCTCTATCTTACTACATCAAAATTATAAGGCATTAGTTACCTATTTCAAAATTCTTATTATTTAGTTACGCAGCATTTCTAACTTTTGGTGTAGATATTCTAGGGGCACGGTTGCAAATTAATTTTTGTCAGTCTTATATGCTTCTTAGAAACTATCTTGTGGAAGTAACAACAATTTTGGAATTATTTTATTCACCATTTATTCAAGAAAAGAATATTCTCTTTTACTTTCAAAAAATTTGTTTTCTGTGTAATAATTCCCAAGATGCTGCTTGCAGATCTCTTGACTGCCAGGCCCACTACTTTGCAGGCTAGCATAAAAATGAATTTTTTAACTATTGATCTTAATAGATAGAGACAACAACAGCATTTTACAAGACAGGTGTTTCTGCCTCACCCTCATAATATAAGTTGTGCTTCAAATTCAACTATGGAACCTCGGCCCACATTCTGCAGGAGCCTTATTCATACTTGGAGCATATTTAGAGTCAGTGAGAAAAAAACATATTTGCCACTGAAATGGGAGATCAGTAGCAGAAAAGAACCAGAACACTGCACATAAGTTTGTAATTAGGGGCCTGATTCGGCAATAGTCTGAGTATTTCCTGAATGATTTGTTGCTGAGTACCTTTAACTCACTAAGTGATGTCGTCAGCTTAGTTTATTCAATAACACATCGCTGTGGTAAGAGGAATGAAAAGAAGGCTGTTTAATAGGAGATGTGTTTCAATTGCTATTCGAAGGCAAAAAATCAAGTGTCAGACAACTGGAATTTTTTTGCTGGGACTGCACACATCCTGTGCCAACCAAGGCATTAGAGCTCCTCAGCTGAAGCAGAGAGAAGGCCACTTCATGAATTAAACGGCTGGACAGATGCCCAGCATGTATGCATATAGAGTGAAAGCCATAGACTCACTTTCACACTCAAAGCACTCTCACAGCATTAAAATATGTTGTTGTCCAAGCCACAGAGACACTTATCTTGATACTGATTTTGAGGATAATGTGCAGCTATGTTTGTTGGGCTTGAAAACTGTCCACACTGGCTCAGAGTTTGTTTTACTTCAACTGTCTAACATTAAAAAAATTCTTCCCTCCTAAATCCGTATCTTCAAGCAAGCTGCATTATCAAGCATTACGTGTTTACCCATGAGGATGAATAGGACTGTGCAGTGTCCTAGAAAGTCCAGATCAATGAGCTCATATGAACATTGGAACAAGTCGTTATGATCATCTAGTTGTATATGAACGAGTAAAGAAACTAAGAAATTGTAGTGTATGAATTACATCTGGTAGGTTTAAGTTCAGCTGTCCAGAAGTTAAACTTTTATTCTCATTGATTTAAATAGGAATAGTAGGACAAAAAGAGTTTATATTTTAAAAGTAAACCTGTGAATTCTATTAAGGAATTTCCAAACTTTCAGATCGCGTCCTTGTGTCAGGACAGGATTTTTGGATTCAGTGTACTTTTGCTAAAGAGTATTGAAATAGAAGTTAGCAAATACTGCTTTGTTTGGCAAAAGTCCATTTAAATTTTTAACAATAAGGAAGTTTATTTTTTAAAATTTAGTTCTGAAGTCTAATAGGTCTGAAATATCAGTCTTATTTTACAGTATTCAGATACTACAGGAAATAAACTCATACTATTAGACATTAATCATATTCTCACAATAACAAGTATAGAGTAGTAAGAAAATAATGTTTTTCTATTCTCCAATCTTCCATTCATTTTAAAACCTTGAAATCCATAAACCTGGATTGCAAGCTTGCAACGCTGCTACTTCTTAAAATCTGCTACCAGAGAGTGCTTTTGTACTTATGACCCTTATTGCCCAATGCATCATCTTAACCTAACATTTCACTTTCCTTTGCTGAAGTGGAAAGGCCACCAATAGCATACAGTTCACCAAACTCTGAGGTCTTTTGAGACCAAGTGAACCTCAAAAGTATATACAAGCTGTGAAAACTAAAGGATTACTTAATAACAATTTCCATCTACAAGACAGTTTTGGGACATCCAAGTGAGTTCACATTCAAAAACAGTGTCAAACCTTCAAAAGGATCTCAAATTTTTAAAGCTAGTCCAAATAAACAGATTTATTGATTTTTTTCCTCAGAAATCTTTTTCTATTTCTTCCTCTCTGAACTGAGTGAGGGCCATGAAAATCTACTACATATTCATAAATACTTTATTATGTATATTCTTAGTTTCAATCTTCTTGCACAGTTTCTTTAATTTCAAGGTTTACCTCAAACTACAGTACATATCAGTTGATATTAAAATAATAATATATTTACATTGCTAAAAGAAATCAAATGTTGTTATATAAATGAAATTACAAAATGTAATATGGGTCTCCATTATTTTTCTTCCATTATTTAAATTTTGAATGAATGGTGGGGTTGACATTATGCCTTTTTTATGAGGTATATTTTGTAAGGGACTACTAACTCCTTGTTATAAGCCTGAGAATACTGGAAATTACTTTTGTGAGGCTGCGATGAAGAGATCAGATGTTGAATCCTCTCTCTGTACGGTGTGAAAAATCCTCATCATCTCGTATGAGTCTCTCTTTTTTCATTTAATTCCAAAGTTTTTATTATTCTATGTTGTTTGAAGATGATAGGAAATTGTGGACGAAATACTGCTGATTTAATCAAGAACGATATGGCCCCCTATAAACTATTATTAAAAAGAAAAGATTATATTTGTCTTCAGGCTCAGAATATAGATATTCATTCAATTTCTTATGGAATAAGCCCCAAGGCCAACCAGTTTTGATAGGATCAAAATAAAATATTTTTTTTAATTAAACTAGACTCTTGATTCTGTGGATATCTGTCTAAGTTAGAATTCCAAAATTTATCCATTCCTTTTGCTGAAGTGTGAATTGTCATTACTCTGTTTCATATTATCTACAAAGGCTTTTATAGCCATACAAATTGAATACAAAATGAATTTTCCCTTCGACACTTCACGCAGGAATGACATTTTGTACTTAATTCTTGCTCCATATGAAGACCTTCTATAGGAAACCATATATTGCTGCACTTGCCTTACAAAAAAAAAAAAAAAAAAAAAAAAAATAAAGAATAA
>VXBO01000482.1:93552-113236 GCA_013400135.1 Rhinoptilus africanus
AAAAAGAAAAACAAAGTAAGAATTGTTGAAGAGTACTGATCTTGGAAACAACTATGATTTCTCATCCATATATTGAGTGATTTGATGACCATTATATTCATATAATAAGATATGTAATATAATAAGCATACCACAAATCCAAAAGGCAAGCAAATGATACTGAGGGACGTAATGCCATTCTAATTGTTGTTGTGTTCAATATATATCACATGCTGTGACAGAATTCCTGCTATTTAAAGACTCTATGCAAATCCTGAGCTTTCTGAAATAATACAGAAACAGGATTCTATAAATTCTTTATTTGGAACCAAATGCCCTTGTTCTATATATTAGTTTATTTTATGTGACTTGATTATTTTTAACTTTTTCTTAAAATAGCAGCAAGAAAAGGTACTAAAATCCAGTATGTACAAAGGCATAATTGTTACATTATGTTATATTATGTTATGTTACGTTACGTTACATTAGGTTACCTTACATTATGTTATGTTACGTTACGTTACCTTACATTACGTTAAGTTACCTTACGTTATGTTAAGTTACGTTAGGTTACATTATGATGCTATGTTACTTTATAGCAAAACACTTGTTTATGTGACCTATGAATGCAGATTTCATCTTATTTTCACATTTTTACTGCAAATATTTGAAGAATGGACTGTGGTTTTCTAATCCAACAAAAAAGCAGGAAAGGAAAAAAAGGAGGCTGAGGGGAGACCTTGTCGCTCTCTATAACTACCTGAAAGGAGATTGTAGTGAAGTGGGGTCGATCTCTTCTCCCAAGTGATAGGACAAGAGGAAATGGCCTGAAGTTGCACCAGGGGAGGTTTAGATTGGATATTAGGAAAAATTTCTTCACCAAAAGGGTTGTCAAGCATTGGAACAGGCTGCCCAGGGAAGTGATTGAGTCACTATCCCTGAAGGTATTTAAAAGACCTGTAGATGTGGTTCTTACGGACATTGTTTAGTGGTGGACTTGGCAGTGCTAGGTTGATGGTTGGACTTGATGACTTTAAAGGTCTTTTCCAACCTAAATGATTCTATGATTCTAATGTACATTTAATGTTGTAAGTGTTCAGGGCTTGGCAGCTTCCCTTGAAATATATATTTGTGAAATAACAAGGCAATTCAGTACTTTCCTTTTGCAAATAGATTTTCCATGTAATTGACCACAAGGAAACCCAAGTTTCTGGAGCATTCCCTTATGGAAACATTCCTTTGCATTTCAAGGGTACAAAGTAGACAAAGGATAGACTCTGCACCTACAACTTCCATTGCTTGAAGTCGATGCACTGTTTAGAAAAGCGTATTGGAACACTGTATCCCGGTTTTGCATGTTGTTGGTTAATAAGGTTTAGTGTGCATTCATAAATGTTTTCACTTGGTCACATACATGTAGACAATGTTAACAAAGTTGGACATGGCCACTTTTATCTTATTTTGTATACACTGTGTAGCTTGAACTAAAATTCTTAGGTCTTGTCAGTGATCATTAACCAGTACTCTAATTGCTAGTATTCATCCTGGCATGTGCAAGGAAAGTCTATTTCAGACTGACAAATATCTTTCTCAATTGAAATGGCAGTAAGTTTCAGATGCTACGTATGCATTTACTTTTTCATTTTCTAATCAGCTAACTCTTGATTTAATTGAGTGTGGGTCTGTTCTGCTATTAAAAAAAAATACTTGGGAGAGCTCAATGGGTTTATTCATATTTCTCATTTCAGGTTTTTATAACAATCCTTATTAATTTTTTTAAACAATAATCTTTTACATTTCTCTCTATGTAAAAACCTTTGCATGTCATTGGCCATTTACTGCCTTTTCGCCTTTTCTTTTCTGCATACGTAAAAATCTGTTCTCTGAAAATGTTTGGTCACTTTTCAGTACCTGCTTCCTCACAGAAATCTGCTTGTACCCTGTGAAAATCTTACATGGCACTTAGAGCCACCTTACATTTGCATACCCTTGGGCATTCGGAAGCTGAATAGGATATCTGATTTGTATAGGAGTGTGATGAGGAAGGACAAAGGAAGCCATACACTTAGCTACAATGAGATCTATTAAATCATGAATATTTTAGACAAGGTACAAGTTTATTTGATTTGCTCAAAGTTCCAAGACCCTTCATTTGGCCTGAAGTTAAATTCTATTTAGCCTTAATCCATCACAGCTATGTTAATTGTCATAAACAGATCATTGCTGCACTTTTAGGGAAACCAAGTTACAAAGTCAACAACTAGAAGAAAAGAATTGCCATAAGAAGCAAATAGGGAGGAACGAAAACATACTGTGTTCAGATCATGTCTGGGATTAAGACCAGTTTATTCCTACATAGCTGGTGCCTGGGTACGTGCAAATGAATCTGCAGACGATAAACAGGAAATTATTAGCCTTTTCTCAGCCACAGATACTACATTCAAGAGAGAAACAAAAAGTTGGTGAAGGTGTTCAGACACAATTTTTGCAATACATTTCAGTTAAATTGTGAGAGGGGAAAACCATATCTTTCTGTAACTTACTGGACTAATAGGCTTATACAGAGCAAAAGATGTCATTCTTAGTTCTTCCAAACTAATTCTTACTCAAATGTTCCTGATATTTTCCACTGTTGTGAAAATTGTACACAGAAAAGGGCAAAAAGTTTTCATAAGTTTAACTATCATCAGGAGGATCAGAATTTGGCAAGTATCACAGTGGGAAGAAAACACAAGAGTAAGACACCTCACATATCTTTCTTTTGAACCTGAGCCCTTTCCTGTGATAAATAACATTTCTTTAAGTAACCAGATTTCCGGGAACACTAACTGTGATATTGGTCAGGATACCTCAGTGGAGGAAGACCTGATGTAATAAGCAAGAGATAGCTGACAGGAGAAAAGTTCAAGCTAGAAAGCTCTTTGCTGGGCTGTGATCTACGAGGCAAACATTGATGATGTTTTAATAGCTATGTTCATTCCAAGAAAGCAGAAAAAAAAAAAAAGAAACAACCAGCAGAAAATATTTTGCAGGAGTTGAAGAGATAGAAGTGATAACTTTGTTAATGAGTGTTCTGCAAAAACAAGCAGAATTTGTGTAAATAATTCACCAGGAATTACTGGCCGTTTCTTGAAAAGGACTTCTATTAAAGCTTACTGCTAACTCCTACCTGCTCTAACTGGGCATAGTAAATGGTTTGTACCTGTTTTTCAAAATGTTAGAGCAAGTGACATTCAGCATCAGTTTCTTTCTAGTTCTGCAAATCAATTAAATGCATACAGGCTGTACTTGGCTTCATACAGAAGCAGGGAAGTTCCATAACTAGAACTGCAATTCAGGTGATTTATCAACTGCAAATTTGTCTAAAATTGCCACATAGCACGTCAGGCATTGCTTCTAGAAATGAAACTCAGGTGTCTGATATTTAAAGGATAAAAATCACTCGCTTGAATTCCTACATGAACTGTTTCTGCTCACATTAATGAGGCATATAATTATTGAAAAGTTCATTATCCAGACATATACGGTCTTAAATTCAGGAAAAGCTAACTTTTCAATGTGAGTAGTTTGACACCACCACCCCCTTACTCCTCACAGACAAACTAAAGGCAAACACAGACTATTCAGAGACTGAACTTTACCTGACACTTTTTTTTTCTGTCATGATCCTCCAACCGCTTTGATGTTACTAGAGATTACATTGAGGTATGATTAGAAAGGATGCTGGAATAGTGCCCACCTCTCCTCCCAGGATTTTTAAGAGAGATGTGAGTAGAACTTTCAGACTTTGGCTACAGATGAAAGGCTCTAAAAATATGAAGTGTGGAAACATGAAGGGCTCACCACACTCTCTGTATCAAGTAGAGCCCTCACAATTTTCTTCAAGGCAATACCTCACATGAGAATCTCCTCAAAGGAAAAAAAAAATAGTTAAAAAATACACATTTAGTATCAGGTGTCTAGACCTATTTTGCAAAGAATCCTGATAGTGAATAGTTTTGCCCACTTCCTCAACTGGCGTTAAAATTAAAGAAAAAAAAAAAAAGAAAAGCAAGAACATATTATTCTAAGGGGAAAAGAGGAAAATACCTTGAAAAGATATTTTGGGAAAACATTCTAATAGAAAAACAGACCCTTCCTGGTAAAGATTAGTAGGATGCATATATTCATAAAGGAAAGGGACTGCTTGCATTTTTCTCAATCTCCACGGGTTCACATAGTGAAGGAAGTCTGTTTTGGGCTGGCTTTTAATGGTCTTCAGCTGAATATCCTATGTGTTCCACCAAACTCAGTACACATTTACTTATACAAGCAGACTAACTTCCTCTTCCTACTCCATCAAAGACTACCTCCATTATCACTATAATGCAAACAAAAAAAAATTAATTGCACTCACTTTTTTGAAGTGCAAAATTCAAAATTTATTCAAAATTCAACTCTTCACCAGCTCCTCTCGTTCACACAACTGTGAACAGGGAAACCTAACTAAAACTGAGGATGGGATTATGTTCAGCACACATCCTTTGAAATTAGCATAGAGAAGGCAAAACCCCTTTATGGAAGGCACCAGATAACCAAAAGAAAGCAAGCCTCCAATTCAAACACAATTACATTGAAAGAGATGGGAACTACACTATGAAGGCTTAAGCATCTAGCAAAGCAAAGCAGACAGGCTTGAAAGCAGAAACAGCAAGGTAGCCCAGGACAAGCACTTCTAGTAAGGTGCCAAGAAAAAAGATGGGAAGAGTATGCTGTGGCTCAGGATGGTTGAAAAGGTTATAGAGCTTTGGGCAACTCTTACTCATTATGTCTTCCTCTTATCTATTACTGTCTGAGTGAGGGAAACAATAGTTCTTACTGTATTTCAACCTTCTTTTAACACTATTGACTGTAACATTAGTTTCTCTTCCTAAATGGAATAACATCATATTGCTTTTCAGGGTTGCAATCAAAAGTTGTAATGCCATCTTCTTTTATCCTGAATCCTGCTACCACGTACACAACAGTCAGTTGAGGAAAACACTTAATCCAGCCTTTGCTTGCATGGAGATCGTATTGTCATCCCTGTTTATAAACACTGTAAAATTTTGTTGCAAAAAGATTATATAAAAATAGTAATTAGTACATTAGAATCTTAGCTGTGCTTTTGCTATCAAATATCCTCTCACAAAATAGTCAGTAAGGACAGCATTTGAAATACAGCACACTGAAGTCTGATGGTATGCATTTTTCCTAGGAGTAAGTAACCTACGCTGAATTCCCACTCTTCCAACACCATGCAGAAGCTGGAACAGAATCCTGTAAGCTGCAGGTCCCATGACCCCATCAAAAGTCTTCGCAGAAAGCTGCTGTTCCCTCAGTCCATCCCCACATCTCATCTCTTACACTCTGCAGAGTCAACAGAAAAAAAAAAACACATCTGAATGTCCTTTCTTCAGGAGATGCTTTGTGACCAAACATTGAAACCAGCAATAAAATTGCTGAAATAAACATTACCTAAAAAACTACTAAATGCAGCAGTTAGGAATTTTTTTTTTTTTTTTATATAATGAAAGTGCTAAAAGTGAACTTTCCTCAGTCTATCAGAAAATTATGTTTTATCCAATTACTACCTGATAAAACTAATTCCAACTGTTGAGCGAGCAGTGTTAATCCTCCATTTTGACCACCTGCCAATGTAAAAATTTGCTCTGGTTAACATTTATTAATACTGTGGGGCCTGTGTTGGGAAAAAAATCAAAAACAGTATCTAAATGTGTTCATCTATTTTTTCTTTGGCTTTCTTTTTTCCAGATCACCAACAGTGGTAGGACAACAATAGAAAATATCTCTTCTTCATGTTTTATGAATACTATGGGTAAGGACAGAACTGAACATGTTGCTGCATACGGTGCAGCACCATCACGCAGGAATTATTTCTATGATACATACAGTTTTTCCTGTTTGATGCTTCAGCATAAGTCTCAGACACAATTCCATAAGGATCTTCTCAGATAAGAATTTCAAAGCTGTACAGAGAGAGTAGGGTTTGAGCAAAGGATTTAGAGTCAGCTCTCTGAATTTTATATGCAGCTCAAGTGGTTATTTTCTGCATTGTCTTTGGTCAAGATCACAGGTATGCAATCACGTTACTCACCAAAGCTTCAAAGGACCATGGAAACTAGAGAAGCAAAGACTAATTAAAGAACAAATGTGTTCTTATTACCATGCCATTGGTGTCCTAACTGTGCTCACAAGTAACACAAGAACCTCCACCACTTCTAATACCACAAGCAAGAAGAGAGGTAAAGCTGAGGACCCTAGAGAGGCTTTGAGCAGGAGACTGGCCTAGATGACCTCCAGAATTCTTTTCCAACTCACATGATACTATAAAAAATGCCATATTCCAACAGATTGGTACTTGTTTAGTATTGCTGCTTGTAGTCCAGAATTAATAGTAACAATAATTAAAAAATCCAATACAACTACTTAGATCTTCACATTCAGCAAGACTTGGCTTATTAACAGTTTTCTTCCCTGTTAAAATGAGTAACGTTTTCTAAATTTACGGCTTTTCCAAGTGCTGGGATTTATTCTACATTCCTTGAGGAAAAAAATATACTGTCAAATATCTAATATATATGCAGTGCTTCTGAAAGTCACAAATGTTTTCTCTGAGTTGTACACAACTCACAGACACTGTAATGTAAAATACTTGAAAAGATCTAATTTTGTGCATTTCATTATTACAGTGGGAAATGTCAAAAAAAAAGCATTTTGAAGGAAGAATTAAAACAGCTTCCTCACATATCTTAACATGGTTGTTTGAATACGAAGTCAGGTGCTCTCAGCTGCAAATTAAATAATCTAATATTTATTCCAGAAGCAGATAGGAAGCAATGGAAAACTTGGCAGTTACATAAACTGCCTTCTGCTCTTAATGAATGAGAGGGAAACAAATACCCCAAAATTAAGAACAACTCATGAAAAACAAGTATGCTGAGAAATGGCTGCTCCTGAATTAACTGGTAGCTTGTTTGGACTTTTGGATGGGCAGATACTGGAATACATGTTAATGTAATAGGTCCTGACTAAATCAGCTGCAGTGAAAACTAGGCTTACAGTAAGAAATATGTATAGTAAATTATTTACCATTTTTCAGGCACTGTACTCAGTTCCTTATATATTATGCTAGAATTTCTTGGGCCATCTATTACTTCCTCCAAGGCTTGATTCTGCACATATGAAGGCAATGAGTATCTTGCTCTTGATGTCAAGTGGAGAATGACTAAGTTCTGAACTGGATTTTCCAAAAGTATGTAAACAACCTCAGGTTTATCACAAATGGAAGCCCTGGCCTAACATTGTATTGTTATTCTCACTACAACTCTTGACCTTACTCACTAAGTATTTATAGCTACAGACACAAGCCCAAAATTTGTTCTTAATAACAGCAGTGAAAATCCAGACTTCCCAGAAGCCAGGGAACAGGATTAGATCCACATCTGTGATGTTTCCAGGAGGAGGCTCGAGCAAGAAACATCCATAGATCACCTAAAAGAGACTGTCCCCTCCATCATGCTTCATCTGAGCAGAGACTGAATCATCACAATAGCTCTGGCTCCTAACAACAAGGACTGATGTTGGAGCAGGAATTTTTCTTGGACAACAGTTGTCTAATAATTCTCAGAATGAGGTTTTCTGAGAAAGACAATGTAAATTGGAATCATGGTATATTCGGGGGAGATTCTTTAGAGAGAAGTGAAAAAAAATAAGCCTGCACACATACAAAACATGCCTTTGGCCTACTATGGCTCTGCCTCTTCTGCCAGAATGGTATCTGCACCAAAGAAAATCTTACACATAATGCACTGTATCCAGTCAAGCATAAGCAAAGATTGCTGTTGTCCTAAATTTCTGGAGGAACTCTGCCTCATAATTTTATTCTGAATTTTCATGGGAAAAATGGTGACGTTTGTGTTCCTTCAAAGTGGTGATGTGTTTTGTGACCAATGCGGGGCATCCAAATAGGAATAAACTTGCGCTTTAAGGGACAAAAGGACATCAGCGACTACCTCCAGGAGGTAATTTAGTGCTGCAGATCCTGTGTAGGTGGATGGATCCTATGTAAGTGGAAACAGTCTGGGGAAAGGGATTTGAGATTGCCCCTCACCTCAGTTTAGCTATTGGCCTAGATTCCTTGTTAGCTGTTGACCTTTACAAATCTTTCACTTCAAACCCACTCTTGAGGGAGTTTAATAATAAAAACTGAGTTCTGAAGTCTAATTCATGGGTAAAGTGCCCAAAAAATGAAGTCTTATGGTGTCAAACTTTATTGAATCTGGCCTTTTAACTTCCTTTTTTTTTCTCATTACCAAATAAAAACATCAAAGGCAAATTATCGAGACATTTCCAGAATAGAAATAAAGCTGTGTTAATTATTACTTACATCAGCTAGTGCGGACTTAGATACACTTTCCTTCCTAAGGTCAGTTTTGATTTCTTAAAAGAAAGACACAAGATGAAAAAAATATTTGGAACAAAAGAATATTTGGATAATATTTTTGTAAAACTTAGTTTATTTTACAGGTGTACATTTTGGATTAAAAACATGTAAAATAAGATAGAAGTCCAGCAATTTAAAAGATTTGACAGTGAAAATTCTGTGGCTGCTCCACCCTGTCCTACATAAATGTTAAAATGAACAGTAGCAGGAAGACATGTGTGCTCTTAGAACAATTTCTTCTTGTTTACAATTTCAGTAGGCTAAAATGACTCATCGTTCTGTACAAAATGAGAACGGTGTGCTCACAAAAGATGTTTTGGTACTATCTGAAACGTCTTAGTAAATTAGAACGTCAAAATGATACATGCAATTTCTTTGAACATAAATTTTAAAATCATAGTGCCTACAAGAATGTGAAAAGATATACAATGTCTTGGAATTTTTTTCATGCTGATAAGCTAGGGGACAACATCTGGTTTACTTCATAACTGTTCAAAGGGCAGGTGTTATAAAACTAAATTAAGACCATTGCAATACTTGTCCCTCAGGAATTCTAAAATAGAATATTTTCCAGAGTTATAAAAATTATATGTAGCATTTCAGAAAATGTTAGAACTCTTTTCATCATGAGTTTCTCCTTATACACGTTGTAAATATAGAGAGTTTTTTGAAAGGCTCTTATATTAAAAGATAAACTGTAAAGATATAATTCTCATAAGTTTTCCATACTAACCACGTGTGTTACAGTTTTAGTGATCATTTCAAAGGCAGTAGAATAAAACAAGCACTTTGTGCTTGAAAATTACTCAAAAAATTAATTGCAAAGTGTAATTCTGCTCAAATTATCTTTTGGCAGTTATAATATCTATACAAAACCACAACTTCTCTCAGTTTAATAAAAAAGTTTTGCTTTTCACTTCCCTTTAAAAACTATCATGTATTTCAGTAAGTTATCAAGTCAGTTGGGGAATAATGCATGCAATACAGAAACACAAATTTCAGTATGTAATACAAAAGATGTACGCACATCATGAAGGATTTGATCTATTCTTCAGCCTCAGTGCCGAAACACAAACTGACTTCACTTAAAAAAACCCAAGGTTAAGGGGTTCTTAGACAAAGAATGTAACATTCTGCCTGTCTGAAAATGAAGTGAAGTAGATAGAGAAGCTAAAATCTTTGCTTCAGGAATGAAAATCAAATGGAAAGAAGACATGTTCCTTCCTGTAAGTATTCTCCATAAAACAAGCTATTAGAAATGAAAGAAGTATAGTCCTCTTGGCTACTTAGAAGGAAACATTCCAGGAAAGAATATTTGTGTTTTGTGGTGGAGGAGAATACCAGGATAGAAGAAGAGGGCTTTTGACTTTCTTTGAAGGTCACGAAAGGGGCAGAGCAACAAGGATTTTTAAAGAACAATATCCTTTCACATCAAAATCAAGTATCAAAACTCACCACAAAATATACAGCCAGAAGTGTACACAGCAACTTTACCAGTGCTTTCTGTATTGACTCAAAATTTCCACATAAATGAAGACCTAACTAAACGACCATATAAGGTCCATCGTGAAAGCCATTTAGTATGAATAAAAAAATCTAACCTAGATCTGTGTGCAAGCCCTCTGATGATGTTAAAGGTACTCTTTTTTTGCTGTTTCACACAAGAGGAAAACACACAGGGAAGGAATACAGTCCTTACCTTTGTAAAAATCAAAATTCAGTGTACCCAGGGGATGTGAAATAGTACCTTTATTCCTGACTGCATATGGACCTACATACAAGTACTAATTAGGCCAATGAAAAATATGGTGGCAAGTCTGAATGGACAGTTATCATAGCCTCCTATTTTCACTAAGATTTATTTAATGAGTAGAAATACAAATATCCCCATAAAACTTGTGTGGAATATCAATGTTAACCAATTGAATAGGGTCAGAAGTGTTGGCTCTTTCCTTGTGTTTGCTGTTTTTCCTCTATTGTTTTGGCAGAGAAATTCATTAAGTTCATAATAGAAATTTTTGCTACTTCACAGCAGACCTCATTATGAAAGGGATTTATAAAACCCATGCTGATTATAGCCATGGGGGCTTTTTTACAGAAAAATAAGTAGCTGGACAGGTAAGATTCATAGAATTTCAGGCGGAGTGTAAATGAGAGCAGAATAGGAAAAGACTTGTTAACTTCATAGAAGAAAGTCCCCTTTTGTCAGTTTGACCTGTCACTGCTTGAAAAATCACTTACATCAAAGACTATTTCAGGAGGTTTGCTACAGTTTTAGCCTCAAAAGAGGTGTTCGAAATTTCTGAGGCAAGTCACCAGAGTTTGTTTGAGTATCACTGAAAATAGCCAGCCACTTGATAGACAAAACAAACCTATGATCAACTTCCATTGTTATTAAAACAAAACTATTTTGGCCACATGGAATCCACGTGAAATCCCATGTGAATTAATGTGTTAAAACAGCCAAGTTTAACAAATGTTTTACAACAGTCTTACAACAGTTTACAATTTGTAAACACAACAGTGTTTACAAAATCATTTCCAAAGTAAATGTCATCAAAAAAGACTTTATCATTGCTTTGATTTTTGTTTTGAACAGAAAAATTCCTTCAGGATTTTGCAGCCTTAAAGATGAGAAAAGCTACAGAATTTAAACACAATTTTAAATGTTGTGTGCATTTCATTATATCATAAATATGTATTCTACTTTGCAGAAACATCGTATCAAGTTACAAGGGGAGGAGTTAAAGTGCAATCGCTTGGCCAAACATCCCAATAGCCCACCTTGGAGCAGCTGTTTATTTAAAAGGCAAGTTAGAACAAGTCAGCACAAAATAAATAATAGAGAAGCAAGTGAGATGGAAGAAAGAATGGGAAGAACTAGAAATCTTTAAATGTTAAATTCTTCTCTCATAAAGTTTATTGGATGCAATATAATATATAAAGTCCTCCTCAAATTGATTCATTCCTAACAAAGCATTCAAAGAAAGTGATAGGTGGTACTTTAATCTCAACATGTATTTATAAAAGGAAAATGGTAATTAATTATTCCAAAAAGCCAACCACATAAGACACCAGGGTACACTGAGAACTTGTACAGGTTGAAACCACAGTATCTTCTTTGTAAACTCAAACCATTTAACAACATCAAAATTAAAAAACATTACATAGCAAAATTTAATCTCTCTATTCTGTAAACCATATTGTTTCTTGAGAACATGCGTATTTGTATTGGCAAATGAGGAAGAAAAGGCACGGGCTTAAGTACACGGGAAGACTCTATACATATTACTTCTCTGACCACTATATAAAAAGCTCCATGCTGATTCTTAATTTTTTCCAGAGGATATGAGGTTAGGTCCACTTCAAACAGTTTTGTGTTAAGCTGTATAAAAAAAGTATTGGGAAGAAAAGATGAGTTTAATTGCACAACATTATAAATCAATATAATATGTATATTTTTAGGTCCCAATTGACTTCCCACAATACAGTCTTACCCAGATGTCTATTGTTATCCAAAGAATCATAGAATAGTTTGGATTGGAAAAGACCTTTAAGATCATCAAGTCCAACTGTCAACCTAGCACTGCCAACTCCACCACTAAACAATGTCCCTCACCACCACATCTACCCGTCTTCTAAATACTTCCAGGGATGGTGACTCAGCAGCTTCCCTGGGCAGCCTGTTCCAATGCTTGATAACCCTTCCACTGTAAACATTTTTCCTACTATCCAGTCTAAACCTCCCCTGGTGCAATTTGAGGCCATTTCCTCTTGTTCTATCACCTGTTACTTGGGAGAAGGGACCAACCCCCACCTCTCAGCAACCTTCTTTCCGGTAGTTGTAGAGAGTGATAAGGTCTGAAGAAGTACCTGTAATACGGGTTGGACAGATAAGCTATACAAAAAAAATTATAAGGAAATGACAAACCAATCACAAGCACTTCAAGAGTCCTGGGAATTTTACAACCAATGAATCAAAAAGAAAAAGAAAAGGCAGCAGACCTAAGAGACTGTTGCCTTATGGTGTTTTATATTGTTCGAACAATCTTTCATCTCTAATAATCATTAGGAATGCTTATTCCTCTTATCACTCCGAAGAGAGATCTTCCCAAGGATGTTTTGCGTACTTAAAGTTAGCAGAAAGCTACACTAGTAGGGGAGAGAAGTAGCGTAAATGCAATGATCAGTCTCGTGTTTCTTTTACTATTGGACGTGCCACTGAGCTTAAGAAATTCCATTTTCCTTTTAGTCCTGTATTTATGTCAGTGTTCTAAGAAAATGGCATTCATAGTCAACCAGATACATCACTACATAGAAAATATAAACAGCAATATATAAGTTTTGTAAAAGTCACAAATGCAAAAATGCTACCATAAGTCAAGAAACTGGGTAAGACTCGGTTAGTAAAAATAAAGATGGGATTAGTATATTTAAGAGTTGATCAGTAAAGATAAAAATTGGATTAGCAAATATGATTGCATAGCTAAAGGAATTGTTAAAAGTAACAAGTTATTATATCCAGCAATTGTTTGTATTTATTGTTATTATCTGGCAGATACACTTCATTCTGATACGCATGTAGGACACATGGCAAGCCACAAAGAGTTTCTACTCTACCATAACTCTCTGTAGTAGCACTGATCTGGGTGATTTTTCAGAATACTTGAAAAAAAATTGGTATCCTTAAGACTTGTACACCTGTGGGAAACTTTCTTGAAATTTACCAATGAATTCAAATGTTACTTGGAGAAATACAGAAAAAAAGAGATATGGACAAAAAAGATTCTTTTCTGAGTCCTGCAAACTGAACATAGACAGCCAGTATTTTCTATAAAATAAATTCTGATAATTCAGAAGAAATAGAGGTGTAAATTCTATTTTTAAAAATCTACATTTCTGCATTTTAATTTATGTAGGGCTGATTTTTCTACTATTGAAATTAACTATTACTTTGGATTTTAAAAAATATGTTTACATTTACTTAAAGCTTTGCCAAATTTTGGACACTTAAGCTCAAATATTCCATGTTGTTTCTCTATATTTCAACCACTGCATTTCATCAATTCTCAGAAAAACCTAAGCAGAAATGCATGATTTTCAGTTTTAAATGCTGGTCACCTTTACGCTCCCATGCTTTATAAAAAGGAAAGAAGCAAAACACTGGTCTTTCTGTCAGGAAGATAACTTCACTGTTCTGGGAAAACTCACTGAACTTTGGCCACTCTGTTAAAAATAAATGAGTTTGAAAAAATCAAACAAATTTGTCTGTGTCCACAAAAAGAATGGTCTCCAGAAAACTTGGAATTAAATAGAAGTGCCCAAAAGTGTCTACGCACCTGCTACCAATAACTATCTGTGAAACCCACAGGCTTTATATCTTTCTTCTCCAGTGTTACTCCACAGAGAAAATTGCAACTTTCTATTGCTTATTCTGTTAGCTCAATACATTTGCATAGCAGTTTGCAGGGTTTATATTGTTTGAATCTGTGCTTCACTGGGATGTTGCACCAGCGAGTTTGGGGTTTTTGAGTTCTCTTTTTTATGCTAAGAAATTCTTCACAGAAAAATACATTAAACAATATTATTTGAGTGTAGAATCAATCACTTAAAAGTTAGGAACTGCTTAAATTATTGTTGTTTCTGATTGCATTATGATATAGCCTTTAATTATATAGTCTTTTTTCCATAGCTGCTCCTTGTGTAATACCACACTTATTATGAATTCCTGTGTAATGCTGACAAATCATTTAAACGGAACGTTTCACTAGCTGTCCACAGAGCGTGCTTCCAGATGACAAGCTTATTACCTTCAGCCTGGTGTGCAAAAACACTGACCAGTCACAAATGTACCTAAAATATATTGGAAGTCATGTCTAAACATATGAAATGTTTAATGCCAACTTCAGTGAAGAAATCACACCATGAATGTCCCAAGCTAGACGCTTAAAATTTATGTTTATTTTTACCTGTTTTTTCTGAAGAGTATTCGAACTTCTTAACACAGTGTAAATTCACCAGACTGCTGTGCAATTCGTAATACCAAACAGTCTGAGCTTCCCTTTGCTGGCAAAACTGGAAGCCAGGGTTTAGCAGCCCTGAAGAGTGATTGGCTTAAACCACTAATTGTTATCTTGAACTGCGATCACAGTAGATAGTGTGAACACAGTCCATTAAATCTTTGTTTCGCCTTCATTAAATATGGTTAATAACATCTCCTTCTTTTGCAGAGTTGTGGTGAAAATTAGTAATATCTGTACACTTCTGAAATATTATTGATGGATGTAATAAAAAGGTGGATGGGGGGCTTAATCACTTTCTCTAAATAGCAGAATTTGAATAATGCCAAATACATGTGGTATTGGATTGTTCTGTTCTCACTCAATGTGACTTACTGTTTTTTATCAAGGTCTGTAACAAAATGGGCGCTATTTTGCATTATGCTTCACAAGAAGTTGTCTTCTGTGAAAATCCTCTTGAAAACTGACCACAGTTGCAATTTACTAAAATGTAAAATGACTACTACAGTAATCAAACCCTTACTCATTACCCATTTACTTACTTTACTTAGTCATTTAATGCAATTTGGGATTTAGCTTCTTTTTCTTTCCGGTATTTCTAAAGTGGAGCTTTTTAAGAATAAACTTGTTGCAGAGGCTGAGGTCTTGGAATGATTGTTCTGTGAGCATCTGCAAACTTGTTTTATCTTAAACATAATGGCTATGAACCAGTGGCATGTATTAATGGCTCATACCCTTTACACCTCACTGTTATATTACCAAGGCTGGCCTGGGAATCATCAAAACCATAGAGAGAAAGGGAGTCTCAGCCCCAAATCTTCTTTCATTTAAATCGTATTATAAATTGTCAATAAGTTTACTTGAAGCAATTGGAACAAAAGCCTCCTCACGTGATAAAGAAGTGGCAAGAGAAGAAAAAACGATAAATTACCAAGTAAGATTTTAAGAGGGTTTTACACTGACATAGAGTATCTACATTTATGAAACAAGAGGAATGAGCGATGACTGTACATAGACTTTTGCACCAGCTGATGACCAAACTTCAAAAACATAATATGAAAGACACCAAGCATGAAATCCTAACCTACTATTGAACAATAACAGTGAAAGATTTGCCATTTATTTCACTGTGGTCAGCATTTTATTCAAGTTCCCAGTGGGATTTAAGATCCTGATGGACAAATTCACTATTACTTGCTGTGAGTTTATCCCACAAGTAACTGGAAAGGAGGAAGCATAGGGAAGAATCTTGCATGATTGTAGGTTTCTTTCCCTAAAGAAACTGGAACATTTTCATTATAAGCAGAAGGAGCTAGTTTTGAATCCTAGCAAAGACCTGGAGAGAGAATTCTCTCCCTCCTTAAAAGTTGCTGTCTTGCATGTAAGTTAATTTATGCTTTATTATAATAAAACTATTTACAAGATTAATAAGAATTTTTACAAGCTCTGACTCAGAGATCTGCCTCCTCTGTCAGACACTACCGTGTCCTCCCTTCCTGCTGGAGCTGTGGCATGATTCCATGCAGGAAGGAATGCAAGACTCTCAGGGTGAGAAAACTACCAGGAAAGTGGGATTTCAGCTGGGGGGTGGGGAGGGCGAGGATTCTGTGCTTTGCTCCCTAATCTTTTTATTTGCATTTTAAATGTCAACATATGCTTAATGGAAAAAGCAGAGACATTGATGTAAACAGGCACTGACACCTTGCAAGTGCCAGAATACTCCCTAAATATGCATATTTCCTTCTGGGCTTTCTCATTCTATACCAGAGCCTGGAATTTCTCTTTTTTCTTGACATTCAGACAGTTCCAGAGGAGCAAGAAAGAGCCCTCCAACCAGTGTAGCCAATAATTCGGTGACTAAGACATTTTCCAGGAAAGCAGCAAAGTGGGTTTCAACTCCATTCAGCGCACCAAATCTACATCTACCACTTTCTGGGTGAAAACATACTCTGAACCAGCAGGCATTATGGGCACTTCTTGCAGCAGAGTTTTGATATAAAATAGTGCAGGATACTCTACATTTTTAATATCTAGAAGCAGGCAGGGCAAACACTGGGGGAATGCAGAGACAGCTAGCAGAGCTATAGTGCCTACCAGCCTACCTACCTGTTCGGACACAGAGCCCTGTCACAGCCGGGAAGACTCTGTGTGCAGGATCAACCCACTACCACCATCACCATTAGCCACAATACTTCCTCACAGCAGCAGACACAAACTGGAGATAAATATGCGAAGAACTTGTCTGCCACATATATGAAGTATTCTTGCTCCACTAAGGTATGGAACTTTAGGCAAATTCATCTACTTATTGCTTATGATTTGGCTCCCTATTCAGAGTGAAAAATGTCTGAATTATCATGTAAAGGTTCTGATGTTCCCATACATCAGAGAGGGAGATGAGGTATATAACACACAGTTCTGGATCTGGAACGCCAGCGACTGGCTACATAAAAGGCATAGTGACACCTGCTTTTTGTGGCTTCCAAGTCTTTTATTGTCCTTGGCAATTTGCTGTGATGTAATTTCTTAAATGTATCCATTTCCCTTTAACTCACTGTTTTATGCTTCATGCTTCATAGAGCCTTCTCTACACCAAATAAAGGCAGTGTCGGCATTTCTCTTTTTTTACTATTAATGAATACTAATTCAGTGAAACCTCTCATTTACATTCACCTTGATCTTTTGAAATACTGCCTTTATACCCTGAATTTTGGAGGACTTCCAGTCTTTCTTATACTGGTTTTCTAATTTCAATGTACATAAGGAATTTAATATACTACCTGTTATGCTTTTAGCTATTTTAGCTATAATGCTGCCTATTTTTAAAACCCCCTCTCTTCTCTTTTTTGTGTTTCCATCCTAAAATTCTTCTAAAAAAAACCCTAAAACCCACAAAACTGCCAAAATAATTTTTAGCTTGTATAATAGCTGACCCAGGTTTCCAGGCAGATCTTAGCTATGAAGATAATAATTTTATTCTTGATAAAGCAAAAAAAAAATCTCACTGCTTTATAAACAGCAAATATTTGAATTACAAGATGAGGTGGAAAGACACAGCTTTCTCAGTAGAAGAGATGACCCATGTACTCTGACACTTTCTCCGATACCAATGCAAACAGTGGTTTTCTAAAGTCTGGGAAGTGTTTGAGCAGCTTATTTCCTTCCTACCACAGTCTCAGTAACTAAGACATTCACTGCAACTGATGCTGTCACAAAATTGGAGAAGGAGGCTGTGAAAAACTTTGCCTGACTGGGTGACTTTTTACATATCATATTCTTTTTGTATGTATTATGTCTCTGTGAATGTCTTTCTGTATGTCACTGTCTTTCTACATATCATATACCACTGTGCTTTGGGTCCTTATCTCAATAATTCACCAGCACACTGAAAGTAATATTTGATTTTTCTCCCTAAAGACAGATTATTTCAGACCTTTAAATTTACAAGTTAGGTAACAGGAAGAGCCATGCAATCATAGTCTAGGTTGAAACGTGGCTCTTGAGATGATCTGGTTTAAACTTCTCCTGAAAGCAGGGATTTAGATTAGGTTAGGCAAGTCTTGAGTAATTCCTGTGAGGGACATCCCGATACTTCTCTGAGCAGCCTATTCCATGGTTTAGTTGTTCTCATGGTGAAGAAAATCCTTCCTACATCCAGAGGGAAATTCCCCTGAAGCAACTTATGTCTGTTGCCCCTTGTCCCGTCACTGTGCATGCCTGGGAACAGAGCACCTCCTTCTCCATCCTATCTATCCGTTCAGGTACTGAAAGACTACTACTGGATCCACCCCAGGCCTTCTCCTCTCCGGGCTGAACAAACTCCATTCCTCTGACCTTTCCAGGAAGAATCCCTGAAGTGGAATTCTTCGTCCACTGCCTTCCACTAACTTACTGAGGAAGATCACCAATGGTAGCATATTGAGCAGCATTGCCTCTGAATGTATTTGAAAGTACAGAATCCCTTTAAGCCTTCAAAAATAAAATCAACTTCTCCTAACAGTCTCCCAACAGTTTTAACTCCCTGAAGCAATTTGAAGTTATTCATTTACTAGGTTGCTCTTCTTCAGAAAAAAAACCTAGCCTCCTAAGTAAACAGCTTTAAATCCTGTAAAGTGCACAAGTGGGTCAGACACGAGCTGTGCATTAATATATATTTACGTGGAAGAGAAGGAAACAAGAATGAAAGGCTGGATTCAAAGGGAACTGGCTTCTGAATTATTTTTAAGGATTTACAGTCCATGAAGACACCATGTGGAGTGACGCAGAATAACAGGCTTAGAAGTAAAGTACAATAAAAACTAGTTATAACTGGCTCCTTTTTGACATGTCTGAGATCATTTGGGCCTGGAACTAAATTTTTTATACTTTGAAGGGAGAAACAAACAAACAGTACAGGCAAAGGAGAATATGGAGTTATAAAATGAGATTGTCAGGATACAGTACTGCCGTACTGCAGTTAAAATGACATTTCCTCACCTTGTTCTTTCTTTGCAGGCCTGGATACACATTTGTAGGCTAACAAACAGCTGCATTCTATTTTTGCTCACTGTTGGATGGGGACTGTCTCAACCGCAGCTTTTTAGCTTGTATGTCACATTTTAATTCCACTGCAGCTTAAAAACAGCTTATGTAGTCTATTGAATCTGATTTTGAGAATAACTGTTTTACTTAAGTTATAACAAATTTTCTCCTATGGAGCCCAGGGCATCAAGTAGACAACCCTGAACAGAAACAAGTCCTGTATCAGAAACAATCTGCTTTGAATCCTTCCGTTTTTAAATAAATCAGCAAATAACAGAAATAGTTCTTGAAGTCTCCACAAAGCTTCTCTTTGATCAATAGACACAGAATTTATGTTTAAAAAAACTCTCTAAGACTGACAGCATTGCAAAATATAATTAAAAATGAAAACAGAGGAATTGTCTGAGATATAGTAATGTGACAGTGTAAGAATGCCATTGCCATTAAATACACCATAAGACACACTATTAAAATGTGAATGAGGAGGAGGCAACTCTCCATACTAATTACAGAGAGGTGCAAAGAATCCCATAGCAACAGACCAAGACAGATGGATTCTACGACATGCAGACGATGTCTGTGTTCCCACACAGACCCTTTGCAGTTCTCCCTCCCCTTTTTGCAGGGACAATCTGGATGGCAGATACATAGGAGCAGGCACACAGAAAAAAAAAAAAAA
>VXBO01000482.1:113267-123669 GCA_013400135.1 Rhinoptilus africanus
AAGAAGAATAAAAAAGATGGGAAGAATAATTTTATTTATGGATCTTCCAAATCTATATCTCATGGAAGTGAACCATGTAGAGAACAGAATATGTAGCCTACAATGTGAAAATACTAAATCAGATTGCTCAAAGACTTATTTCCCTTACTTAAAAGAAAAAAGCTCAGCCTGCAAGTTATAAATATGAACTTTTAAAACCCAAATTGAAAAAACCATACCCAAAAAAGGAAATATTGCAAAATACAGGTCCAGAAGAGTAAACAGCCACAGAAAGGGTTACAACGGAGCCAGATTTAAATAAAATTAAAACCTAATATCTCCTTACCATTTAGAAAAGTGGCAAAGCATTCATCATGTCATAGCCAACATTTGCAGAAACCAAGTAAAATTTTAAAAACTAGTCAAATCAAAACTCCCTGAAGAATTACCTCTTTGTCTTGATAGGCTTTAACAAAGATAGTAAGCAGATGTTAACTAACCAACAAGAAAGAGCTATGAAGACAAGGCAAGGATATGTACAAGATTAAGCTGTAGAATAGACACAGAGGATGTTGTGTGTTAAGGTACCGTGGCTAACATTTAGTGAAAAGAGGAAAAAAAACCCAGAAGCTGTTGCTCACTTAACAAGTTACTCCTGATTAACAGCAAGAAGCAAGTCTAAAATGAAGAAACCAGGATGATGCTTTGTTGCTCTAATAATGGTACAGTTATGATGCTCATTGTGTACAATGCCTATTATGTACAATGCCTATTATGATTATTATTAAAAATGCTGCAGGGATTCAATACTGCTCATTGTGAACAAGTATGGCTGGTCCTTAAATTGATTTAATTCACTTATAGCTTCTTTTCATAACTGTAATAATTTCATGCAAGCAATGGCAAGCTCAAAAATATTGCAGTCACCATGAGTTCTCTTAAACAGTCAAGCAATGTAGTAGCTGAGGATATTTTCAGTAAATCTGGGGTATTTCTATCAGCAGTGACAAATGCTAAAGGAAAGAGGAAAATAATGGGTCTGACAGCAGTATTAAAATGATGCCATGTTTATCATGTTCCTAGCAATTACAGTCTTATCCCTTAAATTATCAGTATTTGGAAAATTTTAACCTTAGTCTAACTGAAATCCTGTTGTCATTTATATTATATCACATCATATTGCGCTGTTTGTCTAAGTAACATCCTGCAGAGGTGATCTCAACTGCTTAGTTAATCTGTGCTGATATAGACATTTGTTTGCTTGGTTCACATGCACAAAAGCTATATGTGTCCCAAAGGTGGCCATTTTTTCAACAGTATTAGCTTGGTCTAAAAAACTGTATTTTCTCTACCTACATATTTTGCCATAGCATCTGCATTTTAATTGCTGGTTCATAGTATCATTAATCTTCTCGTATTTAGGAATATAAGAAACATATGCAGGATACTATATCTTTCTCAATGCTTTTCATTAATTAGTAAGCTTTTTCATGAGACAGCGCTGCTCTCGTTGACTTTGCTGGGCGGAAATCTGAGCTCATATGTCTCCTCCGCAGATTGTACGGTGCAAGTCTTTTTAATGTCTCTACTCTGGAAATGCCTTTTCTCCCACATCCTATCTCTTATCACATTTTTTCCCCCTTCTGTTACCTACAATTATGTATTATTGGTGAGGGGATGGGATAGGACAAGGAATTTAGAAGTCTGTTTATTCTAAACATAAAAAAAGAAGGAAAGAGAAAAAAGGAACAGCTGGTTTACAAACCTTTCATTTCCAATAGCCTAGGCTCAGTTACTCAAGCACAGAAAAAATATTCTCCCAAGAAATAGTATCGTGAAAATAGTTCCAGCATTCTGTTGTTTCCAGCTGGGCTCACTGTGCCTTATAAGGAGAACTCATATTTTCTTAGGCAGAACCTCTCTCATAGACATGTTGGAAAAGGTAAAGCCATAAATCTGTGTCAGGTCCAGACATGCAAGACTCTGGTGCCTAAAAGTTATCCCAGCTTATTTTTATAAATGCTTCCATGGTTTGTTTAGGTGGTTTCAAGTAATACATTAGAAGAAAATCACTCAATATACATCTGGTATAAACTGCACATAAAAGGCACAGAGTTGAGGACGAGAAACTGTGGCTCAAACATGTGTTAGACAATTTTGCTCACAGGTCATAAAAACAGTAACAAGCAGTCTCCTGCTATTTGAGCTTAGAGGATTCAAGATATCTATGTACATGTCTGTATAACCATATGTACGTACCCACTGTGACAGCTTCTGAACAGCTGAACACAAAATACAGATGTGGATTTCATGACTTTTCTGTTTATCAAGAAATATACCTTTCTCACTACAAAAGATATTCAAAACAGTTTAGAATTTTTCCCTAACATAGATGCTTAATGTTGAAAACAGAATTATTTTTTTCATTTATCAGGGAATTTAATAGAGCATTTTTTCAGAATCAGGAAATTTAATAGAGCGCTTTCAACTACATACAAAATTTATAGATAGACATATATACTTCCTTTATTCCTTCAGGCCAATTTGTTTCTATCAGTCGCATTCCAGGTATTTGTTTTCCTGTATTTTCACATGTTTAATTTGATACCCCTGTTCTTGATATCTCTCTGATCTCTTTCCACTCTCTTTCTGTCTCTATATTCTTTTCTCCTGTGCACATTTTAAACCTTACTATCACCCAGTCCCTTAAGACGTTAACATTTGCTTTCGCCATTGCCAACAAGTCATTTTCACTCAGCACTGTATGTCATTAAAATTTGTAACCTTTTTCTAAAATTCCTGGCATACCTTTATTTCCTTTTTCCCCTTAATAGCATTATATAAAATATTTTTAAATATCACTCCTATTAACAAAATCACTGATTAACTTTAGTTGGAGCCTGGCCTGCTCATTGCTTTTTCAAAAAATAAAATTAATTTACATTAAATAAGTAAAAGCTTGACTACTTCTTTACAAATATAACTTATACGAAAAACCATAAGTACCATAAACCAGTGTCCTCACCCTAGTATTCAGAATTTCCTAGAGGAAATTACTACAATGTGGTTTTGAAGTGTTTAGAAAAATATTCAGGCAACCCAACATAGTATTATAAAGTACTGTCATTCTTAGATGCCTGAATTAAACTGGTATATACCTTACACAGACACAAAGAACTTAAGAATAGTTACTTGAAATCAAAATCCAGGCTTTGGATTTCTATTATTTGGGATTACATCAAGGTCAACTGTAAATTCTGATTAAAAGAAGCAATTGCTCTCATAGTAGAAAGCAGCCACTACAATTTTTAAAAAGTTCCTAGTAATACTGTGACTCGGAGCCCTGCTATAAACGGGAGCTATGTGTCATGAAATTTTCCATGAGTATCCTAGGAAAGAAAATGCAGCAGTAAACATCATTAGTCAAGCAAGACCTACACGTCATAAGCAATAGGCAAGAGTCCAGGAAGGCCACAAGGTTAAAATGCTTTGTTTGAGTAATTATAGGATTTGAAGGATTAGGCTGAACCAAAAGATTTAAGGACATGGAAGGACTAAAGGGAGAAATAAATAAATTAAATTAAAGAGAATGAAGTTATAGAAGGCAGCATAAAAAATATAGTAGATTCAGTAAAGTTTTTGTAACAAGAATTGTTAAATAAAAAAGTTGCAATTGAAGGAAACATGATTTTGCTGTATTTGTTTGCTATTCAGTATCTGAATCGGGAGAGACATTTTTTTAAAAAAGATCTTTTTGCTTCCGAGATTAAAGACCTAACAAAACATTTTTGAGGTGAAATGTCTTAGCCAATTTGTTTGTATCCCAAAGTATAAAGTCATGATGTACTCTGTGGCTTCTATGAAAGTGAAATCCCAGTATACAAACCACTGGTGAGATCGCACCCACCACGGCCTGTTAATGAAATCTGAAGATTCCTGCCATACGCACGGAAAATTAATTCCAGTCTTTACCTTAAGCCACTCTGAGTTACACCAGTTTACAAAGCTCACAAAGCTTGTTTATTTTAAAAGCCTACTGCCCTTGTAAGCTATTAATAGTGAGAATTAACTCACTACATTAGTTCCAAAGAAAATCTAAAGGCTCTGTTTCTCAATATTGAGGATGAGAAAAATTATTCAAGGGTTAGGATGCCTGGGTTATGCATAGCTCATGAGGTAGGAAGTTGCCAGAAGATAAAACAACCACAGAGAACCATAGATATATGACACTAAACATAAATGAATACAGGGTGGGTCTTTTTTATGAAACAGACACTCCCAGTTGCAAGAGAATATCATTTTCAGCAAAGCTACGCAAAATAATAAGGTTTGAAAAATAGATATCAGCCTTTATATGAAGTTACTTCAGCATATTTTAACGATGGCTCTCTTTTCTTTTTTTTTTTTTTTTTATAATCTTTAAAAATAAACAGCATCTGGGCATCTCAGTAAGGATATCTGAGACAAGTTCAAGAGACTAAGAAAAAGCATGAGACGGTAAGGGGGAACAGACAGAAGAAAGAATCTGTTACTGAGAATTAAAATGAAGTGAGAGGGAAGTGTGAAGCATGTAGATGCATCAAGAAACTGGAAAAAGGGATTCAAAACGCGAAGCTAAGACAAGAGAGAACAAATTAACAAAATCCCTATGTTCTAGATGTATGTTTCTCGCTATTCCATCTTTTCCAGAGACATACCCAGCCTCAGCTAAGACCGTATTGCTGCGTTTGGGTGGCCTGTGCTGCCGGGCCGAGGGAAATCCCAGCGGCGCTCAGCCGCCGCCGCGTTTGATGCGCGGAGCCGCCGTCGGGGAGGGCCGGTCTCTGGGCCCCACCTCCTGGTCAGCCCCGGGAAAGCAACGCAAAAATAACCTTTACAACGAACTTTTCATTCATTCCTACCGGCCACGGCACGGAATAGCGTATATTTTTTTTATGCGAAGATGAATGCACAGTGTATTATTAGTTATGGGTGTGAAATTACGATGATCGTCATTCAGAAGTCTGACTTCAAACAAAAAACAGTGTTAGTGACCCCAAAAATCAGACCCCCAATTCATGTTTTCTTAAATCTCTTTGTTAAGGCCTAGGTGTTTCTCTCAAAATTATCACCCTAAAAGCATAGTTCTACTTCAGGAAAATTAAATAAAGCCCTAAAGTGGCTAGTATTAATTTGTGATTTTCATATTAAAATAAAATACTATAGTTGCAGCTAGTAATTTTCAATATGGTGGGTTTTTTTAATTACCGGGGTGGGGGGGTGGTTCTTTCTCTCTTAAGTGGCTATTGAACTTGGCTTTTTTTGTTCAGATAGCAAATTGCTTCAGAAGATCAGAGAAATTCAGACACTAGCCCAATTCACAGATTGTATAATTACATCTGACTTTATTTCTGAAATAGGAAATGGATGCAGTGGTCAGAAGTGCTGTGTTACAAAGAATTATAATGCGGCGTAATGATTCGTAACATTCTATCCATTAATCAGCCTGAGCTACCCTGTCTCAGATTGCAATAAGGCAAAAACTTCTTACGCTTGAATAAAGCACCTCTTGCAGTTGAACTACGCCCTGTTCAGGTATTGCCATCACGTGCCAAGCAGAAAGGATTCTGATGTTGATATCTGCTTTTGTGCATCTTGGAAAAATCAAGTCACTTTTCTCACAAGCTGCTGTCATTTTTAGCCAAAAAAATTTTATCAGTTGTTTGCTTTTTAAAAAACTAGCTTTCTATAAACTGAGTATTGCCAGTGCAACAGCACCTCTTCACAGCCCACACTGACAAATTTTCCTACGCTCCCTTCACTGTGCTGAGGCCTGACCATTAGGTTTCTGGTGGGATTCTTAGTCCTCATGTTCATTTGGAGCTGTTTGCGGTCCAGTCATTCTCACAGCGGATTTGCTGGGATTTTTTAATTGTAAACCTGTTCAGCAGTAGCAGGGATGACTACTGATTTCTCATATGGGTTGCTGACCAGACACCAGATGGTGGAAATATTCTGTTCCTACTAATCTGGCCCAGAGTCTGCAATTCAGAGGTGAAAAGCTTTATCCCATTACCAGCTGCCTGAGCCATCCTGCCTCCCACCTGCAGGCTAAAGATTAAACAGTTAATAGTCTTGAAGCAACTACCACCCCCTCAAATATCCCATCTACTACACATCCCAGACATCTACATCTAAAAGAAGATCCATAAATGTCAGTACACTTTATCAAATTTAAATTCTACCTAAGGAGGAATCAAAAAGAACCAAGGCTGTTAAAATAACAGCATCACTTGGGATAGCACTACTTATGCAACAGCTGGAAGGAAAAGTTTACTGCAGGTAAAATATCAGCAAAAATAGAAAATACAAGTAGGCTGTTTGTGAGAAATGCAATCTGGAAAAAAGGGGGAGGGCATCATAACAAGGAAATGCAAACACAAATGAAAGACAGAAAATACAAAGATGCGTCTCCTTTTTGCAGGTTTCAGGAAAAAAATCACTCTATCAGTATAGCACAACACAGTCTTAATCAGTTCTGAACAGCAGAACTAGATTTTTTCAGTGAACTTATCTATCCTATTTTTACAATTTTCTTTGCCTTTGAACAAGTACTTTGCTTTGCTGCGTAGTCAAGCTTTTCATTTTTATACATTAGACTCCTTGTTGCATACAAAATCACTACCAAAATGTCTATTTTCCACCACAAATTGCCAGAGGAACTACTGTTACATTTATGAAGATGACACCAAACATACAATTTGGAGTTCAAGGTAACTGCAAAGGAAACAATTCAAAGAACTCCTAAGCTTGTCTATATCCAGATTCAATCACTGAAATTCTTTAAAAATGCAAATGTGTTTTAATACCAATATAAATTTTGAAAATATGAGAACACAAGCAGAAGGAGCTAGTAGGCTGTATTTTATATGTAGATACGTTTACATTTCCGTATGTTAGATCTGCATATATTTGGATCTATATTCTTTTGCTCCTGCAGAAAAACATGACTGAGATTACATATCACGATCTCGTAAAATCCTATTACACCATAATTACCTTATCTAGTTAGATTCTTTTACCCTTCTGGAAGATTTAACTATTCAAATATGTCAAGTGCTACTCAAAGAACTCATTTACAAATGAACCATGAAAGTAACTGTACAAAATCTGACCTTAATAGAGGGGAAAGGGTAAGCATAGCTCCTTGGTGCTACCTTAGACGTCTCAGTCTTCATTCCTCGCTTCGCGTTTCATACAGCTTCATTTACAGCCGGTACAGAAAGTTGTGCAGTATATATAAAGTGCTTGGTTGGTTTTATTTATGATAACACGCTTAATTCATTTACAACTGTGATGTTTCTAAGGACTGAAAACACCCCATCTTTTGTCCATAAAGCCGTCCTATCACATCACACTATGTGTCATAACAGTGGTAGTAAAAAGCAGTGTTCTAAGGTTGATTACATAAACTGGAGCCTCTCATGGGTAATTCTTTTCCTTGAAAATACATAATTAGGCCTTGCAAAAAATTTTAAAATATTAAAAATTCCTCAAGTATACATTTTTCTATATTACAATTGCAGCTAATATTTGAATTTGAATTTATTGCAAATAATTATTTAGAAAGCGTGAGATTCTGTTTCTTCACTTTCAATAACAAGGGTGATGTAGCTCTTCTGCCAAAATCTCCTGTTCATACCAGTGCAGCAAACTTGGTTCAAGAGAATTAAAATAAGCAATGCTAGAGAGGTACCATTTTCTTGATGTAAACTTCAAACATGTCAAAAGTATCCTACCCCTCTAAAAGTGGGATATACTGGCCTGCCTCTATTAGCACTGGGCAGAAGCAGCAACTTTAGATCTTCCCTCTACCAGCCAAATTTACACAAATTAAAAAACATGAAAAGGATTGTGGAATTGAAAATGAAAGTTTAAATAAAGAATATGAATTTTCAGTACCTTGCAGTTAATACAAGAAACCCTGCTTTTTTTCTTTAATTTAGAGAAGACGGCAACAAAAAGTAAATTAAAAGAATATAGGCTGAGGAGGGTATTTAGAAAAGGTATAAGGACACTTAGCTAAGAGGGCTGTTTTTCCAGGCCCAGATAGCAATATAAAACAGGTAAAAGTATGCATACCAAAAACAGAATTAAGGGAAGATACAAAAAGAAAGTGGGAATTCTTAATGGAAATTACTGCAGCTGAGCCCTCAGATGGTTAACATGTTAATATTAGCAGCTAGATGGTCCGTGGTCATTGCTAAGTAGCCAGGGTACAGCTTACACGCTTCTGAAAGCAGAACTGGGCCCTTGACAGAAATTACATTACTATTACAAAATTTGACCTCTATGTGGACTTGCAGAACAACTTCTTTTCGGAAGAGGTATTTAATAACCAGGCCCAGTAACCAAAATATTATTCTGTTTGGCAACCTTGACTGAACAAACCAGTTGCTCTGCCTTTGAAAAGTTAAACATAAGATCATGTCACATAAGAAACACTTCTGACACTGTCTAGTGTCAGCATCCAACTTAGCCACACATAGCTGGCAATCTTCTAAAATCCATTTGGTATCTAACTATGTGCTCCTGACACACTTCACAAGAAAAGTCTGTTTTGGAAAGCCCAAACACTTCCAAGTGTGCATCATGTGGTAATTGTCACTTTCTCTAAAACAACATATCATCTGTTTCCTTTGCTACAATTTTTTTTTTGTCAGTACACACAGCCCTAAGAAAGTAATTTTTAAAAACCCTTATTGACCATATGTACCTGGCTAGCCATAGCTGAAGTGCTCAGATGAGTAAGAGAACCATATATACATTAAACTCTATGCACACAGGACAGCTTGAACTGAAACAGCAACATCTGCAAAAATGAAGGTAAAAGCGATGTTAGGATGATTAACCAAACAGAAAAGCTATCCTGCAATAGGCTAGCAAAATTAAATTGCTGAGAGGATGAAATTATTCTCTTATGACAAACAGACATGATAGAACGTGAGAGTTGTTTAAACTATATGGTAATATTGGCACTAGAAAAATAAACAGGACATGAATGAACTTAGACTGGAAATCAGAACGGATTTCCAAGCACTAGGGCATTTGGGGTCAAGAGGAGATGATGGTGATAGACTCTAAGAATGTTTAAGATTGATATGGTTATGAAACTTTTGAAATTAAATACTACCTGACCTAAGGACTTGATTCTATATTTGCAGCTCATTTTTAATGCTATCAAACGCTATTGTTTGTATAGCAGTTTTGTGTCATAAGCTGGTATCTTCTGTATGACCTTGTTTTAAAATCTGATGATACCATAAGATGAAAAAAAAGTGCTAATGCAGCCTCTGATTAAATCCAGATAGTCTCGGAGTTGTTCAGACACCACTGGGGAAATGCTTTAATAACCAAATTACAATTTAAATTGTCATGCCCAGTTAACTTATTGAAGAAATGATATAATTTGCTAAAGCTTCCCCTCTCGTCCCCCAAAATTGACACTACAGTAGGCTAGATAAAAAAAATTCAGCCAAGCCATAACTTCTATGACTGTAACAGGGACAGATGAAGTCTGTCTATTTCACAGGGATGCTGTGAAATTGCATGAGAAAATAACACACTTCACCGTCAGAATTTGTGATGGGAAGGAGGAGCAAAGCGAGGGGAGATCCGGAGTAAATCTCACCTTTCCCTCCATTTATCACTAAAACAAGCCGTTTTTCTCACTGGCTTTAGGTACGTTCTGAGATGCTACACCAGATGGAATCTCCCTAACCCCCACGCCTCGGGAATACTGAAGCTATTCATACCCAGCCATAATCCGGAGCTAGCACGGATTTCTCGGCCAGTTCAAGCGCGCTCACAGCCACGCTTCGTCGTTAGGAGCCTGCAGACACGGCGGGGAGCGGGGGCCGCGAGGTCCCCCGTACGACAGAAACACTGAGGGAAAATCGGACGCCAGGAAGCCGCCTCCGCTGAGCAGCGCCAGGCTGGACCGCGGCCCCGCGCTGGCGGCGACAGCGGCAGGCCCTGAGCGACGCCTCCCGAGCCAGGTTAAGGGGTGGCCCGGCCTGGCCTTTGCCCCGTCTCTGCCGCTGCTCCTGCAGCGTGAGGGCTCGAGAGACTGGCGGCAACCCGGGCAGCGGGGAGGCCGCCTGAACCCAGCCTGAGGGGGCTCCGCTCCGGGCGGGGAAGCGCAGGGGGACGAGGAGCTGGACCCGACCAGCGCAGGTGAGGCGAGGAGCGACCAGGCCAGGCCAGGCGGCTGGCGGCCCCGGGACGCACTCGGGAAGGCCGGAGGAGGCCTGAGGCGGGGCGGCTGCGGCAGCCCGGGCGGGGGCAGCCCTGCGCTGACGAGCGACCTCGCCAAACCGGGGAGCCAGCGGCCCCGTCCGCCTCCCCGCGCAGCCCGGCGGCGGCGGGGCGGGCCGTGAGGGGC
>VXBO01000482.1:123927-158784 GCA_013400135.1 Rhinoptilus africanus
GGGTGCGAGGCCTGCTGGCGGATCTTTGTTCCCTGGGTGTGACAGATTCCTGTGGGGAAAAAAGGAGAGGGGGAGGTAGCGGGGGAGGAGAATCTTTAGATGCTTGAAGATAGGATCCTGCATTAATTGCTTTGTTAAAAGGCCTTGGGATTATTTTTTTTTTCCCACTGTCGTGCTGGAGAGGTTTGGCGTGTTGTCGAATATAGGTCTAAAATAAAGAAACTGGATAGTGAGATCTGTTAAGGAGGGAGGTTGGGAAGTAGGTGTAGAAACTTTTGTTGTTGTTTTTGTAACATGCTGTGCTTTCGAGCAATGTTAAGTCAGTTTTTAAAACTGCTTTCTTTCATCTCTTTTTGGAACATGAATTTTGCTTTTCCCACTCCCTTGGGTTTTTTTATTCCTTCTCTTCTCTGTCTGTAATCAGGGAAGGAAAAAAAGGAGAGTTACCCAAATTCTTTTAGTCAAAACTGTCACTTAATTTCTTATTATCGGTGCATGTAGTTTTGATTAAAATGTCTGTAATACTATTTCATTGAACTCAAGTTACCATTGGTTTGAATTCCTAAACTTTATAACTCAGAACTTCATTATAATATCTTAGAAGTAATACTATTAAAGTATTTTAAAATTATATTTTTTAAAAAATCATACGTGAGTATACTGATACACATACAGTATTACAGTTCTCTCTCACATACAGTTTTGAAACTTCTCTTTTCAACATATTTCCATTGGAGTAATTTAAATTGCCTTTTTAAAGAAACTTAACAGTTTTGTATGTTGGTCCCAGGATAAGGAGCTTCGGTATGAACTAAGAAGGCTTTTTAAGTACTATAAAGACACCACATTCAATAATAGAAGTGTGTTTAAGGATAATGTAAAAGAAGTCATGTGATCCTAAGCTATGTGAAATGTAGTCACAGACTATGTTCAGCCAAGTGAGGGTGAGATGGGTACCCATTCCTCCACTAAGCTTGGAGTGTGGGGTGTTTTCCAGTGTGTCTTTCTCCGAGTTTGAATTTAAAATTCTTGTTGCAGGTGTTGGAAGCTCTTTTTTTGGGTTGAGCAATCAATAGGAAAAAACTCACAGCATTTAATTTTATCGATAGTTTCTTAAAGCTTGTTTAAAATATTAATGTGGGAGCTCCAATGTATTGGAACCTTATTTCCTCTATAACAACTCACAGATAATTTTAATAATAGAACTTTTCCAACCTTATTATTCCTAGAGTGTTCATAAATGAAAATCCAACAGGTAAAAGTGTGTTTTCATAAGTGAAGGGTGACTTTAGAAAGGACTAAAACACTGACAAGTAATAGTATTTTATATCAGCCTAACGTATCTGTAAATGGTTCCTCCAGATGCAGAAAAATGTGCTTGCTTATTTGACTTTTTTTCCTAGAAAATATTTTTTTTTTCCAGAATGTGAATAAGGTCCAGCTATTAGACTCTTAAACTAGCTCCACAAAGAGAGCTAATTCACACCTGGAGTCATCCTCAGTAAACTTAACCGAACTCTGTCTGGTGGTCGTTTTCAGAGATTCATTGGGGATGCTTCTGCGAGTGGGCCACAGAAAGATTCTGTATGTAAGCGTAATAGGAAAATGAGCTTAGATTATAGGAATAAACTATAGTACTTTAACAAGTTACTCAAATACTATTTGTCTTTACTGCAATTTTAATGTCATTCTTGCAATTTTGTCCATGTGTGAAACTTTAAACTGGAAAAAATGGCCCCACAGGTATAGCAGGTTAAAAAATTGTGTCTTGCTGGCATATAAGACACACCTTTTAGCGTTGCAGAAAAATTTTGCAGTAACATACTCCTTAAAAATCTTCAACTCCGTTTTTTTTAAGAAAATTCAATATTTAACACCTGGTGAACTGTCAGAGCATAAATTACTAAAAATGGAGTTTAAAAAACCCCAACTGTTTCACATTCAAAGGATGTGGAAGCCATTTAAAACTAAGAGACAGATGGATTCTCTGACATTTGTCAGAGTTAAAACGAAAGGAACGTATGCCAAGCTTACGGAATCACTTCTCCCTCATAAGATAGTGCTAATTTATTTTTGTAGACAGATTACTCTTTCAGAAGTAAATTTGGAATAACCATTCGTGGAAGTTTCTCATGAGCGTTTTAAATCTGTTAATAATTAGTGAAATTAGTTTGCCATTACTTGTTCCCTGATGTATACCTATTTTGAATGCTTTCAAAGAATGGACTCCTTGGGGAGTAACAATTAATTAACTCTTTCATCTGAGTCTAATATTGTCATCTTTGAACTTACACTTGATTTAACATGGAGTGGGGAAGAATCACAAGAACCTAGTGTACGTCGAATGCTACAGGAAAAAAAATAGCTGTTAAGAATTTGCACACAGAGTAGGACAGGAAGAGTGTTTTAAAGGGTATGTACTGATGACTTAAGAAATCCAGCTATTTTACATTTGCTTTGCTGTCAGGTAAAGAACTCAAGTCTATGTTCTGTAAGAAATTAATGTTATGTTAATACATGTGTGGATTACATAACATGTGAGGAAAAATTTGTCCCTCTCTGGGGGCCGTGCCCAGAACACAGGAGGATAGGAGGGAGTGGCAGAGGTGTTAATACTTGCCTTTGATAGATACGCACTTGCAAGCCTTTCAGTGCTGACTTTCTTTGCTTGATTCTGGTATGACTTGAAGAATTGTATTGCATCTGGGAGAGGTCAGAGAAAATAGCAGTAGAGCCACCAAGAAAAATTTGCACAGGTCCGTTGATAAATGAGTTGGCTCACCAGGATATATGGCTGCTGTTACTCTAGTCCTTCTGCTTCCTGAAAATTGAGGAGAGTAAACAGGAGAGGACGAAGGTTTGACATCTGTGCAAGGTCCTCCCTCTGGGTCAGGGCAATCCCAAGCACCGATACAGGCTGGGCAGTGACTGGTTTGAGAGCAGCCCTGAAGAAAAAAAGGACTTGGGGGTGCTGGTGGACCAGGGGCTCAACATGAGCCGTCAGTGTGCACTTGCGGCCCAGAAAGCCAACTGTATCCTGGGCTGCATCAAGAGAAGTGTGGCCAGCAGGTCAAGGGAGGGGATTTTCCCCCTCTACTCCGCTCTCGTGAGACCCCACCTGGAGTACTGTGTCCAGTTCTGGAGCCCCTACTACAAGAAAGATACGGACGTGCTGGAACCTGTCCCGAGGAGGGTCACGAGGATGATGAGAGGGCTGGAGCACCTCTCCTATGAAGACAGACTGAGGGAGTTGGGGTTGTTCAGTCTGGAGAAAAGAAGGCTCCAAGGAGACCTCATTGTGGCCTACCAGTATCTTAAGGAGGCCTACAAGAAAGCTGGTGAGGGACTTTTTAGGATGTCGGGTACTGGTAGGACTAGGGGGAATGGATTAAAACTAGAGATGGACTGTTTCAGAATGGACGTTAGGAAGTTCTTCACCATGAGGGTGGTGAGGCACTGGAACAGGTTACCCAGGGAGGTGGTGGAAGCCCCATCCCTGGAAGTGTTCAAGGCCAGGCTGGATCAGGCTTTGAGCAACCTGATCTAGTGGGAGGTGTCCCTGCCCATGGCAGAGGGGTTGGAACTAGATGATCTTTAAGGTCCCTTCCAACCCTGACAATTCTATGATTCTATGATCTGCTACGAGAAGTCACACATGGGACGGGAAATTGATGGAATGTGAGCCTATCATCTTAATGAAAGTGCACATCTATGTTCAGATTTGCATTCTCCTTTGTTACTGTTGTAAGACCGTTTAGGCTTGTATGACTGAAGGGCTAAGGCAGAGCTGAGGAGAGTTGCAGTCTGTCCTTAGTTTATTTTTAGAATTTTGTAGAGTAAGTTGTATAGAGAGAGTTGTATTGGCCTTAATGTAATGGTCTAACAGATTGTACAGCTAGCTGTATTTGTTTAGAACAAGGGGGAATAGTAAAGAATTCAAGAAGTTAAGGCATAAGTTGTTTGATCTTGTATAAATTACTATCTAATGCCACTTCAAAAGTCTTCTGTATATATACCAAAATAACAGCGAATGGTAGTGTCTAATTAGCTATCCCTAGATGATAGATACCTGATAGCAGATAGGAAATTAAAATTGTAAAGGGCTCTGTAAAGTGCCCTTCGTCCTCTAGCATTCATCTTTTTAATTGCTCTCCAGTTAGCATTTTCTCATATGTTACTAAGCCTTTGGAAGCAGTGTTCTTGATGTGGACTACATTTATTATAGCAGTATTAGGTTTGGATGGACCAGTCTCTTCTGCTTGTTTTCTGCTCTGTGTCTGTGCTACCTGGATTATGTTTCTGTATTGAATCACTTTCAGTGTATTTCGTTTTTATGAATTTACAGTCTGCCACGCAACCTATGTCAACATTTGAGTCAACAGCATCCTGTGTCAAGTTCAGCTTAATTATAATTTGTATCTGCCACCCCCTTTTGTTTTGAGCCTGCCTTCAGCTAGCATCTTTTGCCTCTTCATTCTTGTATTGGGCAGGACAGCGAACAATCTCTCTGCAACTTCTCCAAGCTGTTCATTTTATAGGCCTTTGTCTTATTTCCACCCTCTGCTACAAGTAGCCTCTTTTCCAGACTGATTGTATGGAAGGTATTCCATGCTTTTTTTTTAACTTGCATTTGTCTGACCTCTTTTTTTACTTAATCTTTTGAATTTCTTAGTTGTGGGTTTGTTGTGTTGGTTGGGGGTTTTTTTTTTTTTTTTTGAAGGAAAGATCACTGAACCCGCACAGGGTATTTGAAATACAGACACAAATCAATTCTGTACACTGTCACAACAGTGTTCTGTTTATTTTTCACTATTTATTGATCCATATATAGCACTGAGCAATCCAAATGATCTAAAGTAGACTGTAATGTATCCAGATATTGTGGGTGGCGATTATTAGCTCTGAGCCTGTGATTCTATATGGGAACCCAAAATTTCCTCATGCCTGCAGACGCAGGCTTGGCTTTGCATTAATCTATAATCAGTGCTTCAGCCTATTGTACATCATAGTCCTTACCTAATTCTTCAGTTAGCTCTCATCTTCAGTGCCTGGTGTAACTTTGTATTGTCAACTACTCAACTCTTTTGTGAGGTAATCTGTGAATATATAGAACAGCACGAACCAATGCAAATTTTTCTGCAGGATTCTTGTGGTGGCTTTCTTCAGTGTGGGAACTGCTTAGACAGTTTATCACTGTTTCTTAGCTATTTCTCCATGCAAAAACTTTTCCTCTTGTCACTTGGTTGCTTAGTTACCTCAAGAGTTAAGTGAGGGATTTCTGGAAGTTTTTTTGAATCTCTGATATACTCTATCATTTAGAGTTCTACTATCAAAGAATTCCATTAATTTTGCAGGGCAGGACTTGCTTTCACAACAGCCAGGTTGAATCTTTCATAATATATTATTCATTTGTGTCCACTAATTTTATTCTTGATTACATTGTTTACCAATTTGCACAACAGAGATGTCAGCTTGCATCTTCCTTGAGGCCATCTTTAAATACCGACTGTATTTTCCACACGTGATTTCTTCAGGTGCTTTGTCAGTTCTAAGGGAGAGGTTCTGCACCTTGATTGGCAGCACAGCTATTTCGTTACTGCTTATATGTTCACTGCTGCTTCTGTTAAACTATGGAAACCTATCTAAACTGTAGGGCTGTGAATGCAGACGTGAGGATTTTACTTCACTTCATCAGGTGTTCCTTTATATCTTATCTACTGGCCTTTGGGTTTCTGTTCCCAGTCTTCGAAGAAAGAATTGATAGTTATGTTGTCTTTTCCTACTTCATCTGTGAGGCTAGGGGCATTATATTATATTCTTGTATCAAATTTGTCAAAGTGTGTAATTCTCTTCATTTTTCTCTTGTACACGTTTAATTTTTTGTAGGGAAACTCTTTCCCTCCAGGATAATCTCTCTCCAGTTCAGCTATTTTGAGATACTGTCTTAGGCTCTTTAGATCCCAATATTAAACACTGACATGCTAATTGAGTTTCCTTGGTAAGACATTTTCCTAGCCTTCTGTTATTTTATGCTTCTGTTAAGTAAAAAGCATTCTAGTTTAACAGTGCTGTCGTATCTGTTGGAGATCAGGTTCTTGCTTACTGTGTAGCATGAGAGAGGAGGGGAGGCTGAGATCACTTATTAAACAAGCAAGTAAGGAGAGGTCACTCTTCTGCATGAAGAGTTGTAAGCTGTCAGTGTGTCATGGCAGTCGCAAAAAATGATTCTTCAGGAACAGATATTATGGTTTAATATTTTTTTTTTTTAGCATCTAATGGGATAATTCTGTGGGGCTTAGCTCTGGTGGTTGCAAATTGGCCTCCCTATTCTTCTGGAGTTCACTGCTTTCCCCTCAGCAACATTGTCAAACAGGGGACAAAAAAAAAAAAAGTCTGAATATAATTAGCCTGAATATAAGATTGGATTTGTTTGTATTTTAGGATTGTTGGGTGGAGCTTTTCTTCAAAAGTTCAGTTGTTTGCCATTGTGTTTTGATCCAAGTTCAAATTTAAATGTACAGCTATTTTGAGTCCAAATAGTGGTTTCAACCACTCTGATAAGCAGAGTAGTGGTTCATTGTTCTTTTGGTTTCTTCTAAACTTCAGGGGAAAAAATAGTAAAAGAGTACTTATAAATAATCCTGGTGGCTGGAAGTGTGAAGAGCTATTCTGTCACCATCTCTTAGTGTGCAGGGAAAGAATCAAGTTAATGAACCAGTCTTAAGCCATCCTTGTATCTGGAAAAGCGCGGACCACTGACTGTTACGGGTCTTGCCCTAAATGATGCTGCCATTTGCAAGTCTGAGGGCTCCATGTTCCCATCTTCCAGGGAAAGGGTTTCTGTTAGTAAGTCTTCCCTCTTTTAAAAGAGAGAGATCTCAAATGAGATTCATTTGTACTGATCCTGTTCTTAAGAAAACAGAAGCATTGGAAGATTATTTTTTTTTTTGCTTCCACTGTATCCTACAATATGGAATTCAATATGCATTATGTGGAGAATACACCTATTTTGTTTTGAGCCTGCTACCTGTTTTATTTGGTGGCCTTTAGCTACTGGATTGAAAGGTCTTCTGTGGCTAATAAGCTGCTTCCCATCTGGCTTTTTCAGTTCTCAGTGTCTTAGTATTTTAAATACTGAAGTTCTTAATGTGGGATAAATCTGCTACATAGAGGAAAAGGGATAGGACTGTTTGTTCTAAAGGTGGAGGGAGGAGATCGGGGCACTCAGGTTGGGACTGGAGTTTTGGCATTTAGGGGAAAAACAATACAATTAGAGCGAATGGTTGGTTTTTAAAAGTAAGATAGGATGTCTTGCTAAAACTTTTGTGAGTAGTACTCCATGATGATGTAGTTCGTGAATCCAGTCTCAAGCAATGGATCGTCTTGATCACTTGCACAAAATCCAAAACTACATGTACAACTGTCCCAATATTGGTTTTGATTCTTGTAGAAATATTTGCATACTTCAATACAAAGTGCTTTAAATGCTTTCTTACTGGTTAATTGTGGAATAAAGACATTTTTTCTTAATATGAAAAGTAGCCAAAGTGATATGCTGAGAACAATGTGCAGCAGATGGATTTGCCAATAAATTAAGGGCTGATCTTTCACTTCAATTTTTCTACCTTTGCTATTTTGATGAAGTTTGCCTTCCTGAAAAACAGGGATTTTCCTTATTTAGTAACCTTTCCTTATTTGGAAACAGTTGAGACCAATTATTTTTCTCTAGGTGGCAAATGTAGTGTGAGGTATGGAGGAAAGAGTCTCATAAATTGCCTAATTCTTGTTTCTATGGCAAACTTCAGTGCAGGTATACTAAGCTGGTCTGAAAATAAGATCTCTGCCTCTGTTTCTTTGGAGGGACACTTGATTTTATTACCTTTTTTTTAGAAAGCTAAATGGGAATTTTGAAGTGCTCATTAGCATGTTACTAATAAGGCCTCCAGCTAATGTTTGCTAAAGGATGACCACTTAGATTATTTATATGGTGGAACACCTTGTGAATAGTTGAACTGTGTTAACTGGTTTTGCCAGCTGCATTTGAAGAAAGTTGACTGAATGTTTTAGAAAATATAACTAAATATTTTTCCCTTGAAAACAGGGATTTGAGAGATTATGGCATCTGAAGCCCACAATGTTAGAAAACAGAAAGTATTGCATATTGAAGGTTGTCCTATTGATCTCCCCAGAAAAAGAATCTCTTCTTCCACTAAAAAGATCATGAAGGAGGTAAGTAGTTTGATGTTTTTTTTCTGTTGAAACTGAAGTAAATATTCAAACAAGTTCATAGTTCTGAGCAATCTAAAACTAGAAGCACAACACTATTGGGCATTTCATGTTTAGATGTGCAATGGAACTTTAGGTTGAACAGCAATTATATTATGAAAACTATGCATTATAATAGGCACAGGCAGTGACTAATGCACAGATATATGTATTTTCTGCGTGAGCAGTAGGTACCGATACGGTTTTACTCACACCTATTTCTCTGCAGTCTAGCCAAGAACTGTTTCAGTAGAGGAAATGTATCATTAGAAGTTCTCTCTTGCCAAGAGAGCTACATGGCACAAGTGAGAGGTGGAGCAGGTGAAATACCTGCACTGTAATAGACCTGTCATCTTGTTACCGTGCAGCTTGATCTACCACATTGTCTAGTAACATGTCCTTTCACTCGATTCTTGCTAGTCAGAAATGTTTTCTCATAACCTCTTGCATACACATAACCTGTGTTCCTGGCTGAAGAGTAAGGCAGTGGAGTACAGAGGGAGTACTAAGGAGGAAAACTTACTGTAAGATCACTTCAGACAGTGATGAAAATGCCAGTATCCTCTATGTTCATTTGTTGAAATCATGTATTAAAACCCACATGATCTTATGACTCAGCATTACCAAAAAAAAAAATCATAGCATTGTCTTGCTGTTGTGTGCATCATAAATGTTGACAGTAGTATAATTTTTAAGTTGGAATGCCTGCAGTATATGGCCATAGTAACTATTTAAATGTCAAATTAGAAATCTATTTTCCATCTTAATGCTTTTTTATTTTTAATAATTTGTTTACTAGTGTAAAAAAAAGTAGACCAGAATGTCACAATTCAACTTATCTTCATTAGATAAAGCTTTAAGACATTGGAGATTACTGTATTAAAAAAAAAAGCCTTTAGAAATTCAAATTGTGTTGCTTAATTTTCAAAGGTTTTGTTAATCTGTGTGGCACAACCTTGAATGAATCTTGTGATTCCTCTGGGATATTGCTGTTTTATGCAGCCTGATTGGTGTCAAGGTGCTGATCTGTTTCATGTGAATGAATTCAGTATAATGAAGCTACTGTTGTCTACATCAGTCTTGATTTATTTAACTTTTTGTTGTTGTGCTTTGGTGGGGAGACGTTCTGCTGTCATCCTTCCCAATACTAGCATCTGTTATTATGGGCTTCTAAATGTACGTGTGAGACAAGTAATGCAATTTTGCCATCAGATGCCAGTAAGCTGCAACTTTTTACATTAGTCACACTTTTTAGTTTGCTATTAACTAAAGAATCTGTCTCTGATGTCACAATCCTGTCTCTTGCCATAGATACCCCAAGTCTACTGCTGACTGTGGTGCTCCAAAGGCAGCTGGGGCAGACCTAGCTCATCTGTAGGTCACTGTGAAATAACTGAAGATTATAGGAAGGTTAATATAGCTGTGCGTTAGTTGCAGGAAAGGAAGAGTGGGTGGAATGAAGGGAATCTGGTAAACTTAAGCCGTGGTAAAGCAGGACTTGATTTTGACAAACTGTAGGAGTGTTTGATCCTTTTCAGTAATAAAGCTTTTTTTATTCTCTATTCCCTTTCTCCCAGGGTAAGAAATCTCCAAAACAGCTGGCCTCATACACAAACAGGTAGGAGATCTGTGCTGTGTAGAGTCTGAGTTTTAAGTGAGAGGGAGGCAGGGAGGAAGAAGCAGTTTATCACAGCACCTAAGCAGACACAAGTGGAAGTGTGTCTTAATTTTACTGATTATACTTGGTACTTGTTTCTACTCCCATAATAATTAGTCTCTGCGTTAATAAAAGCAGGAGAAAAATATTGGTGGTAGCTCTTACTTCTGATAATTGAAGCATCATGAAGGTATATCTTGGGGATAAAATGTTTTAAGTTACCTAAAAGTTTACAGCTGAATTCATAATGATATATTTTAACTTAACACAAAGTATTGCTTAAGTTGAGAGGAACCTTCACTAAAACACTACTTTATTATTGCAGAATAACAGTTGGGAAAACGGTGACCAGTCCCCTCTCCCTCTTCAAAGTAGTATATTGTAAAAGAAAAGTTCATTGTTATAGTCCAAAGCCTTGTTACAGAAAGAAACAGCTCCCTAAATCTAGGGGCTGTGACATGGCAAATAAAGAAAATGAACTGGCTTGTGCAGGGAATCTGCCAGCAAAACTGCACATAGACAGCCGTACACGCTTGCTGAATTCTAGCGACTCTGGCTCATCTCAAACAGAAGGCCCCTCATCCAAATATAGTGGATTTTTTTCAGAGGTAGGTAAAGTTTATAGAAACTTCAGTTTAAAATAAAAGTATTCTTGGTAGCTTCTTTGCGTGGTTAGCTGTGAAAGTTTTCAAAGAGGTTAATTTTCTTAACATGTAGATTGGCTCAGGTCTGTGATTTGCAGTCTTTATCTGTCAGTTTACAATGACACAGTTGCCAATGGTAGTGGTCCTGCCAGTTTTCCCCATGTTTGTGTCAGCACAGAAGCTCGGATCTGTGAGGCTAGTCTGGGTTAAAATTCTACCAGCACTAAAGGCAAACGCTTTTTTGACCTGGTTATGTTTCGTGATCTGGTGAGACGCATGGCCACATGCATATTTATGGAAGTGTGAAGGTGTTAGTGTGTGGATGGACATAACCTAGTGAGATAGGATAGGACCACTTTCAGTAGCAGCATCAGCTTAGTGCGTATGAAACTAACGTAAATGTTTGTATAAGATTGTTTCCTGTTAAGATTGCTTGATGAAACCCAGTGAATGCTTGAAGGACTTCTGAACCTGGCTAAAAGGTCAGATATTTAAATGAAATAGGTTTTGTGACAGTGAAGGCCGTTTAAATCTTTTAATGTTGAAGTTTCTCTTTCTGTTGTCATACATGCTTGTTAGCCATTGAGGCTTGCAGGTGTTTAAAGTGAGGCATGGCAGGGAAGATAAGATCGAAGACTATCCCCTGCTGTTTCTTCATGGTACTTTTAAGTGTGGGCTGCCATGAAGCAGCCTTCTGATACCTAAAGGGAGCCTACAGGAGGGATGGGAGAGACTCTTCATTGGGGAGTATAATGGTAGGATGAGGGGTAATGGTTTTAAACTGAAAGAGGGGAGATTTAGATTGGATATTAGGAAGAAATTCTTTACTGGGAGGGTGGTAAGGCCCTGGAACAGGTTGCCCAGAGAAGTTGTGGAGGCCCCATCCCTGGAAGTGTTCAAGGCCAGGCTGGATGGGGCTTTGAGCAGCCTGGTCTAGTGGGAGGTGTCCCTGCCCAGGGCAGGGGGTTGGAACTAGATGATCTTTAAGGTCCCTTCCAACCCGAACCACTCTATGAAGAGACAGCCCTGAGGGTATGAAGGGCTGGAGGTACAAGTTTGTGGCACTCTTGTGCTCCTTTGGATTTGATGGCTTCAAGGAAGGAGCAGGGGTATAGCTAGAATGAAGAGGTTGCAAAAAGGAGGCTAAAAAAAAAAAAATACTAGGGAAGATTCATCCTCTGAGAAACTAAAGACCAGATCACTGGCCACAGATATCTAACTCATTTGAGAGATGTGGGTGGTTCTGTAGTGTTTGTTCCAATTCAAGGTTTTATTAAAATACCTAAACTTCATTCCAAGATCAAGCTTTTCTCAGAAACCAACCTTTTCTGTCAAAGTTCAGAATAATACGTGTATTTACTTGTGTCTAAGTTGTTGAAGTTCTCAAAAAGTAATAAGCATCTAAGTAAAAAGCTCTCAAAGGTAGTAAGAATTATAAATTGATGCTCATGAATGCTCTATTTAATTATTACGTACCTGTCTTTAGTTGTCTTCAGACCTTATTCGTGTAGCTTTTTGGTAATCTCAATCTATTTGTGTCCCTTCTAAGGGAAGTTCATGGTTTTAAGGCCATTGTTAGCTAAGTTTCTAAAACAAACTCATCAGCGTGCATAGAAAAGCATATTTTCATATCCTAAACTACTATATTAGAGCAACTTATTGTATTGTTGCTGTCTACTTAATTTCTGGCAAACTTCTATTTTTTAAAATATACAGATTTCTCAGGACCATGAAACCATGACTCAAGTTCTTTTCAGCAGGAATCTAAGGCTGAATGTAGCTTTAACCTTTTGGAGAAGGAGAAGTATAAGTGAACTGGTAGCCTACTTATTGAGGTAAACAAAGTGTCCGTTTTTATATTTTTTAAGTGGTAGCAGTTCCAAATATGCCGCAGTATTTTTAGCGGTTCCTTAAATGTTGTAATTTTGTTATACTTTAAGTCATAGTGGAAACTTATACTTCAACCTGTGCTCTACTAGTAACATTTCTGATTTTATTCTTAATGTCTCTAGGATACAGGATCTTGGAGTACTAGTAGATTGCCTTCCTGTGCTTACAAACAGGTACAGACAAAAAGAGGCGGGGGATAAGAATCTGCTATACCCATGGTGAAGTTCAAGCACTTCTGAAACGTCTTGTTTTTTAAGTTTACAGGAAGAAAAACCATATATTTCAGCTGGCTGCTGTGTAGATCTTTTGCCTTTAGTGAAGTCACTGCTTAACAGCAAATATGAAGAGTGAGTATCCATTCTGGATGTTCAAGACACTAGTAGTTCCTGGCTGTGCAGTGCCCTAGAAACTAATGGTGACTCTGACTCTTGTTCCTCTGCCCTTTCTCCCAACCCTGCCTGCCTTAGAGAACACATACCTGAAGGGGAGCTTTCCTTTGAACCTTTCTCCTTTAACAAACCAGTGGTGCAAAACCTCTTTTTGTACAAGGCTACGGACCAGGGCGGGGCTGGCTTTACCCTTATGCAGATTTATTTATCCTAAACAGTAAAACAGAATAGCACTGAGGTTTTAGTATGCTTTATAACATGAAATCAAGGCAAAGTTTTCAGGCAAAATACCTGAAGAATTTCTACTTCTTCAGCAAGAGCTTCAGCTTACCACTTTGAAAATGAAAACATAGGCAAGTATTTAAACTTGCCAATTTGTCTAGATTTTTTTCTTCCAGAATTGAAAACATGTTGCTTTTTAAGTTACTTACCAGTTTGCTTACTGCTTTAGCTGACCTGAAGATATTGGAGGAGGGGGAGGAAAAGAGTAATGTGTAAAATATGTTGTTACAGATATGTGATAGTTGGTTTAAACTGGCTTCAAGCTGTCGTTAAAAGATGGTGGTCAGAACTACCGGCACATACAGAAAAGGCAGAGGATGGGTGAGTATAGTATTGGGAAATACTTAAATATGTTTCTGTAGCTTATTCCATCTCAAAATCTGTTTTAACTTTGGTCAGTAGGAACACACCTTATCTACAAGAGAAAAATATATAAATTGAAAGCAAAAGCTTAAAAGTACTTAAAAGAAGTTCTTCTGTTCTTAAGCCACAGGTGGTCTTTGGAAACTTACTTTAAATATTGTCATGTTGATTTTTTTTTTCTAACTGGAGTTTTAATAAATGTAGAACACAGTCTTATCAGGGGTTATAAAAATGCTGTAGAAGTTAGATGAAAATTTTTCCGATATTGTGGCAATATCTATCATATAGACTAATCCTATATGCAGTATTAATCATGTGTTTCAGTCAAAAAGTCTACTGAAATGTAGTGTATACATTTATAAGGTGTTTGTTCTTTTTCAGAAATATTCATATTTTAAAAAACCAATTAAGTGGATTATGGGAACAGATGAATCATCTTACTCTGGTTCCAGGATATACTGGTAATATAGCTAAGGTAATACAGTTCCCATTGTGTTTAGTAATAAACATATGTTATTTGCGCTATATTATTCATGTATAGAAACACCTTTACTTTATTTCCACTAATGCTCAAGTATATTGCACAATTTTTAGAGAAGTCTGGAGTGTATTCCTATGCTAATAGTATGATGGTTTAGAATGCTAACAATGAAATTTTTTCCTTTTTTCTTCCTTTACAGAGAAAGTATCTCCTTAATAATAAAATAGCTAATAGTAAAAAGCCTTCAAATTGATGCAAAAAAGCGCCCTGATAAGTAGGTAGACTGTGAAAGGACAGATGTTTTCTCTGAAATCGGCTGTTGTAAATGTAATGTTATAAATGTAAATGTAATTGTTGTAAATGCAATGCAGCAAGGAGAATCTTAGCCCAGCAGTGTTGTTTGCATTTGCACATCAGGTACCTGGGGCAAGTGACAGCACACCAAGTTCTAAAGCTTATTGCTGACCTAATGCTTAGAAACTGATGAGTTTCTGAAGATCAGAAGAGTGTCTCCATCTGAAGTGAATCCCTGTTTGCCTTTCTCAGTACCTTATGGTATCAGTAATACAGTGAGGGTGTCTCGTAACTGCACGATTTGCTGCTCATGATATCTCTATAGTTGGGCATCAAGAGTTGCCCTGAGTAAGAAACCTCTCCACATGGCGTGGCCTGATGAAGGTAGACGGTGAGAAAGGACTTATAGCAGACGTTTTGTTCTGTGCAGGATTTGACTGAACTTAAAAAGAACTTGGAGACTGCATGCTTTACTTCCATCTAAAGGAGCTTTGTGGAATCTATAATTCTACGGCTACAGAATTTGTCACTTCCACGTATCAAACAAATAACTTATTTCTTGTTCTTTTGGGACTACTGTGTACCTCTGACTTCAATTTTTATGTCTCTCCAAGGAGAACTACAAACTTCTTGACGAGTTTCAGACAGCAGGGATGCAGAACTGAGTTCTAACTCACAAATGGTAGAGCAATGGGAGCTTCTAATATAGATTGCCTAGTTCTTCTGGCAGATCAACACAGCAGTTCCAGCCAGTGTCAGTTTGTTTCACTAGGATTCAGGTTCCCTTTCTGTTCATTTGGCTGCTACTCAAGGCCACCTGAACAAGTTAGGAGCAAAAAGAGTAGCACAAGAATGTTGGAGGGATGGGGTGAAGGAATATCACTCCTAATAAACATGTTTCAAATACATGATCTCATAATGATGACTTTCTTTCCTGTGCATGCAGGGAACAGAGAAAAATGGACCAAACTGATGGCTTTGGAAGCTAATCTCACTATTCCTGTAGGCTTTTCAGTACATAAAGAAGTGCTATTGAAAGCATTAATTGAAAGTAATCTTGAAGTTGAAGATAACTTGTTCTGAAATTTGGCCTGAACATAATTATTCTTGTATTATGGTCCTGATTGGTTACCCTGCCTCAGATACACAGTCAATATTACAGCAATAAGTAATGTGACGCTTCCTTTTTTTTTCCTTCTAGGATGTAAATGCTTATTTATTGCAGCTACACTGACATGATTGGGAAGCTATGTGTGCTTATGTGGTGAAACAATCCTCTAAAGTATCCCTGAAATATGTACCTGAAAGCCTTTTGAGAAATACTGGCAGAAGAGAACTGAACTGTCAAGCTGTGTGATGAAACCACTAATAAAATCCTAACAGTCTACTTCACATTGAAGTGGAAAAATGTCTAATAGGAGCGACTTTTACTTCAGTGAGGTGAAAGTGCACTATGAAAACTGTATGCCTTTGCTGCATTTGGGATTCACTCAGTTACTAGGTATTCATTTAAATGCTACTGTATTTTACTACAACATCGCATAAAAGAAGACAAATTACACTGTCATGAAGACAAGACAGCAGAACCAGTTGTAAGGAACCAACAAAAGCAATCGGCATTAAGAGGTTTTAAATGTTTCTTTCACAAAAGAACTCCAAAATGCACAACTATCTTCCAATTGCATTAAGAAAAACTTTGGAGTATTCAATTACTTCTATGTTTTAATCAAATTATTAATGACTGTTTTTGTTTGCACTATACAGCAAAGATGCCTTAATTACTAGTGTTTCAAAAAGCCAACGTGTTTAAGATGCAAATAGCTATTATGTTCAGATTGTGATGAAAAACTACAAAAGTCAGGGTTTCACATTGCGTAGTTAATGAAACATTGCACATATACAAAAATTCATGTATGAAAAATATTATAAATACCTGAAGTTAAGCTTGGATAAACAGTTATTGCAAATGTCAGCAGAATGGTGAATTTATGTCTAACAAATGTTTTTATATGTATGTGGATTTCTAACACGGTAATCTTGTTCTGTATCACTTAAACTACATGCAAATAAGTAAATATATTAAATGTATCTACCGTTTTTTTCTTTTCAAGTTCATAAAACCAATTTCTATAATAATCTCTTCTACAGTACCTTTTATCATGGATATTTATGACTATTGTTTGAAATGTTTACAGCCAGATGAGGCCATGTTATTCAAATCGCACCCTTTTTGTACTACCTCCTTTTAGAAACTGACAAAGAGCTTTTGCAAAAATAATCAAGTTCTAGCCTGATCAATGATGGCAAATTCGTACCATCAATAGCGTTGAAAATACAGCTATAAAGTCTTTACTGTCCTATTGCTATCCTGTACTATTTTAATTTAAAAGCTATGGCTTGATAGCTCTGAGGTAGTTTTGATTTTAGGCTTGCCATTGCTTTTTTTTATTTTGTGATTAGGAAGCTTGCTTTTCCAATTGAAACTTTAAAGTGCCAGCTGTTCACTTAAAACATAAATGCACAGCATGTATCACCAAATAGTCTACTTCCTTAAAAAAACCTAAGTACATACAAGCATTGTTTTCATGCCTAGCATTAAGCAGATGCACTTTTATTGACATGCAGGAGAAAAGTCTTTTGATAGCCCCAAGTGGTTTTTGCTTTACAGATGAAATAAATGAGTTTTAAACTCTTAGTGGTCAGCAGCTTTAGGCCTCGTGTTGCTTCATTTTGTGTTTAATTTACGTATCATTATTGCTGACTTCTGAAAGCTAACTAGAAGTCTGTCATCAGAACTTGGTGCTTTTGATTATTTGACTATTCTTTAAACCACCAAAGGTTTTGTGCTTCCCAGGGCAGTCGGCTACAGGGAAGAGTTTCTGGGACATCACCCAAAACTGAGAACTGTGGGACAACCTTGAGATATGCACAAAGACAGGTTCTTTTTGCTAGAATTGTTATGTACCATTAGAGAGATTTCACACTCAAGAGAGTTTGACATAGAACTTAATACTTTTCAAATGTTCTTGCTGTCAATTGAAAATTTAAAGGAACTACAGTATGATGATGTTATTTTATTACTTTACTGTTTTGTTGAGCACTTAAATGTAAAAGTAATATAATGACTAGCTTTATAATTTGGATAGCAATTGCTGAACCTCTTAGATTACTCCTCAAGGAGAATACTGTAAAGGTGATGAAACTCCGATCTTATTTTCTTGGGGGTTTTCTAATGGACAAAATGAAGTAATTCATGGCCATTTGTTTCTGATAATATAAGAAGTAATCGTTGTAATTGATTAAATACTCTGGTATTCAAAAATCCAACTTGACTCTAGATGTAAATACATGGGCTGATAATGAGTTCTGCATGTGGCCATGGATCTAACAAATCCTAACTGTGGATGGTGCATTTGTTCTACTGGCAAGGCAAGATTGACTGGAGGATCATTACTGGGGAAGATCTAATAAAATAATGCATTATTTTTAACTGCCAAAAGTTGTATTTTGACAGCATCAATAATACAGTATTAAACATTAAGTCATTAGTATCTGTGCCTTATTTTTAAATGAGTTGTTTTACTGTTTTTAGGCAGCTACTAAACTGTTAAAACAGGATTCTGATCTCCCTTATGAAATTATTTTTCTGTCATGATCTTAACTCATTTGAACTGTTCATGCTGGTGTTCAGGATCCGCTTGTTATATGCTCTTTAGTTCTTAAATGGCTAGGAATCAGTTTTCCTGTAGTAGAATGTGTATGTATGATACCTGCTCAAAGGTGTCATGAGTAAAATGTCTTAAAAGCTATATACCTCCGTTAAATCCATGTAGTTGTCTCAGCGAATCTAAGAATTAGTTTTATGAACAATCACGTGCATAAATGCTACTCTTCATGTGATACTTTCTGAAAATGCTCTTTCTAGGATGTGTCAGAAGATGCAGGGAGAATTAATCCTTCATGTTTTTGTGATGCAGAAGCATGTACGTACTTGAGGACGAAGGATGCCTCCACAAAGCTGTTCTTCATGTTACACCACTTAATATGAAATTAATGTCTGAAAAACGGTATGTCTTTTGCCTCAACATTCGCAGAGAGTACTTGAGTCTGTTTTGCTGAAAGGGTTTTTATTTACCTATTTACCCTAAACTGAAATTAAAGATGCTTTTTGGCAAACTGCCTCTTTCTGCAGAGCTAAAAAGCCCAAACCCAATATTCTGTTAATGTAAGAATCAAAGTTTAGGTATTGTTGATAGCTTGCCAAAGAGTGGAGATGGAAAAAGCTACCCCGTTAATTAGCTGTGTATAACGAAGGTAGCATGTCTTCATGATTACATGTAGCTCAGTTCTGAAGGAGCCTGTTTCTTAGTAGTCAGCAGTGGAACACCCTTGTATCACAGGTACTGCAGTTCTAGGCTTATTAATAGCGCTTAAAGATTGTTAACTGATACTACAAAAAAATTAGCATCAGCCCTCCGGGGTCTTATAATCTGCAGTGAGATGTAATTAAAATGATCTTTCCCTTTCTGTAGGCTGTTGTCTTGTTACTAGAGGCTGCAGCTTAAGCACTTTGGGTGCAGGAGGGATGGGAGAATAGGAAAGGACAAAAAGAGTTGTCATGCCCCATGTTGATCGGCATCAGCCCTGCTGCGTCATACTAAATGCATCTTACAGCAGGCTCTGTTTTCATTTTCTGGTGTCTGAAGTAGGAAAGTTTTGGAGTTACGGGTCCTTAGTGCATTTTGCATTGAAGAGATAAAAGTTTTGCAGACAGATGCTACAGTGCTGATTTGTGGTGTGTTTTGTAGGGGTTTTTTTCCTGAAAGGGTGGACATTTTTGTGTGTAGAAGCTTCAAAATATCTTGTGCTTTACTTTTTGAAACTAGCAAGTTAGTTGTATTTGCCAGTTCATAGTGCCAAATCTTCCGGTTTTACAGAAGACTGAATGTCTGTCTCAGTGTGGAGATTAGCAGCTGTATTTTGTGCCCAGTTCTTGGCTACAAAGGGAAACAGGTGGTTCACAGTCAACTACTTCAGAACACAAAACCATGCAAATAGTGCTGCTGGTGTGAAGTTATNGTTACTAGAGGCTGCAGCTTAAGCACTTTGGGTGCAGGAGGGATGGGAGAATAGGAAAGGACAAAAAGAGTTGTCATGCCCCATGTTGATCGGCATCAGCCCTGCTGCGTCATACTAAATGCATCTTACAGCAGGCTCTGTTTTCATTTTCTGGTGTCTGAAGTAGGAAAGTTTTGGAGTTACGGGTCCTTAGTGCATTTTGCATTGAAGAGATAAAAGTTTTGCAGACAGATGCTACAGTGCTGATTTGTGGTGTGTTTTGTAGGGGTTTTTTTCCTGAAAGGGTGGACATTTTTGTGTGTAGAAGCTTCAAAATATCTTGTGCTTTACTTTTTGAAACTAGCAAGTTAGTTGTATTTGCCAGTTCATAGTGCCAAATCTTCCGGTTTTACAGAAGACTGAATGTCTGTCTCAGTGTGGAGATTAGCAGCTGTATTTTGTGCCCAGTTCTTGGCTACAAAGGGAAACAGGTGGTTCACAGTCAACTACTTCAGAACACAAAACCATGCAAATAGTGCTGCTGGTGTGAAGTTATTCCAGCTTTTGTACAATGCAAATTCTTTAGGTTATGAAAGCAGTTGGTTCTTGTGTGAGGAACTTCATATTGAACTGATGAAGCTGTTTTTAATAGCCTTGGTGAAAGCCAGACAGCGTAGTTTAATTTTTGTCTTCAGTCTGCCTTCCTACACACCACTAATCATTGTAGGCTACAGGTAAAGATTCACTGAGAGGGGAGATTGAGCATGCTTGTGTTGTTAATGCTTATATTATACTTCATTACATAATTTCTTTTTATTTCATGTTAGTTAAATGGCTTTGCTGNTACTAAGCTGGACTGATACTAACTTGCCATATGGGAGGCAGGAGGTGTAGCACCGTCCCTTACGGACAGAATAGAAATAATCACACAGAATTCTACAGTTGCAGACCTGGAATGCTTTTGTTTCTGTACTGGCTGGAGTTTTGTAGTCTATCTCTTTATGTAGACTGTAGCTGTGGATCATATCGCTGTACAATGGGGTCTTCTGCTTTCAGGTTGAATGTGGTATGCAGTTGTTTCCGATTCATACAGATCACTCCTTCGGTTAGTCACTGGAGCACTGTAGATAAACAACAAACTATTGGGGTCTCAAACATCTGTACTTTGCTCTAACAAAATACAAGGATGCCGTGTTCGCATTTTCCACCTTTTTTCTTATTCTTTAATTTCAGTGCTTAAAGCCATTTGGATTGCCTTTGGGAAGTGATAGCTGCCAAAACACATGTGACATTTAAAAATGAGTTTACAGATATGCTTGTTACTTGTTCTAATGCACTTCCTTGAACTTGGGAAGGAGACAGTTTTCCATAGGCTTCAAAGAAACAGAACTAGTGGATTTTGCTGAGATCGCAACCACTTTCTTGATTTCTTTTTTTTAATTTTTTTTAGGTGAGCAGTATGTGTATTGTGGAACAACAAAACCAAATATAATGTTACATTCCAAGACTGCCTGCTCTTGTTGGGTGTAAGTGTTAGAATACATACACACCCCAGCGTCATACTTTAGAGTGACCTGCAGACAGTTTCAAATAGCTCTTGTAATTGAGGTTGATGGCGCTTTTTCAAGATGTATTTAATCTACTGAGCTTCGCTTTCAAAAAGTCTGAATTATGTTTAGGTCTTCCAGTTGCCACTTCTATTCTTGTTTCAGATATTCCATGGATTGAAAGACTTAGTACAATAAGTATTCCAGCTTCAGAAAAATAGCTGGTCTTTTTGTCTTTTGTGACAACAGGCTTGTTTTCTGCAGGAGTTAAATCATTTTTAGAGACACTATTTCAGAGGAAGATTGCCACATCCAAGAAGCCTGTGGCGTGTTTGGTTCTAAATGGAGAAGCTGTTGCACAAACACAGTCAGCTGTTAGGAGAATGCATATTTCATTACTGTCAAGTTGTCTTATCACATTTCAATCAGCTGTGCTATTATCTGCTTAACCTAGATAGAAGTGAGATGATGGATTTTTGGGGAGTTGAAGGCTTAACAACTTTTGGCTGTAAGAAACCAAAAATGCTATTTCTGTGCTGACGAATCTGTTACAACGAATGCAGAAAGGAACAATTTGTTGTGTTTGGTTCGGAGAGCAGAAATCTCTTCTTTCTTTCTACGTCTGCTAGTAATACTTGTCTTGAAGTTAAAAGGCATAGATGTTTATGTGTGTTTGTTTAAAATAACATTAAGTTTCGGACATTAGTTGATTTCTGGATGACTGTGGCACCCCATGTTCCAGCTGCAGAAAAAAGTAAATAAAATTATGAAAACATAATTAACCATCATTGTACAAGTAGCAGTAAAACTTTTTCAACACTGTAAAGTTCTGGCTATTATTAGTGAAGTAGTAAAGCAAAGCAGGGCTAAAGAATAACTGGCAGGTTCTGTTCTTATAAGTCTAAAAGCTTGACTTTTTAATCAACCAAAATGAGGGATGATCAACAGAAGTGTTAATTCTGGAGTAATTCTATGCCAACAGCTACCAGTAGCATAAGAATAAGATGGGTAGCTGGTTGTGAAGTGAACCCTGCCCTGCCCGCCAGAGCAACTGTCTTCTCAAATAAATTTTCTTAGGAAGAACCAGGTGGTACTTTAAGTAGAACTTGAAAGATGCTGCAGTTAGGGGGCTTTCTGCTAGAGAGAGGGAATTCTGAAGGTTAAGATTTCAAGATCTATTTGGATGATGCAAGGGGTCCCTCTAAAAATAGTTACTGCCCTCTGAGTGGTGGCATCAGCAATCATTAAAAGGGGTCGAGGGCTTGAACATGGGCACACTCTTATCAGGACTGTGGCTGATGGGTGCCTCCCCAGTTGTCTGCTGGTGTAGGGAGTTGACTTACAAAATTAAAACTAGGGAAGGGGGAAATGTTTGTTTTAGATAAGGTACAAAAATTCCCACCACCTGAGAAGGTTGCCTGTCATAACTGGGAGATTCAGGTTGGATGGTGCAGGAAGTCTTTCCAGTCCTGTGTGCCTAATTCCACCACAGTGAGGCACTTCGCAAGGGGAGGTTGGAGACTGCGATTGCAGAACAGTCACGTTTCCTCCCAGTTGCTGTTTTTCCACCCCTCTGACATGTTGAAACACATCTGTTTGGCTGAGTTCCCAGCTCCGCATCAACCTCGTCACTTATCCAAGTGAGAATAAAATGCCTTCATATTTGGCACACCTGGTTTCCCAAGTGATGTCTTGTATCTCAAGTCTTCCAGCTTCTTACTGCAAACAAAATTATTAGCTTAGTGTCATCGAACTGTGAATACTTAAAGGCTTATGCCTCTGATTAATAACACGTGCAACTGTGGATCCCACCACTTTGTTTACCCCTTACATTAACACTAGAGAAGGAGACTAATGCACGTAAATGTAGAGGCTATTTCAGTTACCAGGTTTAAGATGAAGCTGTTGTATTAGGTGCGCTTGTGTGTATGTATATAAATGGTTTTTAAACAAATATTCTACCAAGTATTAACTAAAAGTGCCCACGGTTCTGAACACTTAGAAACGGCAGGTGGGTGACTAGTTAGGGAGAATTCATGCTGCTTAGAGGTGGGTGGTTTGTTGGTTTCATTTAGTTTTTTTAATTCTTTACCCATCTGGCCTCCCCCTCTGAGTACAGGTTTTAAAATATATTGGTGTCTCCTTGAATTCTCATTTTGCAAGCTTATGCCTTGTGGGGTGGTTTTCTGACCCTACAGGAAATGATCAGGGAGTTGGGCAGAGAGAGAACATGTTTAATTAGCCCTGCTCACACGATGCTGTGCAAGCACAGGTAGGCCCTCCTTGCTGTGCAGAAATTCCATCTTTACACTTCCTTCTGAAGTCCACTGTATTTATGCTTCTAGTGGTGCCATGTCCCTTCACATCTGTAAAGGGATTCTTTCCATCTTGTAACTCGATTCAAAAAGCGGGTTTAGTTGCTTCCCAGCTTGCTAACGGAGAAACTTGCTACTAAAGCTAAAAACAAAAAACAAAAACCAAACCAAAAAACTAGAATTCGCTTGTCTCCAGCATAATGTAGTGCTGTGGCAAGATGACAATAAATGCTGCCACACCTTTTTCACTAAAAAGGGTACATAGGAATGCCTCTCCGAATGGAGGATTCTCTGATATTATGGATTTTTAGGATTAGCGCGTTGTATTTTAGCAGTTTACTTTCTGGATTGTCTGAATATTTGGTACATGACCTCAGCCAGCTTACTCTAAAGGGCTGTAAATAGGAGAACGCCCTTGGAGCTGTCTTCACAACTGGCAGCTTGCTCACATCAGCCTTTACCCTGGGGACGAGCGAGGCGTATTTTAGCATTTCTGTATGCAGACTTTGGTGTACATACTTCTGATATCTGCTTCCTCATTTAATAGTTCTCTGTGAGCTCTGGAAAATGAGAATTTAGCCTCTGGTGACTGACTGGAGTCTGTTTTGAATGAAATGGTTCTCATACCAAGAATTCTGGTTCTATGAAAAGAAGTGCAAGACCTTCTCTCTTTCTCCATAAACTCACCAAGTTAAACCCTGATCATAGTAGGCTTCTGTATGGAGAAATCTGTTTATCCACAGTTCTTGGTATCCTCGTTAACACTTTTTTTCTGACAAAATGGATTCGTTTGTGGTTCCTTTGCCGTATTTGATTATCATTATCCTTATGCTATTTTTCATACCTTCTAGAGCAGAGCTAACAGATAGAACCTGAGGTTTATCTCCAAGATACTGCTGCCCACGTGTTTCCTGGTGTTCAGCATAACTGTCACATTTTTCAGGCATTTATTTGGCCAGGAAATGTATTTAGAACTTGAACTGATTTGAATGGCCTGAAATAGTATCTTCACAGGTCTTTAGGAGCATTGCACTTTTTGATGATCATATAATTTGGAGTGGCTATGCAGCTGTATAATTGAATTTTACCTCCACAACAATGAGAGACTTGAGAGGAAGAACTAATTTGAGTCAGATGGCTCCAGCAAGCCCTACCTTCTGCTCTCGCATCCAGCGGTGAAACAAAAGGAATATAAGCAGTAATTACTGCTTTAGGGAGTATTTGAACCCAGCCTCAACCACGGCTTCTGTCTAATATATCGCTTTTTCTCCTCGTGGCACCACCAGCTGTCAGTCATGCAGAGCTGGCGGCTGCAGTGCTGCTCCCTGGTCTGCTGCTTCGTGTGACCGTCAGACATGGCACCGCCTCTGCTGAGAAAGTAGGAGACCCTTTTGGTGAACCCTCAGTAGGATTCCTTCCTAGCAGAACTTCTCTTATAAGATATTCCAAACATATCTAAAGTTGTGTCCGTGATTCAGTTATAAAAGGACCTGGTTTTCTTTCCTGTATGTGCCTCTTCTAGGTAAGATGCCACTGTGTGCTTTGTAGGCCAGGAGAATCTTGCACAAGCTCAGCCTTTTTAATCTCCTCGCGTTTTGCCTGCCACAGAGACTGTTCAGCCAGACAATCAGCTGTGTAGAAGCCTGCAGTGGGACTTGCTGGAGGTCCGCCTGAGCTCAAGCTCTCTGTGGCCTTGCTGAAGAGCACTTCTGTTCCAGGTACCTATGCTGCAACCATTAAAAGGTTTGGTTGCTTTTTCATTGAGCATCATGCTATTTTATGGAGAAAGGGATATCATGTATAATAAGATTATCAGTTTCAGGAATGAGCAGGTTCGTTGTTCTTTTTTTTTTCTTCCTTCCTAAACAAGTATTACCTAGGCCCTCAGTTTGTTCAGTTTTTCTTAAGAGTCTATGCGCTTTATTTCTTTTCCCCTCCACCACCTTCTGCCCCACAACTCTTGCATGAATACAGAGTAGCCCTGGCAGTTATTTGATTTTGCTTCCCCTTTCCAATACTTCTGATTTTGACATGTCAATGTCTAAAAGCTCATCTTTACCCTTGCAAAAAGTAATTCTAAACTAGACACTAGAATCTCTGTAACGTGAAAAAACCACCACTTTTAAGATGCTTTGCCAAATTCGTAAGACTGCCGGAGATAGTAAAAGCTTATAAATCAAATTTTGCAATAATTTTTCTGTGGATTGTTGTTGTTTTATTTGCCTAAAATCAAAGTTCTAAAAGCAAAATACAAAATTAAATTCAGTACTCCTGCTATCTGTAGCAAAGCTACTGCTTCCAGTGGGCCCTGGATTTCACCAGAGATTTTACAGAGGTTCCCAGAGGAGCCCGCTGTCAAATACATTTACAAATAATGAAAGCAAGTAGCTAGAGGGGGAGAAGAGGCATTTGAAGGTGACTTATGCTACTGTTTTTTCAAAGAACTTAACAAACTGTTATGTGAGAAATATAAAAATGACCCTTTTATACATAGCTCAGAATATTAAGGAGGAAAAAAATGTAGGCATCCAAGCCCATCAATTATATGACAAGTACAGGACTTCCTGCTGCAGTTGGAAAGATTTTACATGATAAAGCTTGTATTATGAATCTAAAAATTAATTAATTTAACCCCACAGTGCTGTTATGAGAAATGGTAAATCTTGCTTCATAAAGTAAAAATAAAAAAGTAGTATGAACATAATATAGAAAGAGTCACTGCACTCCTATAGGACTCTTATTTACCTCTAGTCTAAGGCTGACATATTTGAGTCAAACAGGAAATACTACTACTTATGGTAAAGCTGCTAATCATGTTGCTTTAATGAAGCTGTTTAACACATTGAATAGCAATGTAACAACGCATAGAAAATTAGCTTGTTTGCCATTAATTAATGATAGATAATGTGTGCAATTCACCACAGTGGTTCATTTGAGCAGTTCCCCGTGAGGTACTAACGCAGGCTCATCAAGGCAAGTCTTTACTTGCACAGTCAGATGATTCAGCATAAAAGCCCTCACAAATAGGAATGCACATTAAACATAAAACCAGGATTCATATTTAGCTTTCTTACAGTGTAATAGAGGTGTAATACACCTCCAAATTATTTCATTCAGATAAACAAGGCAAAGATTTAAGGGTAGAAGTATTACCAAAGCATATCCTTGAAATGTTATTAGTAACCGGTGTTGAAAAGGCCTTACGCGTATTCTCATGAATAATGAGGACTTTATCCTTGAATTTATTAAGCATGAGTTAATGAAAAGAATTCCTAATCAAGGGAGGCAAGAATTGTATCATTCTCGAGGAGGCAACTCCATTTCTTACAAAGCTGTTCGGTCTCTGCCCCCAGTAGATCGTCCACGTAAGGCCACTCTCCTTCAGTACGTGGCCATTGCTCTACATCTTACCAGTTCCACATTCTTGGCCCTTCCAGGTTTCTCCGTTACCCATACAAGAGGTGTTACTGCATCCTTTATTTCCTCTGGTACTGCTCCTGCATCTTATTTTGTTTGGTCCTCTTGATTTTCTGCATTCTGTAGCACATAAACTTGTGCCTTCCAAGCATGAGCTTCAGGAATTCATACTTGGATTTTTCCCTGTTCAAAACTGATCTGTGCTCTCAGCTTAGTTAACAAGTCTTTTCCCATGAGAGGTACTGGAATTCAAGTAAGAATTCATGAACTACCATCTGTTTGCCAATTCTACATTTAACAGGTTTCAAAAATGATTTTACTTCTCTTTTTCCTGTGACCTCAGTCACTGGCATAGTAAATGTACTTAAGGGTTCTTTACAACTATTTAATACACAGAATGTAGCTCCTGTATCTACTGAAAATCTTATTGTTTCATTCCTCAGCTTTACTGGGACAAGGGGCTCTGATGGGGAGCTTGGTATATTTGCCCCCAGTCGCCTTCATTCAGAATCCTCTGTTCCCATCATTAGTAAATCTGTCTCTGGCTGTTCATAAATCTGTCTCTGAAACTGACTGTTCATTTCCTTGGATCCTTTTAAGGCTTTCATTTTTCCAGTGCCCATATTCCCTGCAAAAGGCATGCTGATCCACACCTAGGGGCACTTGTCCCCTCGGTGACATTCCTCTTCCTCGACCTCTCCCTCTGGCAAAACCTCTGCCTCTAACTGCAGCTTGTGCTTGGACAAAAGCAGCAGCTAGAAAGTTTGCCTGTTGTCTCTGACTTTTCTGTTTCTCTTTCTGCTTTTCCTTCTTCTATACCTCCTCCCTGTTACTATATACTTTATAGGCTATTTCTATCCCTTGTGAGATCAACATTCCCGACACCCTATCTACTTTCTGCAACTTTTTTCTTACATCTGGAGCAGACTGGCCTATAAACAATGTATTAAAAGTCACCTCATTAGACTCATCGTCATGATTCAAATTTGTCCATTTCCTAGCTGTTTCACAAATAATTTCATAAGATGCAGAGGGATCTTTATTTGGACCCTGAGCCACTTGATACAATTTGGCTATGTTCTTAGGTCTCAGAACCCCATTTTTAGTCCCATGGAGGTTTAGCTGTTGATAAATCATTAATGAATCATTAATTTCCCACCATCAGAATCGGGATTACAGGAAAGTTCCTTACCTGGCATGAAAAGTTCAGGCCTTTCTTTATTAATCGGTCTATTCTCTTAATTTGCTTTCTCTAACACCAGCTGCCATTCCTCTGCGAGGAGCACGGCATTTAAAAATACTTGCACATCCTTCCAATCGGGATTATGATTCTCAATTATTATTTGAATTGTTCTGTACCTTTTATCGGGATCCTCTAGGTAAGATCCAGCTGATTCCTTCCAATTCAATAAATCAGAGGTAGTGAATGGAACCTTAATGTACAGAGGCAAGCCCGCGAGCCTCACAGCTTCTCTTAAAGACACCTCAGTAACTGAATGTTGGGGTCTTCCCCACTACAGAGTTAAACCCTTCTGCCCCACAGGAAGAATCCCAATTCTCTTCTCTCCTTGCTGTGCTGCCCTCATCAGAATCATGCAGCTACAAGAAGTTGCACATCTTCCTCTCCCATCTTTATACACATTTTCACAATACTACATGCAGAACAACATCTGGGATATTCCTTTTTCTCATACATCATCATCATTACGTTGGAATCGTTTACAATCAACTGACATTTCTTTCCTTCCTAATAATTTCTTAGAGCAAAAACCAAATCCACATATCAAACCTTATCCTGCTTATCTTGCTTCCTACAAAACAGCATTAACTGTAAAATAGTATAATTCAAAGATCCCATTTCAGGCCCCTTCTCGTCCTCCAACTTCTACATTGGCCACCACCGAGTACAATACTGTTTTAATTTCCCCTTTGGCAGAGGGTCTCCACCAAACTTATTCCAATTCCCAAGAATACACCCTAAAGGTGAACAGGGGGAAGGCTCTGCACAGGGTCCAGTCCTCTTTTTTCCCCCTGAGAGAAAACTTTTAACAAGAATTTGTAGCCACTATTATTTGCTATAAATAAGAGAATGAGTTGAAGGCCCAGCTTTGTTTCTTTTGCTTTGTCAACTAATACAAGTGCACAGATTTTACTACTTTCATATTTAGTTTTAATCCTGATTTGCTAACAGTACACGCTGTAACATATTTAGTACATGAAAAGTTTAATCTAGAAAATGCTGCTCCAATTACAATTGCATTATTATACTTCTCAGTGCCACTGTAAATTGTGGAAAATAAAGACATCCCTCAAAAAATAAGGAAAGGTGGTCTCAGAAATTGTGCAAATCCCTCTTTAGTGGCCTTTGGTCATTCACTCCCAGCATAAATTTTCATGACAGGCCAGAAATGCCTACACTTCCAGCCAGAAGGAGGCTCTGTGCCACTTTTCGCCTTTCTTTCTCTTGGGCTTCTCCTAGCGCAGAACCAACTGTAGCATAATTTAAGCAACTGTTTAAGGCTGTCTGAATTACAGCAGCCGTTTGCATGTCAGACACAGGATTTCCCAAACTCTCTGCAGGTCAGGCAACCTGCAGACCTGCTCCAACTGTGAACGTGTCACTCGGCTCCAGAGCAGGATTCTCTCTGGTAGGATGCCCTACCAAACGCTTGCATCTACTTTGTGTTGCTCTGACCTCCCGTCTGGCGTGAACCAATTCCACACAGCATGTGAACATCTTCTTGAGCTTGAAACACAAAGAAAGGAGTGTCGTTTTGTGGTGGTCTGTTACCAATACTGCAGTAAAGCAAAAAAAAAAATATTTTCATGTGTCATTCTGTAAAGGATGAGGTAATGCAGTATTATGTGGAGGCCACCTTGTGGCATTATGGAAGTAGAATCCAGATGTAAAAGACAACACAGCATTTAGACTGCAGACCAAGAAATAAGGATTTTAAACTGCTTATATTTTTGGAAACCAAATGTCACAGTGATGTGTCACTCTAGCCTTATGTGAATAATTACAGGTGGTGTCTGTACAGGCAACAACCCAGGAATCTGAGGGCATGCGTAACACCACTCTGCGTGGCATTGCTTCTTACGTAGGCAGCATAATGGATGCTGTAGTTCTTAAACACGCTTCTTGCATGGTTTATGCAAAATTGCTGCTTAACAGAGATGAAGGGATAAATTTTACAGCGAACAGGAGCAGATGGGGACTGCAGCCAAAGTCCTGTAAACCCAACTTCCAGGTTATCATCATGTTACCCCCATATTTGTTCTGCCTGCAAGAGGAGGGGCTGGAAACTTTTAAAGCAGGAAATTTATGCTCCTTTTCCCTGCACTTAAACTAAACATTAAATTTCCTCCACCAAAGAATGAAGTTTGAGCTCCGTAAAGACTAGTTCAGTCAATCGCAACCAGACGGAACTGGCTGTCATCTGGCAATCTCTGTGTCAGCTTTTGCCAACTGCTGTGAAGAGTGTACTAAAGTAGTGTCCTGTTTCTGGGTTTGGACGTGTATTATCAGAAAGGTGGAAACAATTCATTCCTGAAAAAAAAAAAATCCTGAAGCTGGAGGTGGAAAATGGAGGAATGGAGGTAAGGTAAGCCTGAAAGAGAAGTGTCAAGTATGATGGCTGTTGGAAAAGGAAGGTAGGACAATCCTGAGCACTGGAACACTAGATGTTCCAGTGCTTGCCCACCCTGTAACATCCTTAAGGAAAAGACAGTTCCCAGGAAGCTGTACAGTGTGGGAACTGATAATGCAGAATGCCAGGGTACAAGAAACCTTTTTCATGACTTGGCTTTTGTTGGATGCTTTTCAGCATACAGCAAAACTTTGGGGACGTCACCTGAATCTCAAGAATTTCCAATTAAGTTTTTCTGGTCAGCTTGAGGCAGAAGCAAATGTGGGCGCTCTCAGATAGAAAAGTCTTCAATCGTACATGCTGACTCCACACTGTGGGGTTGGATGCATTGGAGATGCAGAGATTACTCCAACAGCTACTGAGTTAACAGGGAATTCTGAGATTTTTCTGCCCCAACATGGCAACAATCTGTCAGAGACAGAGTGTAGGATAATATCCAGAGCACCGATGGGCAATCTTTTTTGAAGCAGACTGGTATTCCAGAGGAAGTCAAGATCGTGGTGTGCATACCTTCCTGCCCCAAGTCAGAAGTAGGACCCTCTCAGGGCATCTTATATTCAGAACCGCACAAAGACCGTCACCGAATCTGGGCTGTCATCCTGATTTGTTCTGTCCATGTTCTTATGTGAAACTAAGTAAACGTTTCTAGTGTAGCACTGTAAATTGCCAGTAGATGGCATAATGATTCCACTCTATTAAAAAAAAAAAAAGGGTGATAAAGGAAATATGCAGCACAATTTTTGTTAATTCTACGTTTAATCTCCGTAAATCTCCTTGTGAAGGAGAGAGCTCAGTAGATGACTAACTGACTGTGGCCTTTCATGGTGCCTTTGTGCTGAATTCTTCCATCTACCTTTGGTTTGTGTGTTCTCACAGATCTGCTTGCTTGGGTGGGCATTTTGGTTTCTTCTCACTTCTAATTAGTTTCCAAAAAAAAAGAAAAAAAATAAAAATAGGACGTAGGTGTGAGTATTCTGATGCACATCTATACTGTTTGTATCAGCCAGGCCTGTGTCTTTGCTTCCACTGGACGTTTGTGAACCAGTGTTGCTGCCCTGGTGCGCTGGGTGTTACCCGTGCGCCTGCACTGGGGGACTGACTCAAAGACTGCAGTAAGATTAGAGGCTGAAGCTGCTCCCTGCTTGTCTGCTGAAAGTCAGCAGCTGTGCACATCTGCACGAATCACACGCAAAACAGACTGTGGGCTGCTGGTTCTTGTTGGTCCAGTGTATGTCCAGTGTGTTGGAGAAAACTAGTATCAATGACAGGATCGTACACACTTTCAAAAGGAAAATATTTAAATACTAGCCAAGGTGTTATCAGCTTTATAGAAAGAGATGGTTTCAGAGCAATTGCAGACATGTCCAAGGTGAATTAAATTTTATAAAAATGTTTTACTAATGGTGAACTATATAGCAAGTTTTGGTAGCGTTCAGAAAAGGATTCAGCACAAAAATGAGTTCTGATACATTTTTGTAGACTCTTTCTTACCTCAGGGGAGAAAAACCCTCTTTTGCTATTTAAGTGTATCCACCAGTATCTCAGACTACACGATTCTCTGTAAACAGCTGTGATGCTCATAGATTTTGATATTGCATTCTGAGAGCTCGGAGGGATTTAATGGGTCTTTTTCAGTTTGCAGATGAAACCAAAAGTGACAAGAATCTAGAGATACGGATTTCAGTGTTATCAGTGTGATGGCATTACATTAGTCTAGCCCTCCTCTTTGTTCAACCCATGAGGGACTGTCAGCTCTCATCCATCTGGCTGACTGCTCTGCAGCATTAGCGACAGCTGGTTGAAGCAACTCAGACAAAACCAAGAATTGGCTTGTGAGCAGGGTAGAACTTTTCCGAAGCTTGCCAGCTTCTACATAGTTGTTACTCAGGGGGTGAATCCATCAGTGAAGAGACAGCTATAATACACGGAGGTCATCCTTCATTGCACTCTCAGGAGGCTGATGGAGTTGTTCGGTTGTTTCAATTGAACTGAAACTGTTGATTGGCAGTTTCATCTGTCTTTTCTGATCGAGTATTTGCTTGACGCCAAGCTGCAGACACAACTTTGCTTCCAGAAAAAACGGGTAGTGTCTCCCAGATGAGGTACTAGGAAAATGAGTAGTTGGTTATATTTTGATAAATTTATACCTGGACAATTTTATTTCTTTGTTTCCATTTATACTACTTTTTTGGGTGTTGTTCTTTTTACCCAGACACAGCATGATATCAAAACTCACAAATAGCATTGTGCAATCCACTCAAATGAGATGCTGTTATAGCTAGTCTTAACTGAAAAGGCAGTAATCAACCCAATTATCTTCTCAGTTGTGTACACTTAAAAATACGGTAACCCATTTATCTGTTTGGATGAAATAGAGCTATTAATATGTAAAGAAGTTACACAGTGAGAGGAGAAGGGACTGTTTGCCTAACATTAAAATGGTTGCATGCCAATACAGGTATGAGAAACTTCGCATATATAAAAGCAGAGATGTGCTTCTGCAATGAAAGCTGCGCCCAGTCAGGGTTTCTACATGAGGGTGGGATTCTAGCCAAGAGGCTGTTCAAGTAACTTGTCAGTTTGTTGGCAGGATGGATACCGAGAGAAGCTTCTTGGATTAGAGTATGAAAGAACAAATGAGGTTTTCTTTCCTTTGGGTTCACAAGGCTTTAAACCAAGCAACTGTATTATCTAGGTTAATAAATTCTTTGATTGAGGAAATCCATAAAACTCAAAAATGGAGGGCATGACCATTCTATGTGGTCTGACAGCATTCTAATGCAGTCCTTTGATGATATTTAAAAAATAGGAGCATTTTTACACTAACTGTATATGAAAACTAGTAACATGAGATGTCAATATGAAGCCGATGTCTTTCTGTGGTGTTAAACTGGAAACTGCCTTATGTCTCTAACATAAATCCTTCTATTTAGTGGTTCTATTTGTAAGTACCTGCTTCATTAACAAAACCTGAAGAAAGTTACAAAGTAACAGAAGAAAGTTACAAAGTGACAGAAGCACCTAATTGATCATGTGTCTCCCTTGTTGTCTCCAAAGCAGACAAATCTCAAAAATGCTACCAGAGAAATAATTCACATTATCCCACTTACATGGGGTGATATATGCTTTCAAAGTCATGCCGGCTATAATATAATGTTTTTATTGAGTATCAACTGATGACCGGTTTCATCATCTCTAATATAATCTTGCTTATTAATTAAATGCTTTCAATGTGTTTAGTAATTAACTCTGACATTAGAGAGGTAAAAAGGAAGCAAGTGTAGCCACAACGTGACAATGAACACGTACGATGTAATAGGACATGCTGTGTAAAGGGAAAATAGCGGTAAGGGAGGCATTACAGCCGTCTTGGTTTCTCCTGTAACTCTGTGACTGCCCACTAAGTAACAGCTTTTCACACTATTGTACTGTCAACAAGTTCTAGTTATTCATCAGAAATAAACTGCAGTACTATAAGTTACTGGTTAAAAAAAACACACTTTAGGCCTTGATTTAATGACCAATATTATGTTTTTATTTTGTAAGCTTTTTTTGTAACTTTTTCCTAGAAAAAGCTTGATTGTTATTCTTTGCATGGTAACTATTAGGATTTAACTTAAAACTAAAACATCTTAAATCTAAATGGATCCATCTGTTACCAAAAAGGATGTATCTACTTACACATCTATATTCTTCAAGTTCGTGTTTTTGTCCCTCTACATTTTAAATGGCAAATTATCTTATCCTTCGTTTTTACCCATGAACTGAAAAACAATGGAGCCCTCCCTGCCCTTCCAACACAGGCTACACTTGTCATCTTGGAGTAAGCGAATTGTTGAAGAGTTGTGTTTGTGGACAGATTACCCAGGCTGCAAGTTACCCATGCTGCAGAGTCAGAGCGAGCACCGCAAAACGTTTATAGCAACTGTGCTGCTTTTTAGGGCCCAAGAGGATATGACAGTGTGCTCCCTCCTCCCCAGGTGCCAACCTGATCTTCATCTCCTGAAACCCTGCCCAAGCGATAACCACCTGTGGTGGTCATAACGCGTGTATCTAGTTGATGATGGCATCCAGGACTCGGAGGTAGTCTCAGGGAGACAGGTAACAACACAACAGACAAGGGCTAACGAGCATTGTGCCCACCTCACCACAATACTGGTACTATGGTCAATATGCAAATATAAGTCAATCATCTTACCCCATAAATAGCGAACAGCCCAAGAGCCTTTGGAGCAATCCTGGATGGCAGCTGGCTGCACACCCAGATCTCCCCTTGGGCAGGAATGCCACTCATGATACTCCTCAAGGTTACTGAGGATCTGGAGTAGCAAGGCATCTCTTAAGTGGTTTATAGCATGCTAAATTTTGAAATTCTTAGCAATATAAAGGATTGATCGTGCACATATAGTCCTTTAGACATAAACCACTGACCAAATCCAGGACTGGGGTTGGATCCAGCTGCACCTAGACACCTCTCTGAGAGGGGCCCTCTCTGAAACCTCGACTCCCTCAGCTCTGTCCTCTGTGCAGTACGTAACCAAGTGTGCCTTCCCCTCGAACCTTGTTAAAACACTGTCGCATTTACCATCAAACTTTGTTAAACCC
>VXBO01000482.1:158829-203532 GCA_013400135.1 Rhinoptilus africanus
AGCGGAGTCGCCGGGCGCCGCGGGCCCCGGGGAGCGGTTTAAGATCGAGGGCCGGGCCGTGGTGCCCGGGGTGAAGCCGCAGGATTGGATCGCCGGGGCCCGGGTGCTGGTGGACGGGGAGGAGCACGTCGGCTTCCTGAAGTGAGCGGCGGGGGGGGCGGGGGGGGGGGGGCCCGNCATAAACCACTGACCAAATCCAGGACTGGGGTTGGATCCAGCTGCACCTAGACACCTCTCTGAGAGGGGCCCTCTCTGAAACCTCGACTCCCTCAGCTCTGTCCTCTGTGCAGTACGTAACCAAGTGTGCCTTCCCCTCGAACCTTGTTAAAACACTGTCGCATTTACCATCAAACTTTGTTAAACCCCTGGTTTATATCGATAAATACATTGCTGCTTCTCTCTGTGAGTGAAATGCATCCCTCCATCCGCGACACAGCGCCAGCTGCCGGCCAGCCCTGCGGCCTCCGCCTCGCCCCTAGCGAGGGGCAGCTGCCCCCGCGGCCTGGCCGCCGCTCCGCCCGGCGTGAGGGGCTTCCCCGCGGCCTGGCCGCCGCTCNGCGGGCGGCTGGGGCCCGGCGGGGCAGGGCAGGGCGCGTCCTCTCGCCGGGCTGGGGCCGGCGGCGCCCGGTGCCGCTGGGAGATGGGCCCCGCGCCCCTGAGAGGCCGCAAGATGGCGGCCAGCGGCGGCCGAGCGGGAGCGGCGCCCCGCGGGGCAGCGGCCTTGTCCCGGGGAGCGGCGCGCAGCTGCGGAGGGGAAGGAGTCGCGTCCCGCTTCGGCTGTGGGAGTGCGCTCGCCCCTTGCCCTGGGGGGCGCTGGAACGGGCAGGCCCGGCGGCGGCGGCGGAGGTGGTCTCAGCTGCGGCTTCTTTCCTTCACGCAAAGTCATGCAAATGCATTTGTGAGCTGTAAAGAATCAGGTTATTCAGTCTCAGGTGGTAGTGGGTATATTCAGATCAGCTAAGGATCTAGAGATATTAAGACACAGAAAACATCCTCAGAATAAAACTAATCTCATAGTTTCAAGAGTAGAACCTAATTCTAAAATAACTTCTATTATTTTAAATACAGTGTAATACATAGCTTTTAAAATTATGTATTAAAATGAGAACGTTTATATGGAATTAATATACACCATCTCATAAATACCAATAATTTTTAATTATTCCTGCTGCAGTAAAATTTGAACTGAACTTTGAGTCTGCAAAACTTGCAGAGTCTTGTCGGTGTGGCACCTGATAGGCCAGTACAACCAAGCTGTGGGAGCCTGACACTGTATTTAGGAGCTGATTTAATAAATACCGTGGAGTTTGTAAATTTCCCAATGTTTGCTTGAACTCGAGTTGTCTGAAATGTGAGGAAATAGTCTTAGCTAAGAGCATATCATATTTATGACAGCGTAACCTAGATATCAAGCTCTATTGATTACGTTAATTTGATATGTCTATTTGTAGATGTATTAAATTATACTGATTTAAGTTAAAGCCAATCAATTTAATATTACCCGAGTTATTTATTTTGATAAACATATTTGTAGGTATTGCACTACCATAAGCATGGTACATTTTAGGAAAAATGCTTTAATGTTAGTTGGGATTTATTTTTTTTGGTTACTTGTAATAAGCACAGTACTGGATAGCAGAATAGTTTTAGTTAGGACTGTCTTAGAACAGTTTTCTTAAATAACAGTTGTATTTCAGGTTCAGTAGAAAGATCATTTTCAGTGACAGATTTAAATTCATTTAGTATATCAGAAGATAAATTTGTCACCAATTCTCACACAGGTTTTGATTGTATATTACATGGATGTCATTCTAGTTATCAAAAAGAGGAAAATAATTATTTGACGTAGCAAAGTTTCTTTTTGAGTATTTCAAGAGTCATTCTCTAGTACAAACATTTTTATAAATCAGATTAGTTTCCCCACTGCAATAAAAATGAAACTTTTTTCTTCTAAAAAAGCAGTATTTATTGGATACCAGTTTATGAAGTGAGAATTTGCTTAGTCATATAAATAAATCTTTATAAAAAATTATAATTGAATTTTATTAAAATAATATTATGAAGAATTAAAAATTTAAAGGAAATTTCTAGGGAAACATCCTTACAGCAGTTGCAATATAAGACAGGATAAGCATTCTTAGGATTCCAATCATCACAAAAAGTATTACTGAAATCCACTTACACAATACTGTTTATATGCTTTTGCCTTTGTGATGGGAAGGTCCTTAAGTGATGTACATCTTTGAGAGAGAGAACTTGTGCGAAGGATGTAAGGACACAATTTTTCACTTTTAAGAGGCTTCATTTGTTTGTTTTCCTGATGCAAATTTATAATGTATCAGGTTTTATTACTTTTTTCCCCTCTTTGCTTTTTCTGCATTAGTTTTGAGTCTTATCTTTCCGAGAGATATCTTTTATATTAATTTTAAAAGGGTGGAGAACACTAAGTTTTTCTTCCTGGAAACTTCTGGAAGCATGTAGGAGGAAAACTACAAGCTTCTGTACTTTATTCAGTGGCAGCTGGTGATGAAGTTTTCAAGTATCTTTTTACAAGAATTTTAACTAAATATTGAAGTTTCATATTTTGAAATAAAAGCAGTCTATCTGAAAATCCCTTCTGTGTATATGTTCAGAACTCTTAGTTTCCTTATTTTTGTGATAGAGCTTTCCAGAACAGGCTAGTCCTAGAGGGAGCAATTAAAAGCAAAACTCTGTATTTTGCATTGAATGCAAAAACTGCAATTTTTGTGCATTGCAAGTCATCTCTTATATCTGCCCACACTATGTGGGGTGGCAATTTCGGGGGTTTTGCTTCCAGCAGAAGTACTGAAGCGCCATAAACTTCATTGTATGTGTTTCGGAGGGAGGAAGGAAAGTGTAATTCGATTCCGCCATCATTTGAATGTATGAAATCTAACCATTTCAAAACTTAATTAGGCTGTGAAATTATTCCTCCAACAAGACAATAGCTTAAGGGCATGCGAAGATCTTTAACGTAACTGGTAATTTCTGCTACTGTTGTGGCACGCATGTATGACCTTAAGGGTCTTGATATTATGAGTGCTGAGCGATTTAAATTTTCCTTTTGGTCATTGTTATATTAAGACTTATAATATGAAGTGACACTATTACAGTTTCTTCTTTAAAAAAAAGCACACTCTCTTGTGTATTAGAGCATACTGAAATGTAGTGGAACTTACTGTTTTTTCAGGACAGATGGAAGTTTCGTGGTTCATGATGTACCTTCAGGATCTTATGTAGTGGAAGTTATATCCCCTGCTCATAAATTTGAGCCCGTGCGAGTTGACATAACTTCAAAAGGCAAGATGAGGTGAGCCTTTCCCGATTTGCTTCCGTATTGACCTATGAAGTATGCCTGACAGCACTGTCTAAGAAGTAATGTAAACAGTACTGTAGATCTGATGTTCCATTTCAGACCATATGTTTCAGCTTCTTTTAACGTCACTTCTAGGAGCACATTTCTTAAAATCCAAAGTCTGATTTCTTTCTTCCTTTTGTATTTATTGCCTTAAATAAGAGGAAATGTATAAAGAGAGTCCTATGTTTACTTTTTAAAATTTCTTTATGCAGCTATCCAGAAATAAAATCTAGACATAAATGAGTGAACTGCTTTATCTTCTGCTAATATGGTTTGTTTTTTCCCCTCCTTCTTCCCTTTTTCCTTTCTTTTTTGGTAAATGTTCTGCCAAGACTTGGCACAGTGAAATTCTAATTCTAAAGTCTAAAATATTTCTGTTACACCTCCATAAGGTACTCCTTACAGTTACTGGCAAATGCTAGTAGTTGCCAGCCTGCAGTATTTCTGTAGCAGCGTTACCTTTTTTTATTACATTATGGCCAGATACATTATCCATAACAACTATAACTCTACGTCTGCACATGATTCAGTAAGTAATACAGAAAAATTACTGTCCTATTTATTAAGGTGATTTTCATTTAAATTAACATGTTTGTAGTTCGTTATTATATGTACAGGTACACTTGTAGTGCCTCAACTTCAAGTTTCTCTTTTAACAGTATCTTCTGAAAGATGCTGTTACGTTTTAGGAATACAAACATCAGCATAAACACTGCAGCAGTATTTTTAGGGAAGGTTAAAAATTGAAATCTCAAACTGAAAACAGTGCAAACTGTCCGTTAATAATAGCACAATTTGTTTGTGCTTAGATTTTTTTCAAAACTATGAAGTTTTTATTTTTATACTTTGTGGGGCAGTATCTCATTGGCAACAATTTGTATGTAATAAATATGGAAGGAACTCAGTAAAATAGACACGATAGTGTGTATAACCTCTCACTTAGCACTGTTTTGGTATCTGAGGACTAGAGGTAGCAAATTTGACATTAGGTAAATTGCTAGGATATGTCTGCAGAGCAAAGTACCAGTAGGCTTGACATCTGTACCAGTTTAACAGGTAGAAACTATAATGAGGAATACAGTTGGGAGATGCATGAGAAAATGTAATATGCGTGGAAAATGTCAGCTGGGCTTTTCTAAGGGAAGGTCTGCCTTAAAAAAAACCAAACCTGAAATTCTTAGAAAGGTGGAACAGCATGTGGATAACTGATATGTTTGATAAGATCTACTTGAAAATCTCAAAAGCTTTTGAAAAAAATATGTAGTCGTAAGGTAGGATGGCAAAACATTCTATGGATGAGTATTTGTTGCAAAATTCAGAAGGAATAAATTATTTCTCTTGTAATGGGCAGGAGTCAACCCTGGAGTTGCACAAGGTGCGTAATATTCATAAATAGTTAAAAAGTGGTTCAAGAGTGACAAAGTTAGATGATAATACCAAGTAACTACCTAAATACTCGACCCAAGTGAAGAATGCTAGTGAAGAGCTATGGAAAGACCTTATAAAGTAGTAAAGACTGAGATTTAGTATTGATAAATTCAAAGTAATGCACTTCAGGAAAAGGTAGTATTAACTTCATATATGAATAATTGTTGCCCTGAGCAACCTCTGTTTAAGCAAGTGCTACACTGTTCAAAGCAGTATCTTCTCTTTAAACATCATAGCTTTTCTTGCTGGTTACCAAGGTGAGAAAAAGTGTTTTGCAGAAGTCACACTTGAACAAATAGTCCTGTTGTTTCTGATCTGCAAGTCTGTTTTCCGCATCACGTTTTTCAGCCTGCTTAATAGCTCGCCTGGAAAAAAGGTAAATTATCATTTGATTCCACAAAGTATGCTGATGAGAGAAATTAGCTTCTGAAAGGTAAAATCTAATTGACACTGCCTAGCAGATAGTTTTGTTTATAGTCTACTATTAAACATTTGTTTGGAATATTATTAAATAATCTTGATTTTTTGTTAAAGATTGTATTTATATTTTTAATGATTTACATTTTGCTCATTAGAGCAAGATACGTGAATTACATCAAAACCTCCGAAGTTGTCAGGCTGCCATACCCACTCCAGATGAAATCTTCTGGACCTCCTTCATACTTTATAAAGAGAGAATCTTGGGGATGGACAGATTTCCTCATGAACCCCATGGTAGGTACAAGCAACACACAGAGGTTAAAAGTGTGCTAAGGTTCCAAATATAGCAGATATTCAGAATATCAAGAATAAACTGAGGAAAGATGAGCATACTTTGCTTCTGAGAGGATTGTTTTGTTTCTTTGGTTTTTAATTGTTTACAAATACAAGGCTTTCTATGACCTCTCCTTCCCTATATACCCACACTGATAATGTATGTCCTCTGAAAATAGCCCATAGTCTGGTTCCTTTGGCAACGTGATGTTGTTCTAGTAGTGTGGAGATTAACGTGTTGCAAGATTGTAATTCTAACAGTTGAAAGAGATAACAAGCATTTGCTTTAATGGTCAAACTTTAAAATCTGTTATTTAATGGTCAAACTTTAAAATCTGTTATTTAAAACATAATACTTCCTTATCAGATTTTTCCTGACAACTGGGTTACTGGCTCAAAATGCAGTAGTTCTAGAATTTGGCTGTTTATCCAAAAGCTTTATGTCAGTATGTTGAAAAATGTCTGGAGCAATAAATAAGCTGAAGAAATATTTGCTGTTTTCGGTGTAGGTGATGATGATGGTTCTTCCATTACTGATATTTGTGCTTTTGCCTAAAGTTGTCAACACCAGTGATCCTGATATGAGACGGGTAAGTATGTTCAATTGATGCAGACACAGAGAACAAAAATAATGAGATTTTAAGATACAGAAAAGAAATAAAGCCATAAAGACTTTCAAAGAAGTCTTAATGGGCATCACTTATTCAGTTAATACAGTGTTGCTTTTCCAACTCATTAATTTGCTGTTAAACAGCATAACGCAGAATGAAATTGTTTGGTCCAGTTTGAAAGTACTACAGTATGAATGGTGTTTTCCAGAGTTTCTATAAAATGAAATTTCTTGAAGGCTATTTTTCATGTAAGTTTCCCATTAATTTCTGCACTGTGTTTAAATCTAGCACTTCATTTTTAGACATCATTTAATTAAGTGTCATGTGTTGAGAGGAGTATGATGTGGGGTTCTCTTATCCATCAACCTAAACCACATAGTTTACAAGACTGTTAAATCCCAATGTCACAATAGTGTATATGATACGGAGTCTTAATATAGTCATTAAATTATCTGATTTATTGTCCTTTCATCATGCACAATGCCGAATAACAGAAGGCTAGGACAAAATGGAGATTCAAGGTGTTTGCCAAATCTTTTCTTATCTTTAGAAGTATTCCTTATCTGTCTTGGGTGGCTACTTTTTGAGGGTTTGGTTAATTTAAACTCCTTTTCCTCTAAATGACCACTGTCTTCAGTAGTACTTTATAGGTGTCTGAGTATTTTTCTTTTTTTTTAAAAAAAATAAGTGATACCTATACAAAGCATACCAGAGCTATGCAATGCTCTTTTGGCTTTAATTTGGCTATATATCCATGTCATGTTCTTCAAGCTGAATTTTGAAAGTTGACTTTTAAAAAAAAAAAACAAACACTTATTCCATACTTTTTTGACTGATCTGACAGTGTTTACAGACAGGCTGTTCTGATGATTCCAGAAGTTAGTTCTTATTAGCTGACTGATACAACTTGTTAAGGAGAAATTTTAAGTTGAAGGAATCTTTCTCGTAATTTAAATTATCTTTAAAGAATAGAAGAAGTTAGTTTTTAAGAACTCAATTGTAATGGCACTCTCTACGTGACCTCGTAATAAATTCTTAAGTGTATATTCAAGTTCAGTTTGTTTGTGGAGGGTATGGAGCTTGTATTACATTTTTCAAGTTAGTTTGGGTTTTTTTTTATGGAATCAGAACAGTGCTAGTTTGATTAATATTAATAATAATTTGAATGACACTAGTTTGAATAATTTTCTAGTATAGAAAATTAATGATTTAGTAACTTCATGTGTCGTAGACGCATACAGTACAGATATAGTATAGATGTAAGAGTAACAAAGGCTGCCATAACAGCTTTTGCTTTGTTTGTACCATGGAAACAGTTAAAGCCGTATCATTCTGAATGGTAACTAGAAGAGCAAGGTTTCAGTCCCACATTAAATTGGCAATTACTAAAAGCATTATCAAACTGTGAATATGCAGTTCAGCTGCTGTACGAATTAACAGTACTTCAGGGTTTGTTTGTTTTAAACCATATTAATTTGTCTCATAGATCCACTATGCTAAACTCTAAAGTAACGTTAAGCTTAGCTGGATATATATGGTCTCATATTAAAATCCTTCCTTTCATGAAACAAAGAAAACTTCTCTGCTGTATGCTACTAGCTTGATGTTACAAAGTAGGGCAACAAAAATATCTAATCCCTTCAGACAACTTCAGAAATTTGTTAGGTTTAGCATAAATAATACTGATTTGAAAACACAAAAGTATGTTAAACCTATGAGAACACAGATCTGAAAATCTAAACAAAAGCTTAAATTTTAAAGTAGAGGAAAGTGATGCTGAAAATCAGTAATGGCATTTTTTTCTTTTAGAATTTTTTTTTTTAATCAGGTTGTTCCCCTGTAAGACTGCTTAAGACATGGTTACCTTTTTCCATACACCAGTGCTTTTAGTTTTGGGGTTGTATGTTTCTGTGCGTAGCTGGGCATTTGGCTGTGGTTGCATAAAAATATTTAGCAATATGTACTGTAGAGGACTACAAATAGTAAAACAGTATTTGGCAAATTTTGACATCTTCCTGATACTATCTTTCAATTGATGCCTTAGAAACAGCCAGAATTGTTACGAACTATTAAGGTTATCTACTCTTTGCATGCAGGAAATGGAGCAGTCAATGAACATGCTGAATTCCAACCATGAGCTGCCAGATGTCTCTGAATTCATGACAAGACTTTTCTCTTCAAAATCTTCCAGCAAGTCTGGTAGTAGCAGCAGTAAAGCAGGGAAAAGTAGTTCTGGAAAAAGGAGGTAGTTAAGTCTTCCTCCCCAGCCTGAGTTTGCACAACTGTTTGTTATGTGGTATCATGTTTATTTGTCTTGAAAGATCAAAAAGCCACTACTGTAAACTTTAAAATACGGTATGCTACAACTGTGGTGTGTAGCTTTTTATAGTCTATATAAGCTGTTTTGTACTTGACAGTAAGCAAAAGAGGACATGGCTTCAATACTGTATCTGTATAAAGTTATTGATGATACCGAATTAACTGTATTGTTCTGTAGAGAATTATTATAAATTATATGATGTACTAAACAGTAATCAATGTCTTAATCATAAGACAATGTATAAAAAAAAAATTCAAAAACAACAGAAGTGGAGTTCAGTCTTAAGATGGCTTTAATGTTTTATACTTGCAGTTGAGTTCTGAAACTATCAGTCCTCCTTTCAAAATTGAGTCATGGGTTTACTAAGTAATTTGCTGTATCAGCTTGTCATATATGTTACATATAAAATAATTTTATTTTACATTATTTGCTGCCTGTACACTTTAGTTCAAAGACTTTCCACTTCTATGGCCCAGTTTTATTCTGATCTACTTTCTACTAAAAACTCAGCGGGAGGGGGGAAGCAAAGCATCCTGTATCAGAAATCTTTTAAGTTCTGTCAAGTTAATTATGAATCCAAGGTATCTATCTGTATAACATGGTGAATGTTTATCTTGGTTCTTTCCTTTCCAAATCACATGTATCACTTCTGGAACACTTTTGGTTCTTACTGGTTTCTGTGTGCTGTGCATTCATCTTATCAGTGGTATGATCTGAGGCCAAATACTGAACAAAATTTTAAAAATTAAAGAAAAAACTGAATATAGTGGGAAGGTAAATCCCACTCATCCTTTAAATTATGTTCCAAAGTATATGGCTGTCTCTAGGTATGCTAAGTCGCTGGCAAAACTTTGGGTTTTGAGCATGTGTGTCTGTACTGCAATAGCTTTTCAAGCTACCCAGTAACTTCAGAGAAAAATTGAAAAAATTAGTTGTTTCCCACTAGATTAATATTTGCAAATTAAAATGACAGCAATATCTGCCAAGCCCCACTAGCAACTGTCCATAATTTTTTTTTTTTTTGCATAAATGCTGTTCTTTTCCATTTTTACAATTGCTAACTCCTTAGGTAACAGTATCTGTTCAGTATGGGTAATGTATATCTGATTCCAAAAATGGTATTTAACATTCACATAAAGTACACCTGAAGCAAAATTAATTATAATGCATTTATTTGTTCTGCCAAACACTTAGGAGGGCTATAAATTATCTTAGAATACATACTTAGAAGTATGCTGTGAAACATAAAAGCTGCAAAAGAGTAAGTACTTGTTCATAGGATTAAATCAACTTTTAAGATGTTGGAGAAGAAATAAATCAATGGGTTTTTTTGGACAATGAAAGATTTCAGTCTTGCAAAGTAAGCGGCACATTTTTGGTCTGGTTTTTGTTTTGTATATTGAGTAAAATATATCCAATAGAGACAAGGATATTTGGGTATTCTTGCTGAAGGGATTTACTGAAATGAGTGTCATGTGTTGCCTTTGTAAAAAAACTGAAAAAACTCCTTTTTCAGCAGCATCTTACTGAAGAATTCATATGAAAATCATGGAGCAGTTCTTTGAAGATGGAGCAATTAGCTTTCTTACTATGCTGTCCTGGAAAGTACAAGCCATGAGTTACTTTTGTTTAAAAGTAATTGGAATAGGAATTAAATTGCATTAACTTGTTCTAATCACAGTTTGTTTGGTAATTAATCATACTGATGGTTTCTTCCTTGTTAGAAAGGTAAGAACAGCAATATTTCTGCCTTCTTTCCTTGCGTCTGTTCATGGTCTTGATCCGCCTTTAAGGGAGAATGGAGAATTCAGGTCATGGAAAGACAAATATCTTATCTTTATCTTATTAAGAGTTCAGAGTAAAAAAATTGACAGGAATTGTAAGGATCCTAATAAAACTTTGGAAGGAGCATATGGAATATTCAGCACTTCTCTTTTTCTTAGAACTGATGTATCAAGGTCCAGGCAATTTCCGTGTCATCGGGATCAGATGCAGTGTAGCTCTCCTCTGCCTTCCTCAATAGAAAACTCTGCCCCCACCTCCAGAAACCTGTTACCTGAATGATCCAAGCCCCCAAATCTTGTTGCCTAATGTTACTCCCCTGTGGTAGAGTGATTTGTAGGGGTGTATTGCTCTGCCACTGAACGAGTGCTAGTTACAATGGTACCAACTTGTTTGGTTTTTTAAATTTAGAGCTGGAATCTGTGTGTGTCAAGTGTGAAAAGACATTCTAGCCAGAGTGCCTTGGTCTTGTAACGTGGTCTTGGGCTATCATAAATGCACTAGGCAAAGCTTATTTGATAGCTTTCCTGTTGCAGTTACTAGTATAATGCAAGGTTGTCTTTCTGCAAAAAGCAGATGTTTGCTATAGTTCAGTTTCAATTCCTTGTCCTTATTTACAGATTTTTAGTAAGTAGTCTGTCCTCTGTGTTAGATCTGACATCTCCGTTTTGCTGAAAAAACATAGCTGCCTTCTAGTGAAGCTACTTGGGATAACATAATGCAGACGGTAAGTTGAAGCAGTTGATACCTTGGAACAGAAATTAAAGATGTACAGAATCTGCTTGGAATATAGACAAGCTGATTTCCTCATTGCCAAAAGGAGGAAGACTTGCTCCTTCAGCTTGGACTGGGTAATCCTGCTGCCTTCTGCCTGCAAGTTCCAGTACTTCTCAGGCTTCGGCATTTGTTGACTTAACAAGAGAAATTTGTCCATCTTTCTGCTGGATTTCTGTTATGTTTTAAAGAGTTAAATCAGCTCACGGGAGGATCAAAGAAATAACCAGTGATGCGACAGTAAGCACCAGAGGCATGCAGTCAGAAGCAGGAACTCCTCTGTTTCTGGCAGTGAGTGCGAGTAGTACGATCAGCTCACCACGTCTTAATCATTTGTAGCCTAAGAGCTCATTTAGCCATGTTCTGAGTGAGTGGGCAACTCTGAGTTTATGGCAAGCTTTGTAGAAGGGAGAGGAGACATATTTTACTCAAGTCTGTTTCATCTGTTTGTTATTTAAGATGCCCTGGAAGGTGTTCAGAACAGTTGTAAATAATTTTATTAATTACTTCATCAAAGATGCTTCCATTCTTCACATGTAAGGAATAAATTTAATGTATCAGTACCTCACCTCACTGTTTTAAACAAAGAAAATATTTGTTGGTGCTCTTTATCTTTTTGACGAAGTGGGGATCAAAATGGCTCGAAACAGAGTGTGTTTTGCTTCAAAGAGAAATTCGTGAAAAAAACTCTAGAATCAAGTGCCTTGGGTTCTGATACGATTGTCAGGCTTTGTGCAAATCGTTCATGACTTCTGTTTCAGTTTCTTGTGTATGAAGTATGAGAAGCTTGTCTCACAAAGGTAATTGTAAGGATAAATTTAGTGATGAATATTGAGTACTCAAATAGGGTAGCTGTGAGCTTAATGAAGAAAATCTAGTAAGTAATCTTAAAGAGCACTTTCATTAGGCATTTATATGTAGTTCTTGATACATATTTATTAAAGCAACACTTTTAAGTAACCACATGCCAAGATTTTTCCAAAACAGTCCAGGCAATTTAATACACTTTTCCAAGTTAGTGAAAATTTAAACATCGCCACTTGCGTGTTAATGGACCTTTAATCACCTAAAGGTAGTAGATCAGTAGTTTAAAGAGGGCAAAGTTTGTTTTGCAGTTTGATAAAAAGACCTTATTTTTACAGGCTAACAGGTGAGCAGTACCTCAAGGTACTAAAAGGATTTCACTTTCATTTTTAAGGCATCATGGCTGGCCTTAATCCTGCTGCTATTGGTAGCAGATAGTGCATTTGTATTCCTGCAATTTTTTGTTTCATTTGAAACTTACTTCTAGGAAAATCACCAATATGAAATATAAATAATGGTAAATTCTTAGTGTCAATGCATGTTTTTTCTGATTTTTTTTCTGATGTGTCAGAATGCAAATGGCTATAGATGGCTATGTGTTATGCTTATTTAATGAACTGAAGGAGAAAGAAGTGTTTACATCTACTTTCGATGAGCTACAGAATGAACTTAAAATTTTGAACTTTGAATCATCGGAAAAGCAGATTTACTGAAGAAAGTACGTTGAAAGGTTAAAAAAAAATCCCTATGTACATTTCACATGTTCTTGGGCAGGAAAAGCCCAAGATGCACCTGTGGTGCACAGGACATTGGGAGAATCCTCTTTAATAGGTTTAATTGTGATCTGTATCTCCAAAGGCTTGTTACTGGCTGGGGAGCTGGCACTGAGGCCAGCTTGCCTGAAGCACGTTCCGGGCATGCTGTACTCTCCAAAACAGAGTGCACGGGCACTGCGGTTTGGGAGTTGTGTCTTGCCCATGCTAACTTCCTCACTGTGTCCAGGAATTATTGGTAGCGGGGGGAGAGTGTTGCTATTTGGCATATCCAGAAGTGTATTGACAGCTCTTGCGCAAGCTTAATACTATGAATCAGCAGATTGCCGTGTCCAGGGAAGTTCTCTGGCAGTGTTTCATTCAGTAAGATACTTGAAGCTATAAATGATTGAAAGGAGAAGAATTTGGAGAAAGACTACCAAGTAATGTAAAGACATGAAAAATACTGAAGAAATTTTAGGGATTGCTGTCATGGCAGATTTGACCCAAATACTAAGATTTGGGGGGGGAAAAAAAAAAGTGTAGGCAAAAATGTTTTCATGATGTTCTGTGGACATTCTCTTCTGGGTGATTGTATCGTTGGCAGTAATGCTAGCATATATGGGTAAATAATTATAAGAGAGCAAATGAAGATGTCTGGCCACTTCATTTCAGTGTCTGTGAAGGCAGGACCTTAGATCTAATGACTATTTTGAACTGGATACTGTGTGTAAAATCTGGTGATTCAGACTATAAAGTGATACAATGTTCGGGGAGCTCAGAGTCACAAAATTGTCAGTAGGAATAGTATTGAGTTTTAGTCTTATTTTCAGGTTAAGCTAGTGAAAGCTTCTTGAGGTCACAAATAGGTTGAGGTTTTTTTTTTATTGTTTCAAATTCTATAAAGGATTATGAATCCTCTGTCATAATAAATATTGATTCTTCAGGAAAACCTGTCTACTTTTGAAATTACAAAGTTATTCCTTCAAATTATGCTGGCAGTGACCCTTGTGTAATACGTTGTTTCCAATAAGGTTATGAAGATTTAATGACAATATAATTTTCTGTGCAAGTGGAACTTAGCTAGTTAGCTCTTTTATTGATGATACACAAAAACAGATTACAGTTGAGCTCATTTTTATTATGTATTTGGTTCTGCATGGCTGATAGGAATAAAAATTAATTAAAGACTGTCATTCAGTCAAGGGCAAATGGTAGTGAATATACAACTGAAAGAAAACCTTTCATGGCATTTTTTGACCAGAACTGGATTGTGAACTGATTCTTTGAAGCTGAATACAAAGATCAAAAAGTACTATAAAAAGTGGTGAAACTCATTTGAAAACAGATGAAGTAGAAATGGAAAAGATTTTAAAGGGATGTTTTCTGTTTGAAATACTAGAACGTTCTCCTCAGAAGCTCTCTGGATTAAGGATCTTCTTGCTGTGGTACACACAGGTCTACCCTTTCCCTTTGTGTCGGAACGGGGAATAGGACACCCAAGCTCAGTCTGGTGTCCAGGGCACAGGACTGCTGTTTACCATGCAGAGGAAAGGAGAATCCAATTCAATACTCAGAGTAATACTTCCCATTCCTTGGATCAGAACAGAGTAAGACTTTGAACTAATTTTTGGGAGTGGGGAGGAGTGTTTCTTTTCCTACCAGTTCATTTTCTCAGCCATTCATAGATGTGGTACAGATTGCTTCAGCTTGGCAGGTGGAAAATGTATAAGCTGTATTAATAAAGATTTAATTTCTTGACTGTGGTAGCAGAATACTCTGAGGGGAAAGTAAAGAAAGTGGAGATCAAGATTAAGCCTAATGAGGTTGTATTTTTGCAGTGCTAAACCTTGTCTCTTACAAAGAGGAGAAGCTCAGATGAGAGGTGGAGCAGTTACTCAAAGACAGGGTTATAATGGAATAAGTGCAGCATCCGTCATTGTATTTACCAAAAGTGGTGAGAAGTGAACCACAGTGTTGTTACCACGTATGTGATTAAAGGATCCAGGTGATCCTTTCATAAAAATAATACTTCTACCTGTAGCTTTATAAGGGTCCCCCATATTAGGTATGTGAATCTATAGGCAGTTGGTAGAGACTCCTTGAGAAACATTCTTTTGTATTCTTCTCATTTTCAGAGTCAAACTGTAGTGTGGATACTCCCTCTTTTGGTTTGGTTTGTTTTCCTGCTAATTCTATTCACATGGTATTTACACAGAGGTTTTTTCCCTTCTGTTTGCCCTTCCTTTGTATAAAGACTACAAGGGTCTTGTTGAAATTGCTGTAGCAAACTCTATTCAGCTGGTGCTGGCAGAAATAATTGTATACATCACCTGTGCTTTCAAATGTTTCCGTGGTAGCTGAAACCAATTATTTCTATCACCAGGTAGCTAGCTAATGGTGGAGAGGTCATTTGTCCTGGAAAGAACTGATCAAATTGCTGTGCTTTCTTTGTAATATGTTTGAAGCTTATCTTATTGTAGATTTTTTTTTTTCAAAAGTGTACCCTGAGGAGAGCATCAGAAAGATTGTACAGAGTCAGCCACAGTTCACTGAAAATCCAAGAGTTTAATAAAATGCACTGTTTACAGTTCTGCCTTTGTGGGGGAAAAAAAAAAAAGAAAATGTCCAAAGAGCCTGGGTAGCTACTCATGAAAAACGTCAACTGAAATCCCAGTACCTAACACTGAAAATCACCTCCCGCTTTCAGCCCACTTCATTAGTATCACATAGGAAAGAGAGATGCTTGAAGAATTCTGCCTCTTTCCATCTTAAATCTGTACTACAAAAAAAATTTGCATGCTTTCCGTCATAGGTTGTAGCTGTTAAGGCACTTTTATGTATGATGGACTAAACTTGCCCTCTGAAGCTCGTTATGTGCCTTCATAGCTTTGCACTACCTCATTAGCCTTTTTAAAATCTTTTGTACGTTGTTCAAATTTGGCAGCCTTTTTTTCAACTAGATGAACTTCCACTTTCTCAAATGTGCTTCTTTGTAAGAAGTGATTATGGCTATAAAGACATTTCTAACTTGATTTAAGCACCGTTTGTTGGGATTTTTTCCTTTAAATGGCGCTCACATTGCCTACTCTTTCTGCATGTATTTTTAATAATTTACATATAGTTTGTGTTAACGTGCTTTTACTGCCTAATAATTCTTTTATGTTCCAATTTAGGAATTTGAATAAGCAGGTATTTCTGCAATAACAACATGTGGTACTGAGAATATTAATACAGTTTATCAACAGAAATCCAAACCATGAAATGGGCTCTGCTGTGTTTGCTATTTTTAGCAGTGCTTTCTTGCTTCAGTTCACTCCATTCTGAACAAAATACAGACCAAAATTACCAGTGCAGCCAGGTTATATCGACAGTCGTGGAAAAATATGTAAGCACGTTTGAGGATCTTGATTTGCTATCCAGTGTTACTTACGAAGGGAAGTTTATTATTCTTTCTTCAGCCAGTGCAAAGGGTATTGGTCTCAGCTGTTGAACACAGCATTATGGCTATTCCATGTGGTGGCTGCAGGTAGTAGATGACCAAAAACTCTGAACTTATATTGTAGGAATGTACTTTTCCCAAGTGTGTGGCCTTGTGTAGCACTTCCAGATAGTCTCCTCTGAGTGACCATCATCTATGTCCAAATATGCCTTTACCAGGAATGCTTAAAGCCAGGAAAGGTCATTAAGCTAACCAAACTGAAGCAAGGGTGAATAAGCAAGAGTTTTAAACCATAACCCTGAGTTACGTGCGTGAATCAAAGCTGGGAGGGGTGGCTGACACCCCGGAAGGCTGTGNACGAAGGGAAGTTTATTATTCTTTCTTCAGCCAGTGCAAAGGGTATTGGTCTCAGCTGTTGAACACAGCATTATGGCTATTCCATGTGGTGGCTGCAGGTAGTAGATGACCAAAAACTCTGAACTTATATTGTAGGAATGTACTTTTCCCAAGTGTGTGGCCTTGTGTAGCACTTCCAGATAGTCTCCTCTGAGTGACCATCATCTATGTCCAAATATGCCTTTACCAGGAATGCTTAAAGCCAGGAAAGGTCATTAAGCTAACCAAACTGAAGCAAGGGTGAATAAACAAGAGTTTTAAACCATAAACCTGAGTTACGTGCGTGAATTTACCTTTATTTCTAAGTTCTATAGGTTAAGTTTCAGAATCAGCATGTTAAAGAGGTATTACAGCTTTTCTACTCTGTATAGATTCTTGACTATAGGTTCTTAACACTACAGTTCCTTAAAACCTTCCAGGAGTCATTGAGCAATCTGACTAATTCTTACGATGTGATCCCAACCTCTCTCCTGGGGAGTACTGTGGGCAGCAAAATGTCTTGTTTTGGTAGAAATTTTTCTGCTCCCAGTCTATCCACCCCCTGTGTATTATTCATGTTACTATTCATTATCCTTAAACAACAGCAGGATCAAGAAACTAAGTCACGTAGTTAGTGTGAGATGGTGAGATCTGTGATAACTATTATTTCCAGGAGAGATTGATTTCGCAGTCAGCAGCAGAAATACACGTTAGTGTGGCGGGATAGATGCGGTTTGGATTTTTGGTTTGGTTTTTCCCTGGGCTCATTATCAAACTGAGAATTTAATTTGTTTATTTAAAGCCTGTCTTGTGTTCTACAGCATTCTTTTCATGATCCTTCCAAGCATTTCTTCTGATGGTATATTGCTTCGTATGAAAAGCCCCATTTTTCTCATTTTTTTTTTTAGCAATGCTACTTCAGCTGTGAGGTTGCTAGAGAGCAACAGAAGTCACAGAATCTCTCTTTGGAAATGAGATGGTTGCCATGACAATGGTCCCAGCTGCTTCTTGTCCCACGTGAGAAAATCATTTTTAGACTTGTATTACAAGGTTAGGCTAACATGTTTTAAACTGAACAGTATAGCTAATTGATTCAAATCAAAGATCAACACATTGCTTGGTAAAAATCTTTGAGCTGGTAATCAGCTAAAATTGTTGCATCAAATATTTGTGCAGGTACTTACCAAATATTTTTTCTGTTTGTTTTTGATCAGATACTTGAGGTAAAACTGGTGCATTGAGATGGAAAATATTTTCCTCTTAGTGATGTAGCTAAATGTCTTTTTTTATAGTAGAAATTATCCTGAAAGCTAACTGATACCTAGATAAGTAGTGTTTAAACTATGACTCGTGAGTTTGAATGATATCTTGCAATATGTCAAATCTGGGTCAAACCTGAAATGATAGATACTTTTAAGGTTTATCATCTCAGAAGTCCAGACAGTTGATGATGGAAGTCTTGGTTCTCTTGGTGGTCTCTAGTCAACCTCACTTTGAGCAGGATTATCACCAACACTATCGTGTATCTGGCCAGTATTAAAAACCTCCAAGCACGGAAATTTCGCAACCCATCTGGGAAAGCTGTTCCATGCTGCACTACTGGTGAACAAGCTTTCCCAAATGTCCAATTTGAACCTCCCAAGTCACAGATTGTGGTCATTGCACCGTGTTATTGTTAGACTGTGTGGTTAGTCATGGTAAACACAAAAGCTTGGCGAGGTTGAGATGAATAGTAACAGGCAGGGGAACCCTAGTTAACCTTATCAGTGAAAACTGGAAGAGACAGACTTGACTGCTCCTAAGACTACCAAAGGAGAATGAATAGACCATTGTCCATGGTGTGAAAACCAAAGAAACTGTCCTAGGACTCCTTACATAGTGAAGTGTTGCCTACAGGGGACTCCGAGGGATGCAGGGGGAAGGGCACTTTGGAATTGTTCAAAGGTTATTATGAGGTGCTTTTAATGAGACTGTGGGAATGTATGAAGCGTTCTATGGAATGTTTAGGGGAAAGACCAAAGGTTGGGAAAGGGAGGGATCTGTGTAGCAGGGAGAAACAAGCCTGGTTTGATTTCTTTCTTGACCAGTCTATGCTGGCTGATTTTCATCACCTTATCACCTTACCTTTCATCAGTTTATCATGTTTTTTTCAGTTGTTTTCTAAGTTTTGTAGCTCACCATTCTTTATTTCTCCTAGTTTTCCCCCTTTTTAAAAGATAGGCCTCTGCTATGCTCACTGAAGTCTTCTGGGACCTCCATGACTTATAAAAGGTAATTGTAAATGGTTCAGAGAGGTCTTCTGCTAGTTCATAAGGTGCCTGTAGAATTTAATCTGTCCTTGTCACTTTGAAAATACCTAACTTCTTCAGTATCTTTGAGATGGTTTTCACCTAATCTGGCCTCCAGTCCTACTCCTTCATTAAAATTAATTTCATTAAGTACCTGTTCACTGTTTGTGAAGTCTGCAACAAAAAAAGGCATCAAATCTGTGCCCTCTTCCCCCATTAATTAATGGATTTTTGGTTTTGACTCCTTTTATTTCCAATGCATTTACGGAACATTTATCTGGTTTTTATGTTCCTTGCTAATGGTAACCTTTTTAATCTTAACCTCTAATTGTATCCTAGTCTGTTGTTGTGTTATTCCTATATAGTCACTCTGAGGAAATTGTCCTTTTATTCCACTTGTTTGCACAACTTCATTCTGACTTTCAAATTTTTAAAGAACTCTTGAACCAGACCTTTTGACCTCCTAATATGGTTCCTGTCTTTCTACATGAGAAATAGGTTGTAATTTCTCCTTCATTATAGTACCTCTTATTACTTGCAAGCCCTTTAAAGAGCCTTTTTTTCTCAGAGTCTTAGCAAGAGAGGATAGAAAATCATTGCCTAAGTTTCTTGGTCTGCTTTTTTAAAAAAAAAAATATATTGTCCTTACAATGCTGCACATACTTTTCCTTTCCTCTGAATCACAAATTCTAACATATTAAGATAGGTGTCACCTAAATTACATTCCACTCTCCAACAGTTTTCACCTGCAATGACTGTATCTGGCAACTTCTGCCACCTTTAGAGTAAAAAAGCTATTTGCAAGATGTGTCCTGTCATCCTCTTTTCCAAAGCTACCTGAGTAAGTTAAGTTTTTTATTTCCACTAGTCCCTATCTGTCAGGTAAACAAGCAGTTATTTTTCCCATGTCTTCCATGATGATGGATTTGGATGTATTTTTCAAGTTAGGGCCTACTTCAGTGTTTTTGTTGAAAGTGAACCCTTTTCAATTCAGTTAAGTTTCTATGCCTTTAGAATTTAGTCTATGGTTCAACAAGAAGATATGAAGAATATGTTTTCAGTGTTTACTTCAAAACTTGGAATATTTTCATAAAGAAATCTGAAAAAAATTACGGAACATTTGAGAAGTCAAATGTTTCTAAGAGGGAAGTATTTGTTTTGTTTTACGTTCAGTCAAAAATATATACCTTGGTTCATTTCCCAAATAATGGTTCATATCACAAATAATGTATGTATAAGAAGAGATTTAGAAGCTGTATTGAAAATAGTCTTATTTGTAATTTTTTTCAGCAGTTAATAACTGCTTTCTGCATTGTCAGATGAAACACATAGTTAAGATGCCATTGCCAGCTCAGAAGTTCAAGATCAAGTGAAAACTCCTATGAACATTTTTTTTTTTGTTACTGATGGACCACAAGGATACCAAAGTGCATTTAGCCAAGGTTGCAAAGCAATTCAAAGCCACTCAAAGTTGCAGAAGTAGTTCTATGGCCTGGTTTTGTTGTTTGGTTTTGGCATGTTTGGGTTTTTTTTCCCCAAAGCAATCGCTTGTGCACTGCACCCATAAAACTTCTTTCAGGAAAGATACTCAGTGAGACCTTTTTTAATGTGTTTTGCCTTGTTAGCACTTTGTCTTTTGAGGTCCTTGGTACGCTGAACAAGATTATTGCCTGAAAGTTAGCATTTTTACATGTTTCTGGCAACAATACAAATCCATAAATCGCCTATCTCAAGTGTTTTGAAGACCCTGGGTACACAAATTGCTAGCCTATGTAAAAGCCTTTCCCATAATGACAGGCTGTCCCTGGGTATAGCCATCACAAAATGACAGTTTTTGATTCTCAGAGGAGAAGGGTTAGCAGAACTGCCACCTTGGACTTCTGGAGGGCAAACTTTGGCCCGCCTAGGAGCCTGGTTGACAGAGTCACTTGGGAGGCAGTCCTGAAGGGCAAAGGAGCCCAGGAAGGCTGGACATTGTTCAAGAAGAAAATCTTAAAGGCGCAAGACCATGCCGTGCCAATGTGCTGAAAGACAAACAGAAGGGAAGAAGACTGGCCTGAAAATTAGAAGGGCCAAAGCCCAACTAGAAATTAATCTGGCTACCGCTGTAAAAGACAATAAAAAATGTTTCTATAAATACATTAGCAACAAAAGGAGGCCTAAGGAGAATCTCTATCCTTTATTGGATATGGGGGGAAACATAGTGACAAAGGATAAGGAAAAGGCTGAGGTACTTAATACCTTCTTTGTCTCAGTCTTTAATAGCAAGACCAGTTGTTCTCTGGGTAACCAGCTCCCTGAGCTGGAAGACAGGGAGCAGAATGAAGCCCCCATAATCCAAGGGGAAATGGTGAGTGACCTGCTGCACCACGGAGATGCACACAAGTCTATGGGGCTGGATGGGCCCCACCCAAGGGGACCCACCCGGAGGGGGCTGTCAGATGTCCTCACCAAGACACTTTCCATCATCTGTCATCAGTCCTGGGAAACTGGGGAGGTCTCAGTGGACTGGAGGTTAGCAAATGTGATGTCCATGCACAAGAAAGGCTGGAAGGAGGATTCAGGGAACTACAAGCCTGTCAGTCTGACCTCGGTGCCTGGGAAGGTTATGGAGCCAATCATCTGGGGTGCCATCATGTGGCACGTACAGGACAACCAGGTGATCAGGCGCAGTCAGCATGGGTTTATGAAAGGCAGGTCCTGCTTGACAAACCTGTTCTCCTTCTATGACAAGGTGACCCACTTAGTGGATGAGGGAAAGGCTGTGGATATTGTTTACCTGGACTTTAGTAAAGCCTTTGACACTGTTTCCCACAGCATTCTCCTGGAGAAACTGGATGCTCATGGCTTGGATGGGCATACACTTCACTGGGTAAAAAACTGGATGGCTGGGACCAAAGAGTTGTAGTGAATGGAGTTAGATCCAGTTGGCAGTTGGTCACAAGTGGTGTTCCTCAGGGTTCGGTATTGGGGCCGGTTGTCTGTAATACCTTTATCAATAATCTGAATGAGGGAATCGAATGCACCCTCAGTAAGTTTGCAGACAACACCAAGATGGGTGGGAGTGTTGATGTGCCTGAAGGTAGGAAGGCTCTACAGAGGGATCTGGACAGGCTGGATCGTCGGGCTGAGGCCAATGGTATGAGGTTCAGCACGGCCAAGTGCCGGGTCCTGCACTTGGGTCACAACAACCCCGTGCAGCACTACAGGCTTGGGGAAGAGGGGCTGGAAAGCTGCCTGGTGGAAAGGACCTAGGGGGGTTGGTTGACAGCTGGCTGAATATGAGCCAGCAGTGTGCCCAGGTGGCCAAGAAGGCCAACAGCATCCTGGCCTGTATCAGGAATAGTGTGGTGAGCCGGACTAGGGATGTGATCATCCCCCTGTACTGGGCACTGGTGAGGCCCCACCTCGAGTACTGTGTCCACTTTTGGGCCTCTCACTGCAAGAAGGACATTGAGGTGCTGGAGCGGGTCCAGAGGAGGGCTACGAAGCTGGTGAGGGGTCTGGAGAACAAGTCTTAGGAGGAGCAGCTGAGGGAGCCGGGATTGTTTAGTCTGGAGCAAAGGAGGCTGAAGGGAGACCTTATCGCTCTCTACAACTACCTGAAAGGAGGTTGTAGCCAGGTGGGTGTCAGTCTCTTCTCCCGAGTAACAAGTGATAGGACGAGAGGAAATGGCCTCAAGTTGCATCAGGGCAGGTTTAGACTGAATAGTAGGAAAAATTTCTTCACTGAAGGGATTGTCATGCATTGGAACAGGCTGCCCAGGGAAGTGGTTGAGTCACACGGTTTAGTGGTGGACTTGGCAGTGCTTGGTTAAAGGTTGGACTTGATGATCTTAAAGGTCTTTTCCAATCTAAATGATCCTATGATTCTGCAATAGTTACTGTCACTTACTGACATCATTATCCAGGCTGCTACTTTGCCCTTGCTAGAACTGATGGCTTCATTATATGGGTTAGATGTGGGTATCTTCCATATCCCTTACGCAGACAGTCTGATTAGTTCAGAGATTGATGAAATAGTAAGTTGATCAATCTCAGACAAATTCTTCTTTCGCAAGGGTGTGCCATGAATTGTTAAAAGTTGTAAAGAGGCTTTTCACATAGGGGAGGCTGCACTAGAAAAATTCAAATGAACGCTTGCCAGTTAAAGCTGGGCAGAATCAGAGGGATAATTAAAACCTCAGAATGCTGTGAAGAAGGGACATGGGGACACTGGGATAGCAATAAATCATTATAGTAATGCATTATTTTGAAGTCTTTGTAGGACCAAACCATATCAATGTAAAGTAGTCTTACCTTAAGATCATTATATAATTTTCAGGGATGAAAAATTATTCTCGAAATACTTGATCAAGAGCAGAGAGAGATGTAATGATTTTCATTGTTTGAATTCCAAAGTTTTCATCTACAGAAATAGATGCTTTTCTGAGCACGAGTGAATGAACACTGTTGGCCTTTCTTCGCTCTTCTAATTAAACACTTCCCACTTCACTTCTGCTCTGCCAGCTCAGATGAAAGTTTGGAAATCAACAAAGAGAAGCAAGCAGCAAGACAGTAAAGAAAAACGGAAAGATGGGGAAGGAGATAAACAGTGGTGGTAATGTAGGAATTAAAGGCACAAAACAAAGATGTAGCCCAATTTATATCAGGGTAACATAAGACCTATCAATAAATACCACTAACGTGTATTTCTTGAGTGTATCAATATGGACAGAAGGGAAAGGTACCTTCTCTTGCCCTTTCTTAGCATACTATTTCAGTCAGATCTGTAGCTGTTCAAAGCACTTTTATTATTTCATAAGCTACAATACAGCATTTTCATGTCTTAGACAAGCTTTATAAAGCTTAGTACTAACCAGAAATTAGATATGTCAAATATAGAGATATCAGAAATTCCCTGAGCTGCATAATGCTAAAAGCAGAGAGAATGTGTTCTTGCACAGTTCCCTGTAGCTCTGCTACTGAACAGCGTCAGGGAAAAGATACTGTTCTGACTCCCTGTGGTCATCTTCATGTATAATAAAGCATTGCTCGTGCTTTAAAAATGAAAAGAAATATCACTGAGCTATAGATGTTCCAAGTAAATCTGCCCTAAAACATTAATTATGTGTATTTATTTAATTGTGCATGAAATACAAATCCTCACATGTGCTTTCACTGAGGATGAATTATTGAAGAACAGAACTTGTGCATTCTACAAATCCTTGAGTAGAGCTTGCACAGCACTTAGATGCTCCACCAATTTTAATTTTGACTTGGTTTCAGAAATGGGTGCAGGCTGGATTGAGGAGCACAAAACCTTAAGTGTTGGCTCATCTTGAAAAGGGTAAATGCTAGGTTAGATGTCATCTAAAGGCCATGCAGGTAAACAGTACAACTTTCAGATATATAGCAACAATTCATTCACCTGGCTCATTAGAGTTTTGACTTAAATTAATGCTAATTAACTGTTGTTAATACAGGTAAACTAAAATAGAAACCTGTTGGCCAGCCTGTTCTGCTTTTGTTTTTTCAATGTTTATAGCTCTGAGACACTGCTTCTCATTCATTCACATTAAAATGTGAAGTAACAACAAGGTTTACGGTTGGTTTGGTGCTAATACTTAAAAACCAAGTTGTCTCTATGCAAGTTTAAATGTGACTAGCAGCATAGCACCAGGTTAATTCACACATGCAAAATCACATAGTACAGTTGAGCATCTGTCTGTGTGTATTTAAGCAACATAAGTAATTTTCTGAACTAAAACCACTTTGTGGTTCTCCATCACCATGTCTGTTTATTAATCAAGGAAATTTAATTTAGGTACTGTGTTGTTTTAATCTTTGTAGTTTATAATTCATACATACTTATGTGCAAGTGTAATATGTCAGAGCAAAGTCCACCAGAGTAAGAACACAGTGTGAAAAAACGAAGATGCAATTCTGCTGCGTTTGAGATAGCGTGTTGGAGCTGATTGATTCACCTGGACTTAAGTAGCAGGCAAAGTACAACTGTAAAGAATGAGCTCATTCATTTGTATGTGGTTTTCTTTGCCAAGCTTCACTTGAAAGAGGTAAGGTGCCTGCCTAGTACTGTTTTTTTCAGTTGCCTTCTTAATAATTTATAATACTAAGTTCTATTCTGGAATTAAATGGATCTGTAAATCATTTCAATGTGTAAATATGAGGGAAGACAAAAGACTGACTCACTCAAAAATGCTAAAAGAAAAACAAAACAGCTAAAAAAATAACTCCAGGTGCAAATACAGATTTTCTGAAGTTCAGTGATGCTTGTGGGTTAGGTTTTTATTTTAAGTTATTTATAATATAATCATTTATAAGAGCAACAATAAGAGAAGCTTTCAGGAAAAAGAATAGATGATAGTGGGAAATGCAGGCACAATAGAACCTGCATGCTTTAAGGGAAACCCTGTGCTAAATTTCATGGAATTAATTTTCCAGTTTATTATGATCCTGATGTCAAATAACCAGCTTTGCATAAAATATCAAGTTGTATGTTAATAGTAAATCAGAATTATTACTGAATAGTTTTAGGTAAAGTAGAAAATTATGCTTTGCTAGTTGTCTGTCTGGGAGGTATCAAAATCAACTCTCAAACCAGAACTTTGTGACAATGATTTATCTTGGACATTTTAAAAAAAAATGTGCTGAATGTTTTTTCACTCTGGAAACTGTTTGCTGACTCTGCTGCTAAGTCATTAGATTTATAAGGAAGGTGGCTCTGTTGCAACATAAACCGCCGTGGAGAAGGGTACTGGCCTCTCCAGACCGTGCTGACACTGGCATGAAATGAACTCTGACCGAAGAGCTGCTTTGCTCTATTTTCTGCCTTTGTCAAAGCCACTGTGGAGAGTTCAGTCCGTAAAAAAAAGATAATAATAATAAAAAATTTTGGCTAGAGTCTATGTAAATGTGTCCTTTGAGAGTATGGGAAAAATTTTTTACCTGGACTCAGTCTAAGCTGTCGTTGGTATGGAAATTCCTCTTCAGTCAAGCTGGGATTTGCCTGAGGACCCCAGGACTTAGTCCAGTAATAGCCTAAGCCTTCTTGCTATATTGGATGGAGGGTTACTAGATGTGTAACCCTAAAAGAAGGACAAAATGAGGCTCAGAACTCTTTTGATTCAATATGTTGAATCCTTGTGGGTTTTGAAGAGGCTGAAGAAAAGTTCTTTTTGCTTTGTTTTTGAGCTTTTTCTAAAAAAAAATCTGATATAAACCTGTAACCTATTATTTAAAGCTGTAGATGGAAATTCATAAAAAGTGTAGTCCAGGTGTGCTGAAGTGAGTTCTCCAGTGCATGGAAATATTCCAAGCACTCAGAAAGCCATGTCTTTAAGTACTGTTTGAACTAGTCAGCAGAGCCAGTATTACTGTTTCTGCCAGTTCGACTACTGCAGTTTGGACTCGGGAAATAGGCAAAATTCGATTCTTATATGATGTGCTTTTTCTTTTATCATACATTACTTTCTCTGTCTTTTTATGACACACAAAATTACGTTATGTTTCATTGACCAGCATGGTACTGTGAGAGGCATTCTCAGTGTTGCAGCACAGTGCTCTGTGCCAGAGGAAGAACCAGTCAGGAATAGGGTATGAGACATCAGGAAAAAGAGAGATGGGAGAGGCCAGTTTGGCCCCTATATTGAAGCTAGATATTTCAATACCTTTCTCCTTCAGGACTTTCATACTAAAAGTCATAAATCTTTCCATTTTCAGTTCCAGTCTGTGTTACAGGTCTGTATTGCTGCGGGAGGACTGACTCGGAAGGAAGATGTTGTTGACGAGCTCAGCAGGATTTATTCTGTTCTTGCTCTCTCATTGCACTGTGTCAGTGAGCACCACAGAGGCAGCGGTCTTGGCTAATGCCCACCTTCTCCCCCAAAGAGGCTATGAGAGACTGGGCAACACCAATGAAAAAGGTATTTATGAAGAGAGCGAGTGATTTGGAAGCATGCTGTGTTTTACTTTATTGCTTTGCTATAACATTTTCAGACAACACATTTGAAAGTCAGCCCTGCAAAAATATTTTGCAATATGAACATGTCCTGCCCTGAAGTCCAAAATGTTTAAAACCCTTGCTCAGCTGGGGTTTTAAACCATCTCATTCAAGAGGAATTAACAGGGTTTTTTGTAAAAAAAAAAAATTCGTGGCATTTGAAGACTTACTCTTAGAACAATCATATCTACGTTACATCTGACACCTCAGTACCTAAATCCCATCAGTATCTATAATTGAGGCATCCCTAGCTTGCAAGGTCCAGCTTGGTGGATTTTCTAATACATTTACCAGAGTAGATCCCACCTAAAAAGTACACAAAAAGAGTAGTAGGATTGATTAATTTTCCTCCTCTGACTGATGGCACTTGAGGGTTTACAAAATTCACTTTCCAAGTGAATCCTGTAACAGTCAGCCTAAACAGTTTTCTCATTATCTGTCTATAGAAATTGTTTCATTTTGCATGAATAATATTCACTGAGAAGGGCAAATACAAGTGTCACTGTATATATCACTGGCTTGGATTTCACCATATATATCACCTAAATAATCATTCTATAAAATCACAGGATTGGGTTTGGAGTCAGGCTGTGGCTACCAGGTGAACGTTCTAACAACTAGGGTACAGAGTCATGTACATGGTTCTGCTCTTCCAGGATATTTAATAATGTCGTACAGATAGTATTGAGATTTAAAGTATTCTATTCATGGCTGTAGATTCTATTAGGCAATGAAAGGCATAAAAGTAAGACCTTGGAAAGCCTATACACTCCTGTAAATCTGCCCTGAGTGGCTCAGAATTACCAATAAACTTCTGAATATCAAATATAAAAGACTATATTTAATACAATACTGATACTATGAATAATACTATTTAAGAGGTTTAGTCCGTCTGGACTTCTACAAAGCCTATGATAAAATACTTCATACAATATTAAATCAGAGAAGGTAGGCTTACATTATTATTTCAGTAGAGATTGAAAAGAAAATGGCAATGACTTCGGTAGAAAACTAAACCACAAAGTCAAGGGGAGACTGGAAGTATTTGCTTATAAGTAATCTTTTCACTATTCTTAGTAAGTATACTGATGTGAAAACAGGAATATGCTGATAAAATTTAATGATAAATGAAGTAGAGAAATGTCAAAAGAACGTCTCAGAATATTACACAGAAAAAAATATAATAACCAGATGTTCTTAAGTAATACCCTTGGGATGAAAAAAAAAAGCACAAAATTCTAGGTTTTACTGCAAGGGAAGGACCTTACCAGTTACAAAGATCCAAAAACCAAACTCTAGATGAAAGAAAACTAAACAATAAAGAGGCAATCCAAGAATATATCAACAGAGATGTTTTTAATATAACTTGGGAAGAATCAGTGGCACTATATAAGGCCATCTGCTCTATTGTGTGCTAATTTTACCCACATTCTAGGAGATTAATTTACAGTGAAGAGGTGCAGGAAAAATATGAAGACAATTAAGGAACAGAAGTTTCATCTTACACTAAATAATAAAAGACGTTATTTATCCTAACAGAATTTACCCTAACAAAACAAAGGCTGATTAAAAATATAGTTGTCTTCATGGCACATTGGGGCTTATTACCCAGGAAAAAGCACTATTTAACTATTTAACATGACAAAAGAAAGAAAAAGATGGACAGTGTGCATTAATAAAATTAGATTGGAAACCAGTATTTCTAACAGAGCAGTGACAGTTACTGAACTCTATAGTGCTTTCCAGTTGGAAGAGAAGAAATTTAATAATTCTATGAAGAAGACTGCATGATATAATTCCCTATAGGACAAGTAGTAGATAAAAGAGTCACTCATGGTCCCTTTCTCTTTCCAGAAACTTGGAAGCTGGGGGCCTCAGCGTACTTTTGATCTGTTGATCATGAGAGCGTAGAATGAGATTGACTCTTTTCAGACTCCGTTTTCTGTTCAGGAAAAGAAAACAATGTGTTCTGTAAAAGGATCACCAGGGGCTCTCTGGTCAGTGGTATGGGCAGAGAAAAGGGTTTTTTTCTGAGGTTTTATTTTAAATTTTTATCTTTGGAAATATTTTTACTTAAGTTCATTTTTGGAAATTTTTGAAAAAAAAAAAAAAAAGAACGTCTTGCCATGCTTTTCCTGAATTATCCCAGTTTCCCAGAAGAAAAAATTAAGTTCTAGATGCAGTATCTAAAGTGTTATCAATCATTGTCAGGATAGAAAATAGAATTTCATAGGTCTGAAGAATTGTCATTTTACATCATGGGTGGTCTGTAGGAATTTTTCTTACAGAGATATTAAAATTGTCAAGTTTTAATTAAATATAGATTACAAGTATTCCATAGTGTAATGACATGTCTTTCAACTCTATGGAGAAGTGAGTTATTTAAATTCAGAGACAAGTTTCTGAGTAATGGAACAGACATTGAATACACCCTTCTGTACAAAAGGAATTCTCTATATATGAATTCATACATACATAAATTTATATTTAAATAAATTATATTCTGACTCTTAGAAGTCTCAAAATCAATTGTAAAAAGCAGAGTATTGTGCCTTAGTCTCAGAAATGCTTGATACTACACTACAGCAAGAAGTTACCTTATAAGTAACTTACATTTAAAAACCAATATATATATATATTTCAGCCTTATAGAGAGCATCATCCCAAGCCTTACATGCCATTTTTATCACCCACTGAGTCTACTGGATAAGCAATAAAGTGAAAAAGCACTTTCGCCCATTTTCATGGTAGTGGTGTTCAACACTGCACAGCACTGTAGTGATACCTGCAAATCAGCGGTAAGATTTAGCCTGGAGATTGAGTGACAAGAACCATTCCTAAGAAAATCCTCAGGTGTTTATAAGTTTTGTATTAGCAAGAAACGTGCTTTAATATCCCCCTTTTATCAATGAGCACATGGCATACATATTGGAATTTAATGCAGGGATGTTACAGGTGCCTGAAGAATAAATTGGTTAAACAGAAATTAGATCTATTTGTTGAGGATAAGGCTAGCTCTAGTAATTGAATACAGTGTCCCAACACACGGCACAGGGAATTGCAAACTTGCTGACTAGTCAAACTGGAAGAATACAGGAGGAAAGGAATGGTCTTTACACAACTTTTGGCTTTTCAACCATGCTTCTGTCATAAATGGAAAATCACACTTCCATTGTATGACAGGGTAACAAGCCCTTTTTTTGAATTTCTGAACATTTCCTGCATGTTCTGCCCTGAAATCTTCCCCCTTTAGCTGAGCAGGTGCCCACCAGCTGGGATGAATTCAGAGTCAGCTTCCAGTCAGAAGGCAATCATTCACTCACTCTAAAGGACAGAGTTCAATATCTAAAATGCACTATTTGAACAGAAATTTACTTTTAAACTTTTTTTTTTCCTACTCAGACTATCCAAGGGATTGCTTTGAGATTTTTCAGCACTCCAAAGGAAATTCCAGGGATGGTCTTTACATCATCCAGCCAAAGGAGGACCCAATTGTTGTCTCTTGTAACATGCAGGATGGTGGCTGGACAGTAATCCAGCACATTACTGCCAATAGTACTGTTGACTTTGATAGGACCTGGCAGGATTACAAATATGGATTTGGCTCCGTTCATGATAACCACTGGTTAGGAAATGAATATATGCACCAGTTAACTAGCAGCTCTGTGAAATATATACTTGGAGTCAAACTTATAAACCTAAATGCTGAAATCAAATGGGGACAGTACGAACCGTTCCTTATTGAAGATGAAGAGTCTCAATACCGAATCAGGGTTGGGCTATACAAAGGCAATGCCACTGATGCTCTGACCTTGGACACGGAAGCTTATCTCCATGACAACCAGAAGTTCACCACCAAGGACAGAGACAACGACAATTACTTTCAGAATTGTGCTAAACTGGAACTCAATGGTGTTCCTGGAGGAGGCTGGTGGTATGATGCCTGTGCTGGAGCAAATCTAAACCGTAGGAACGTGATATACTGGCAAAAGGACTGCAACAGGCAACGCATGTGCAAGTTTGCATGGATGATGATCAAACCCGTTGACCACAGCGTGTCATATCCAGTCAAGTCCTGTCCGTGTCAGAAAGTTGAACTGTAGATTGAACTGTGTTACTTTAAAGGGAACATGGATTCTTTGTCTAGTGACTGAAGTGAACTCACACTGACTGAATAATTGCATTAAGTAATCATGACTGAAAATTTAATTTGGGCCTCTGGAAGGGCGTTATGATACCATATCATCCAGGACTGGACCAGGACATAGACATCTACCAATCACACAAGTAAGAAGTCACTGTCAGAAACGAAGACCTCTACCAGAAGATTTAAATAATTAATTTTATAGGATTTTAGCCGTAAGAGGAGTCAGGCATGAACTCCAGGATATGATCTCTTGTATGAGATATACATGAATATATATGCATTTCAGAAAGTTTTGCTCCAGTATGAATGCTCACGTTTGATCTCCTATAATTGCACATCTTCATATATCATGCAGGAAGGAAATCTTTCGTGAAGTACCTATGTTTACAAAATGCATTTTGGAGAGTATTGCATACCATAGCGCCGCATCAGGCCTTTCCTTTTTACCTTTAGTGAAAGATATTTTAATATATAAAATTGAAATTAGCCTCAAATCCTATGGCTTCTTTTCCCCTTCACTGACTCTTCTATTTATCTCAACTTTTTAATGATCCCATGCACAGTTAAGCACTCAGCACAAGCTTTCCTTTTCTTCCTTCTTTTTAGAGCAGCCAGAGCTAATGGGGTCCTCAGCTTTCCCATTTAAAGCTACTAATCCAAAGCTTACAACTCCTCTGAATTTTTCCCCAAGAAACATATTTTTTAAAAAGATCAAATTGATTTCACAATTGTTTACTTTTTGCTCCATTTTTTTTCTGAATCTGAGTCTACTTTGTTTACCATGTTTTGACTGTTGCTTCTCCCTGTTCCACAATGTGCTTCAGCTTTCTCTGTTTTTTAATATCACTGTGAGCAAAGAAGTGCGTTGGCTTTATTTCACATTTCCTAGCTTCAAATGTTTTGGCACCCAACTTTGACATTATCTGAAGTGTCTTTTTTTCTAGTTATAAAATAAAGAGAGAATAATTAAATTTCATTGTAAATTCATCTGATTTAAAATCATAAATAAAAGGATTTCAGCTTTGATAACCTTGAAGACCTTGATTTCTTTTACAGTTGTTACTTCATTTATTTCTATGTCATTGCAATAACTGTATGAAAACTGAAGAGTTTTCACTGTTGTGTTACACAAAATTTCAGGATAATAATTAGAATATCTATCTTGTATGTTTTCTTAGCTATTTCAATTACAGAAACTCAATCAAGAGATACTGGCAAACTCCTCCTTTTTAATTTAGAAGTGGAAATCTCATAATTTCCATGAAAATTACTTTGCAGAAAAATTGTATTGTGTTTTGAGAAGACCAAGACTGCCAGGATTACTTAAGAAGAGACATTAATTAGGAAGTGGAAAAGCCAAGAAAACAATTTTTATTTTTTAGAATGCACTGTAACGTTTTCAGAATGATATACAGGTATGTTATGTTGGTGAGGCCAATATAGCATACACGCCTATTTTTCAGCATCTGATTTTTTTTTTCCCCCTGAAATCGTGTTCAAAGACAGAAATGTGATGGGGAAAAAAATGGATAGTAGCTGAACTGAGTTTACGTTATTGAGTCAATTTAATGTGGGTTCTGCTGTAACTCTATCAGGATGCCTCCAAAGTTTCAATGAGGATGCAAGAACATCACCTGGGTGCTGCCTGTCTCCCATAGCTTTTATTTGAATTCCTGGCTATATAGCCAGACTCTCGCGCATCTTCCGAAAAAATGTTTTGGATACTCGATGTGGAAAGACACAGTTGAAAGCCAGGAGGCTGTATCTGATACTCAAAGGCAAGTAACAAGCTCTGCAGCCCACCTGTGGCCTGTTTTGGAGGGTTTTGGAGGGAAGGACTGTGCAAATAAGCTGTATGAATGATTTGAGCACCAGCAGCTCAAATCCAGCTGCCCAGGTTTGGAGGCACTCTCTGGTATTAACTGGCACCCTACAAACTTATGCTGACATTGAATTCCAGTATGGGTATTAGATTAAACTGTATCAATAACTCATAACAAGAAGTCTCCAAGCAAAACCAGATAAATTACGTTCAAGCAAAGACATTTAATAGAACTCAGGGACTGATGTATGTCCCACATTTCTAAACAAAGCATGGATGGAAATGACTGCCAGAGCTGGATTTGGGACTAAGTAGTGTATGGAAATAAATAAGAATATTCCAATGCATCCACCAGCACTTTCTAGAGCTCTTAAAGAGAAGGACACAGAGCCTTAAAAAGGGGACTAAATTCTACTTTGTGATTCCTTAGCAAAAGGCTGTTTTAACTGAACGGATTTTTTTTCTCCATCACTGAACCTTAATGACCAGATACCCAGAACAACGCTGAGAGCAGCTGCTCATCAACACTGAATCTGCAAAATCACAGTCTGAAACATGAGGGTTCCTATTCTGTCTGCTCCTATTTTCTTTCCCCTATTAAATTTCTCCTATCCTCTCTCTTAGCCTTTCCTGATTATACTGCCACCTGCACATAGTTGAAGAAAGGAAGTGGGCAATCCCAGGAATATCTGATGGAAAAAATTTATTTGGTCAAATAAATATCCCTCCAAAATGAAGAAGCATGACAAGATCAAGAGCAACCGGTGTGTGGCTGAATTCCACCTCCAAGCACCCTTGAATGGGAGGATTTTTTTGAAAAAAAACAAACCAAAAACTTTCTGTAATGTCAAAAAGGCATAAGCAGTAGTGAAGGTTTTTGGGCAGAGTCCTTTCCAACAGAGGAGCACTTAGATGCCACAGCAGAAGGTAACTCCAGCTTAATTGTTATATACAATTGAGGAAACATGCATTTGCTTCTTACTATGCCCAAGTGATTCCTTCATATTATTTCTATCTCTATAGAAAGCAAAGAAAATCAATTTCAGAGGAAAGTCACACCATTCCATTTGTTTGTTTGTTTTCCTAGAGCAAAGACTAGAGAAGGCAGAAATTTACAGAGTAAAAGAAGCATCCAAAAATTCTCCTTCAGTATGAAGATTTTGGGAATCCCACTATGAAGGGGTGATTTGGAAACTCTGTTTCCTACCACAAGTAAAGAAGCATCTTACAAAATTCTATTCAAAATCCAGAATCTGAAAAAAGTCCACAGGTATTCAATTCAGTTTCAAATTGGTTATCCAGTTTCATAACAATTGTGTTCTATGAGAAAGCAGCATCTTCCAGGTTGATAGCAGATTCTTTAATTTTTGTCATGACTTCTCATTTAAATTTTACAAACCTACCACATCCCTGTGACATTTTTATTCCTTCAGGTACGTGACTATCCTTTGCTACATTTGCATGAGGGTTTATCAGTTAAGTTAGTCTGACATGTTCGGGTCATCTCTCAAATATGACAAGGAGGCAATGTCACAGACTTCAGAACAAAGCCCTATGTGGGAGATAGGTAAAATCATAGAATTATAGAATGATCAGAATAATTAAATTAGATATGGGGACTTTTTAGGAGACTCAGCTCTAAAACTGGGACAATATCTAAAGGGTTATAAGGCAGTACAATTTAGGATTTTGCCTTGAAGTGCATCACTGTCTCTGGATCTAGACTCCTCAAATCCATATATCCCAGAGCAGGTCTCATTATGGGTACAACAGAGATGAGGAACAAAAATCCACATATAAAAATAACTTTCAGCAGTTAATAGCAGTTACTAATTGACATGCATAGTTGAGTAGGATAAGCATGATTAGCAATTGAATTATACAATTAATGGCAAAATATGCTGTATCATTTTTTAAAGATTCTTACAGTATTTTCTCTATAATCCCTTTGATTTCATCCTTCCTCAATTCAACAGGATTTTTCTCTTTATGCCTGCATTTACATTCTATCTTGACTTTCCGTCCTTGGCAAAGCTCTTCACTCTGTGCTAAGGAGTCACAGAAAATGCACAACTGTAACTACAAACATAAATTATATTTAAAGAAAATGAATGTTACTCGATAATTTATGGGGATCTGGCATATATAGGGAGGCTGGCATGTATGAAAAGTGAGAGACAAAAACGATACCCCCAGTTTGTGGGAAAATTCAATATTCAAAAATATTAAAGTATTCTGGGTCTCTGAAAAGCTTAGTTAGGGATTTATGCATCTATATTGATAATACAGACATACATATCTATATATATGTATGTATATGTAATTATGTATAAATAACATGTAATTTTACAAAAAAAGACCTTTCCACAAGTCCACGACCGAGACCATGACTAATTATAGGATCAGTAAAAGGTTCATTAAAAGGACAGAAATACAGATAACAAGATTGTTTTACACTGTAAAAGTCCCACAGCACTTCTTAAATGAGCAAAATATAATTTGAAAACAAAATGTAATTGAGCACTAATTGATTCTCTGATGAGGGTCACGTTTTTCTTTTTGCAGTTTTGATATTTTTTTTTTTTTTAAGAAAAAACATTCTACATAACAATAAAGCAACACACAGCACTTTATATAACTCTCGGTATTTACAGTGTACCCACGTTTAGCCATATAACATCTCCCACGGTGAAGTGCTAGCAGCATAGTTTGAGCACGTATATCACAATTACATTGAACCAACATTGTTGCATCCATCACCGTGTATTCTAATACATTTACTAAGCACAGAGTCCATAAACATTTACAGAACACTCTAGTTCAACAGAAGCCAAAACCAACAAAAAATATCCCATTTAATTTCAGTAGAAGCCAATGCTTTACTTTAGCAACAACACCGTAGCTAGCAGGAACTGTTACTACCTCATAAATTTTGCTTTTAACTACATCTTGTGCCACAGAGGGACACGTTCATTTGCTAAAAATCAAACACAGTTTACTGAATGCCTGATCCAATGTAACATAAAATAAATGCACTATAATAACCAACTGGTACATAGTTACTGTACACAAGAAAAGCTCTGGATAGTGTCAGAGGAAAGTTGATGAAAGGGTCTTTATAAAGAGCCATACTTTCCTTTAATAAGCGATATGCTAATGTGCAAAAAATAATAGGCACAGTATGGTGTGTTACAAAATCAATCATGTGAATTTACAGAACATATTTTTACATTACTACAGTGCTAATCTTTCACTGACACAATTTTACCCTCTGGAGATTGGGGATAAAAAATATTAATTACTTGTATTATGGCTGTTGACATGGAGGAATTATGTATCTGTAGGGAAACATTTTGATGGTATGATAATTTAATAAATTATGTGAACAATTTCACTGAGAGCAATGGTACATTCATGATGACGAACACAGTCCCTGAAATGTGCACCTGGGTCATGTCACCCCTGCAGTGTCCCACTTGCACATCTAAGTAGATATAATATGAAGATTGGCCCAAATTAATATTCCAGAGTATCTCACCCTGAATTTTGGTGGAAAGGCTGGAGCTGAATCTGAACTTTGCATACATGGAGATCCTCCTTATTTACTCATAAACATTTGTTTACTTTGGGACTTGACTCCTTATGACTCCTGTCGCCGTTAACTTTGTTTTCTCATGACCTTTTCTGAGGCTTCACATTTGTTCCCACCAGAAGGAGCCAGGTCACCAGCTCTCTCCCAATAGCTTTCTGCTGAAGGCAGCCCCTTCGCTTCACACATTCAGTCAAGGTCGCAGGGCTCCTGCAACACAGGCGTGAGGCAGACACGCAGTTCACCCCTGCCCCAGAAACGTCCTCACCACATACCTAAAGCTCTGCGAAACCTCAAGTAGTGGCCAGAGTCTCAGCTCACTGTAACTAGGCCAGTACAGCCCAGTCCCAGCAGCCACAGCCGTCAGAGGAGTTGACTCCAGCCCCCAGTACTGTAGCAGATATAGTTCTGCCGGACTAGAAGACAGTGACTGGAGATAAACTATATTTCCAAAACCTAATGTTGATTAGCATGTGTAAAGCTATTTAAAGATAAAAAGTGCTGTGAAAGTGCAAAGTTTCCTTAATAGTTTTATAGAAATATTTTAAAAATTACTTTAAAAATCTGTGTTCTTTCAGAAAGGCCAATTCTGTCACTGTTTTAAATAATTTCATAACATATAAGTAAATGCACAGGGCATCAATACATATTTTTCTCTTGTTCTGGATCATTCCGTCATTAATGGAAACTTTTGGGGCAAGGGGAAGCACCACAGAGGAGACGATTCGAAAAACGATTTTCCTTATGCTGTAAAGTAGATAGACTATGTCCATTACGCTTTACAGTCAGTTATGATTTGTACAATTGTCACTATAGCATAAAATTTTAAAATTTTCTTCAGAGGCATTGAAAAATGGAGAAATTCAGAGGTACCTGCTAATCATCACCATTTTTTACAGATGACACAGACTTGCATGATGGAACTGAGATTGGGACTGGCTTCTTCATATACAATATCTATTTCCTCCACTATGAGCCCCTCCTGTGTCTCCAGAAAAGTCATCCTTAAGGTGGACGTTTTCTCAGTATTACATTCTCCTATAATATGTGTGTTCATTTGGAGTACGAGGAATCTCCCTAAACATATACTATTGGGTGCAGCATTTCCCCCTTTAAATAGTCCTTGTTTCATTCCAACAGCAGGTGGAAGAGTCTCAAAACAGAAGTAGTACAAGCTCCATTGCTTGGTACCTTGAAAACGAAATAGACAATACACTAGAAAGGAAGAAAGGAAGTATAGGAAGAAACAGTTCTGCACTACAGGGAAACAAACTGGATGACCTGACCTGATGACTGGATGACAATCCCACTCTAATTTCCAGTAGTTTATAATTTCCTCTACACTTTCTCATGCTGAAAGAAAGGACAGAAGACCCCAAATATAATAACTTTAACACAGATCTACTGCACAATCACAAACACCCTGTGCTGATCACAACAGCCACTGGCTTCTTTATCCCAAGCACGCTACTTTCATGCAAAATTTTACTTTTCTGCAGATTTTTTTAACCCCAAGACATATAAAGCAACAGTTTTAAAAAAAACAGAATTACAGTCAGTTTACTAGGATACGTCAATATCTATTTTCCCTCTTATCCCTTATATAAGAGCAATTATGGCAGTCTGGTATTGCCCTGCCAGTATAGTTTTTCTTCCACTTTTTTCTTTTTCCACTGGCAGAAAAGCAGCATCTTAAAAGTTTTCCTGAAAGTTTTGTTACAGAGGGCATAACAAATGGGGTTAACAGTGCTGTTCACATAGCATAGCCAATATCCAAGGTGCCACAGTGTCAGGGGAATGCAGTCAGAGCAGAATGTGGAGATCAAAACCATGATATTGTAGGGAGTCCATGTGATGATAAAAGCCAAAAGAATGGCACTTAACGTCTGGGCTGCTTTGCGTTCCTTTATAAGAACCATCCGTTTCCTTTTGGTGATTTGGTTATTTATATTTGGATCCATGCTTTTGATGGAAGGATCCTTTGACAGAGCAGCAGAACAAGGAGTTATTTTTACTTTACGGCAACCATTGTTGGCTTCCTGGCTGCCATCAGCCTTAACCACCAACCGGAATTTATAGGCCATACATTTTTTACTTTTTTGTACATGGCCTTTGGCAGGTGACAAAAAGTACTTCTGGTTCTCAAAATCATTTTCTTCAGGTTGGTCTTTGACAACAACATCCGTACTGTCATTAAACTCTTCTGCCTTACCTTTAGATGGACTTTTGCAAGTTACTTGGAAAACAGAATCAGCGGCAAGTTTATCCTCCTCTTCTGAAGACGCATAGCTGCTGCAGGTGGTTAACTGGTCAGCCTTAGACCAGTCGTTACAAGTACTCGCTGCCTGAGAGGCTTTCACCGTAGCTGACGTACTTCGACTAGATGAAGACCAGGAAGCTTGACACCTCTCTCTTTTGACTATGTTTTGCTGCTTGCAACTGAAGCAAGACTTCAGGAAAGCTTTCTGAGGCTTTATCATCTCAAACTCTGCCACAGACTCCGAACCCTGCAGTTCAGCAAGGTCCTTGGTACGTTTCTCCGTCTCTTTATAGATGCGGCAATACAGAATGGTCATCACGGACACTGGAATGTAAAAAGCAGCAATTGCAGTACCAAAGGTGATAATGGGCTCATATAAAAACTGTATCTGGCACTCTTCAGGTGGTACTGTTCGTTCACCCACAAAATACTGCCAGCACAAGATTACGGGTGCCCACAACACGAAGGAAATTAGCCAGGCCAGACCAATCATGATGCCAGCTCTTTTGGGTGTGCGCTTGGCCCTGTAAGTTAAAGGCCTTGTGATGGAAAAATATCTGTCAAAACTGATGACTAGGAGGTTCATTACTGAGGCATTGCTAGCTACATAGTCCAGTGCTAGCCACAGGTCGCAGGCAAGGCTTCCGAGAGACCAGTGGCCTATGAGTATGTAAGATGTATAAAGGTTCATAGAAAATATTCCAATGATGAGATCTGCACAGGCGAGGCTGAGCAAGTAATAATTGTTGACAGTTTTGAGCTGACTGTTAACCTTGAAGGATATCATTACAAGAATATTTCCCACTATGGTTATTAAGCTTACAATTGCTGTTACAGTAGCAATAGTAATGACTTCCCAGAGGCTATGGCCTTCTAACTGCTTATGGTTGATGGATGAACTGTTTACAACAGTAGAATTGCTGAATAAATTTACTTCCATTCTTCTCGGTGTATTGTCATCAGGATCTTAGCACTGTTGCATATTGCTTTCTGTATTCAAAAATATTCTTTTGGAGACAGCTGTGAAAATCAAAGGAAAAAACAGAAAAAGAAAACAGCTCATTAAGTAGCACAGACTTCCATTAGTTAGCATCTATCAAATGATTTGTGCTCTCTTTTTGCATTTTGATTATTGTTTCTACCACTGTGAATATAACTAAAACCACACAAATGTACATTCTAGGACAATGTTCTCTGGCATCTTATGACATTTCTAAATGCAATCAAAACAACTAGTGTTTCTTAAGTCATTCAGTCATGCCAGCTTTTATGTTTTGAATACCTTAGGAGACACTTTTTAAAGACAGACATCTGAAGTTTTGCAGTGCAATAGGACAGTGAGTCACTGTTTCCTACAGTACTGTGTAGAAGACATGTTGAGATTTCAGAAATTATCTTTGGGAAAATTTGGAGAAGTCACCAACAAGAGAAAGAGAGTAAGAGGAAACTGAGGATGCATGGGGAGTTAGGAACCATGCTGATATGGTGGCTGTGGGAAACAATTAGGTGTTAGAAGTGCTTGGGGCAATTGAGGGGGGATCTTTGAGTTAAGGAAGCAGGCAAGGCCAAGAAAGTGTTTTTGGAAAAATAAGTTAGGCAGGAAAGACTTTTCTCTACTGGGAGATCTTGGGACACATATCCCACAGATTGGATGAGGTGTGTAAGTGCAGTTTGGGTAGTTTGGGTGAGTGAATCAGCAACAGATCACGACAATGCAACAAAACCAATTAACACTTGCAAAAGCAGCGAAAGGTGGAAGTGGCACCACTGTCATATACATGCCTCTGAAGTCCATCCCTTCCTACATTCTTCACTGCTGTTTTCTTGTCCCAGGGAATGCATGCCTGAACTAGGCAACTTGGATCTTTCACAGCTATCTGCTGTTTTTTGAGTCATTCCATCACAACAGATGATGCTAATCACTTGTTCAATGCTTAATCTTGCTAGACTGTGTAATTTTGGAATAGTCAAATAGTAGGTTTTTTTTTTTTAAGTCAGAAACGAAACATAAATTAGCAGTTTGTTTATTGGGCATCTAGCCATTATAAAACCAGTAAGATGATCCCTTTTTTCAAAGCAGACACAGGTTCAGCTAAAATTACCACATAAATCACCTATTAAAGTCTAACTCTAAGTTTTTAGGATTCTCTCTGCAGCAGATCTCTATTACATGGCGCTCCCCATCCATCCACACCACTTCTCTGTGTTTTCATCTTTCATCCTAACTCTCAGAACATTGTTTTCTTTGGTTTTGGCAAGTATCTTTTTTTAACTGCAAGATTGCAAAGCCTAATCCGTTCCACATGTCATCATCTATCTTTTGTCCTGCCTCTCATCAGCTGAATACAACAATATTTTATAGCCACTTGTTGACTTTTCAGATAAGCATCTTATTTTCTTTAATTGTCCTTTTATTTTCTTTCATTGTTTCCTTTACTTTTGTCACAGGTGTCCTAAATATCCACTGAAGTGTATCATCTTTCTTCTTCAAACCCTCCTTAATGATTATCTCTTCTTGTGATGACATTTGATAATGGTTAAGTTTCCTGGTGCACTGAGACCACTGTCTGTCATACTATCCAAAATGGTTCTCTTCCATCTCTGTGAGTCTGTCATCTCCTACCTTATATTTAGCTGTTTGTGCACCTATATTCCGTTTATACAAAACGTATATTGAACCTAACTCAACAGGATTCTAGATCACGTATAGGCCTTGCAGATTACTAATAATCATAATATATGCATGTTGACCATCTGTACGCTTGGCTCTCTGCAGCCTCCAGAGCCAGTCTAGCAGCCAAGAATAACTAAAGAGCCACAGCAGTCCTAATGAGCCCCATGCAAGGAAAAATTCATTCTGGTTCCGCTCTGCAGACTTCCCTCAAGCCAGAGCTGTCTTGATGGCTATGCATGCTGGCTTTACAAATCTTTACACAACCTTGAAGTGTAGGAATCCATTTAACGTGAAACAAAGGTGTGTGGAGCAGCTGCATGGCTGTGATACGGTAGCTGAGCTGTGAGAGATGAATCTGCTACCTCATATGGTTCATGTTTCTTTTTCTGTGGACAGTCTGCACAGTTGTTCTGCATGTCAACAGCTCTGCATGATTAAATTTTTAAGCGTGGCAGTGTGGTAATGAGTTTAGTGTGGCAATGTCAGGGGGCAGAGAAGGTCGGCTACTGCAAGGGAAGGTAAGCCATGGATGGAGCACAATACCAAGGCAGATGGGAGCAGAGATCTCACCAAGAAGAAGCTGGATGTAGAGCAGCACATTTGGTTCATGATCAGGGCCAGAGACAGTGATTAGGGTCAGACAGAGTCCAGTGATTACACAGCAGGTCCGAGACCAAAGCAGGAAGCCCAGCCAGCAGGTTCGAGTCAGGACTGAGGAGGTGGGAGACCAGGTGTTGTTGTTGATGGCAGCCAGCTGGGATGTAGCACAGGCAAGGGCCAGCAGCACAGCCTCAGCTTAAAAGCAGTTCCCAAGGGAAAGGAGAGGGAGGCTCATGCTTCTAGGTTTCTTCACAACGGGTCTTATCAGCAGAGCAGCTGACCTTGGACTCAGCCAGCTAAACTCTAACATATCCAACGGCGCTCCTAGAAGGGGGCTGTGCTCTGGGCCTTGGCAGCTAACAGACCTGAAACACTGCCAGGGATCATGACTTTTTTGCAAGTTGCAAGATTTCAGGAAAGGCTAGAAACGGTCTTAAAAAGACACCAGCTATAAATTTCAGGTACATGGATAAACCTCTAGTAGCTTCTACGTTTGCCTAGCACCTGGGGTTGAGCAGCTGCTTAGGGTGTATTTAGGAGATTGTTTGAACTTTCTGCCTTTTTTTGCCAGAAGATGACACTTTTCTCAGAAGAGAGGAGACTAGAAATTGCCTAGGTGCTGTGCCATGTAGTGCTTTGTCTTTTGCTATTGGTAGCAAGTGTGTCCTCTTAGGTCACTTATGCTCCCTAACATTAGGATTTAAGAGGAAAGACTGCTGAAGCTACCCCATGTGGATTGAAGACTTCAGAGCAACGGGAGAAGCAGAAATTGTTGTTGTCCTGACACAATTGCTCTTGGTCTGAATGGACTCAGGCATGAGGAACAATGGTAATATGGTATAGAAACTATAATTAATTTCTAAATAAAAAAGCCCTCTCATTATTGTCATGCAAAGCCTTCCCTCCCTAATGGGCTGTTTTACTGCGATGCCTATAAAAATTCACAGTAGCTAAGCTGCTAGTATGCAAAGAGCCCTTCTTGGCATGTTGACCATTCTCATCATCTCTTCATACTCTGGCATCTTTTGTCTCGTAGGTCTGTGTTAACACTTGGCGGTGTTAGCTTTTGTTCTCTATTTATGTGTCACTCAAGGCAACAGTGCCTGTGAGTGAGGCTTCTGTGTGCTATGGTAACATAATTTATGTTAATTGTCTATCATAAGAGATGATAATAACAGGGAGATCAAAATTAAATTACAAAATCAAAATGCACATGTACAGTATCATGACTTTGCTATCTGTCTCATAATTATTGAAGCATGAACTTCACGCTTGTGACTTGTAGTGATATCTGCTATTTGTTGCCAAATATTAGTGATATTTTTTTTCAATCTAGCTGTAAGTATTAATTAACGTGAGTTGTTAAATTTGTACATATAGTCAGCCTATAGTTATCTGCAGGCAGATTGTTCGTGTCACAGATTAATTGCACCACAGATGCAGGCACAGCTTGGGTTTGCCAGCTTTTATTAGCTCTCGCTCAGCGCTGGCCTGCCAGCCTGTGCTGGCTGCGGGGGAATCAGTTAGATGTCTTTGCAACGTGCTGGCCAGTGCTGCTCCCCGCGTCCTGATTTATTTGCTGGTGTTGCACCGCAGTCACGCTAAGCTAATTTACTGATTTGCCCCACGCTGTGCACCAGAACTAAACCGCGCTTTACCGCAGGTAGCAGTGCGGAGACGCACAGCCCGTGATTTCACAGTACAGGAGTTTTGGTCACATTTTGCTGTAAGGACTACTGGGTTTAAAAAAAATCTTCAAAAGCCATTGATGTTTTAATGTGTGTTGTCAAGAGACAGCCTGCGTGCTCGAGAGGAACTGGTGAAGTTCCTTGAGGACAGACCGGGTGCCCTCCTCGTTCAAGCAGAGCCGGACAAACCCTCCTGGCTGTACAGCAAAGCTGTTCCCATGTCTCTGCTCCATGTCCTCAGAGCAAGACGCTCCTCCAGAGGCTGCAGAGTCACCTCGTGCACTTCGCATAGTGCAGGCTTGTGCGCATCACCCAGCTCCGTTACTTTTTTCCCTCTTTTCCTACAGAGAGATAACTTTCGGGCCTGCACTCCAGTCACAACAACCCCGTGCAGCACTACAGGCTTGGGGAAGAGGGGCTGGAGAGCTGCCTGGTGGAAAAGGACCCGGGGGGGGGATGTTGGTGGGCAGCCAGGTGAACATGAGCCAGCAGTGTGCCCAGGTGGCCAAGAAGGCCAACAGCATCCTGGCCTGGATCAGGAATAGCGTGGCCAGCAGGAGTAGGGAAGGGATCATCCCCCTGCACTGGGCACTGGTGAGGCCCCACCTCGAGTGCTGCGTTCAGTTTTGGGACCCTCAATGCAAGAAAGACATTGAGGTGCTGGAGCGGGTCCAGAGAAGGGCTACGGAGCTGGTGAGGGGTCTGGAGGACAAACCTTACGAGTAGCAGCTGAGGGAGGTGGGGTTGTGGGTGAGGGGAGACCTCATCACCCTCTGCAACTACAAATATGAGAGGCTGTAGCCAGGTGGGGTCAGTCTCCTCCCAAGTAGCAGGTGATGGGACAAGAGGAAACGGCCTCAAGTTGCCCCAGAGGAGGTTTAAGATGGATCTTAGGAAAGTATTCTTCGCTGAAGGGGTTGTCGGGCATTGGAACAGGCTGCCCAGGTAAGCGGTTGAGTCACCACCCTGGAGGTATTTAGAAGACTTGTAGGTGTGGCGCTTAGGGACTCGTCAGTGTTAGGTTAAATGGTTGGAGTGGATGATCTTAATAGTCTTTTCAAACCTAAATGATTCTATGATTCATATGGCCTTAGCCAACAGTGCTTTTCCGTAGACATGAAACACATTTTTGTTTGAAATACACGTGGAAAGCTATTTTTCACTCCTTGCTCGTTGGACCTTGCAGAAGGTACGCGGCCAAACGCTCCGAGGC